>JAVJIX010000246.1:817500-1042500 GCA_036785185.1 Paratrypauchen microcephalus
ACTCCTCCCCCCGCAGGTATGATAATGAATACAGACTGAGCCGCTGACCCCACAGTTCCACATCCATTTATCCACGATGTTATCCAGCACCAGGGGGATTCCACAGATGGACGAAACAGTTCATCTGTGTTTTTTCTTCTGATGTTGCCATCCCCGAGTTCGCAGTTCCCCGTGAAATGACTGTCCGGCGGATTTTGGCCATGGCATTTTGTGGGTTCCTCTTCAGTAACGCAGCTATCCAGCTCAGAAACCAACAAAACGTCATGGCCAAAAACCTTGTCCTTCACCTTAACAATCTCCTCCCTGAAACAAATAAACTGTACATGTCTCAACGCTGGGTTTGTTTCCTAAAATACGGTCCAGTTCTGTTCAGTTTCTGCCTACTTCAGCGCAGAATGTGACATTTGTCGCTTGTTGATGACGTGTAGGTTGGATGAACGCGACCTGGCCGTTCAGACTGAAGTCACGCGTTAAAAGTTCGGATATGTATGGGTTTTAGGACCACATATCCAAGTGGCCTGGATCGCATTTGAAAAAGTTGTATCTGTGTCGTTCAGACTGTCATTAGAAGATCAGATACAGGTTGCATAGAGGCAAAAAAATCAGATTTGGGTCACTTCAGGCTGCAGTCTGAACGTAGCCTGTAACATTCCTCTGTGTCTGTAACATTTTCTCCGTCCATGTTGTTCACCGCTCGACACACACTGAGCTTCCACCGCTCCCACGCCAAAACAGTCCCCCTCTCAAACAATGTCCCACGGCGCCACGTTCCGCCGCTCTGTGTTCCCCACGTTTTGTACGCACACACTCACAGGGATTGGGACACAGTGGTCCCTCGCTCTATCGCGGTTCACTGTTCGCGGCCTCTTTTTTTTTTTTACAGTGTAACATTTTTTTATAGTGTAACATTGTGTTCTGCGTCCTGATTGGCTAAGAGACTGTAGACCTTTGCCGATTGATAGATGGGGGATGCAGGGGGGACCGGGACTAGACCAGGGCTAAACGTGGACTAAACCAGGTCTAGACCAGAACTAAACCTAATAAATAAAATGTATTATTATTATTAAACCTGGACTGGTCCTGGACTAAACCAGGACTGGACCAGGTCTAGACCTGGACTAAACCGGGACTAGACCAGGTCTAAACCAGGATTAAATCACCCCGTGTGACTCTTTGCTGGTTTCGTGCGTCTCTTGCGTTCGTTTGTGCGTGTTCAGTTTGTGGCTCGGGCTGCGAGGACGCGGTCCCGAGGGGGAGGCATGGTTCGCGGATTTCACTCATTACGGGTTATTTCTGGAACCTAACCCCCGCGATAAACAAGGGACCACTGTGTATGAAAAATCCATATCATTAAAACAAAAAAAAACAAAAACAGTATTCGGTATGAAGCGGTATACCGCCCAGCCCTAGGTTCAACCAGCAACCCTCTGCTGGCTAAACATGTCCTGTATTTCCTGTGGATTTTACTGCGTCCTTGTTTCATGGTTTTGCGGTGCAGAAAGTCAAAATACGGCGTCTCTAAACCACCTGCAGATATGTGGACCTGAAGTCTGTCCCGAGTGCATTTTTGGCGTTACATTTGTAGATCCCAGAGTTCGTGAGGACTGGATTTTGAATGACCAGACTCCCCTCCTCCGTCATGTGCACGCCTCCGTGCACCGTGTACCGATTATACGGGAAAATGGTGGTTCGTCCCGGCAACGTCCAGGAAATTTCCGGTTTGGGAATGCCAGAAGCGACGCAGCTCAAGCTAACTGGGGTCCCTCTGCTGACGCGAGTGATGGCGTTCAGAGAGCTGGTGATTCTGGGAGGGTGCACGGTCACGGTGACGGGGAAGGAGACGGTGGCGGTGCCGTACGGGTTAGACGCCCGGCAGGTGTAGGTGCCTTTGTCGAACGGGGCCACGTGTCTGACCAAGAGCGTCCCGTTGGTGAAGATGGTCACTCGGCTGATGGATTGGGGCGTGTCCAGAATCACGCCGTTCGGTAAAGTCCAGGACACAGAGGGGAGGGGCCAGCCGTCAGAAGAGCACGGCAGGAACAGGGACTGGCCATAGGTGATCTTCAACCCACCTGAAGGAGACAGAAGGTAGCACTGAATCAATAAAAAGTGTTGGTTGTACCTTTCGAAAATTCTTATTGAATACTTTGAGCCTTAATAAAGCTTCAGGAGCTGGACCACGTCTCAACCTCCTCGCCAGTCACCCGCAGCTCATCTCGACCACGCCTTCAGTTACCCAGAAGTTTATTTATACAGCCTATCCCGACAACACCGTCCATGTCAGCTCTCTCGACCCCGTGTCTCTTGTTCATCCTTCAGCCTTAAGGAGTGGGGGTTTGTTTTTCGTTCCTACATTCTGTTATATTTGATGAGTGAGCTACCGTACCCAAAACAATCAGTAAAGTTTGTCTAAGTGTACGTTCCGAATCAGCTGGGTGACCATTTTGGATTGGAGACGGAGCCCCCGCTCTGAGTCTCCACCAGCCATCACATCTACCCAACACCAATAAACATCATGACACTGCTGCTTAAATTACACTTAAATGACACTGACACTGCTGCTTAAATGTTACTTAAATGACACTAACACTGCTGCTTAAATGTTACTTAAATGACACTGACACTGCTGCTTAAATGACACTGACACTGCTGCTTAAATGACACTGACACTGCTGCTGCTTAAATGACACTTAAATTACACTGATGCTGCTGCTTAAATGACACTGACACTGCTGCTTAAATGACACTGACACTGCTGCTTAAATGACACTGACACTGCTGCTGCTTAAATGACACTTAAATGACACTGACACTGCTGCTTAAATGACACTGACACTGCTGCTTAAATGTTACTTAAATGACACTGACACTGCTGCTTAAATGACACTGACACTGCTGTTTAAATGACACGTAAATGACACTGATGCTGCAGCTTAAATTACACTTAAATTACACTGACACTGATGCTTAAATTACACTTAAATGACACTGACACTGCTGCTTAAATTGCACTTAAATGACACTGACACTGCTGCTTAAATTGCACTTGACGTGATGAGCAGCTACAAATGGCTTCCGGGAAATTAGTGGTTTCGGTGAACTGTGATTCGCTGGTGAGGAGAAGGCGGTTGAGGTGTGGTCCTGCTCCTGAATTTCAGTTAATCATATTAACTCCATTTAAATGGCTGCTGCTTAAATTACACTGACACTGCTGCTTAAAATGACACATTTGAGCTTTATTCCGCTCCACACTGTGTGTTTTACTTTACTTTTACTACAGGTATATGTGATGTTTTAGTCATGGTGTTTATTGTCTTGTTTATCACATGTTTTATGTTCACTGTGGGCCTAGGGGGCGCTGCAATTTCAAATCCTGTGTGTGCAAACTGTACATATGATTTTTGACAATAAAGATGACTGGATTAAACCACCAACCTGATTATAAGACCAGCACTCACCCACCTCTTGCCTCAAACTAAATATTATCTATGACTCTATGACATTTTAACTATAACTATGACATTTTAACAAACACGCCCACGTTTATGTTTGAAATCTCACCTGCTGCTCCCCTGATGAGCGGTTTGCGTCCGGCCTCCAGAGCGTACCGTTTCTCAGCTTGTCCCGCCACGTTTTTGGCCAAACAGCGGTACACTCCTTTATCGCTCTGCCCGGGCTGTGAGATCCTCAGACTCCCGTTATTCGAATAATGATGAAACCTCTGTAGCCTGACACCAGGGGGCAGCATCGTCCCGTTCGGAAGCAGCCACACAAACTCCGGGCTCGGCTTCCCTCTCGCCTGACACTCCAGCACCACCTCTCCGCCACCTTGTTTGATCGGAAAAATTTCAATATTCGGAAACGCAAAGCTGGGTTTTTCGGCTATCGACGCGACCTCAACTTCAACTGTCAACGTTGATTCTCCGAGCAGATTTTTAGCAAAACACGAATAGCGTCCTTCGTCATTTTTCCGTACTCCTCGTAATTCCAAACTTCCATTTCTGTGAACTTGAAAACGCCCTCCCAGATAACCAACCGCAAAGGATTGTCCGTAAGGAGTGACCCACCAAACCCTGGGCTCAGGTTTAGCTTCAACTTTACAGTCTAGAAGCGCCGTTTGGTAATTCACGGCCATAACTTTACCATAACTTTTGCCCTTTTGACCATTTATGCTAGGGTCTTGCTGCTCGATTTCAACTTTCACATTTTTTATGTCATCGCCGGCGGAATTCCTAGCCACGCAAACATATTTCCCTTCATCGGAAACCCTAACTTTCTTGATCACCAGCATCCCATTGTTCAAAACCTCGTATTTGTCCGACAACGCTGGAATCGCAGCGTTCCTTGGCGATATCCACATGATCCTTGGCGTGGGCTCTCCAACTGCATCGCAGCTCAGTCTTGCCGAATCTCCCAACCGAACTGTTACGAACGATTGCGATTTCGACTTGATTTGCGGCGTGTTTGGCCCGACCTTGACGCTAACTTTCCTCTCGTCCGTTCCGAGTTTGTTTTTGGCGGTACAGGTGTAGTCTCCTTCGTCCTTCTTGTTGATCTGGTGGAGGAGCAGGGTCCCATTGGTGAAGATGACGTAACGGCGTTGCCTGGTGCCGCTGTCGTCCGATTGGAGGGCGTTGTTGATCAGAGTCCCATCGGGAAGACTCCATGAAACCTCAGGGTCGGGCAGGCCAGAGGCGACACAGTCCACCTGCAGGGGGCGCCACAGAGGTTAAAGAGAGTAAAACCTGCTAATGACAAATCTAATAAAGAAAAAAATATTCTCTATTTATCAGTTTTCTTGTTGAGATTTTTGTAACTAATAATCGTAATCTGGACAAGAACGTGGCTTGTCCGGAGTTTTATTACGAACAGCTCAGACAGTGTAAAAATATTTACACTTAAAGGACACTGACTATTGACACTTAAATGACAGTGACACTGCTGCTTAAATGACAGTGACACTGCTGCTTAAATGCCACTTAAATGCCACTGACACTGCTGCTTAAATTACACTTAAATGACATTGACACTGCTGCTTAAATTACACTGATGCTTAAATGACAATTAAATAACTCTGCCACTGCTGCTTAAATGACAATTAAATAACACTGACACTGCTGCTTTAATTACACTTAAATTACACTACTGCTTAAATTACATTTAAATGACACTGCTGCTTAAATTACACTTAAATGACACTGATGCTTAAATTGCACTTAAATGACATTGACACTGCTGCTTAAATTACACTGATGCTTAAATGACAATTAAATAACTCTGGCACTGCTGCTTAAATGACAATTAAATAACACTGACACGGCTGCTTAAATTACACTTAAATGTCACTGACACTGCTGCTTAAATGGCACTGACACGGCTGCTTAAATGACACTTAAATGACACTGCTGCTTAAATGACACTTAAATGACACTGCTACTTATATGACTCTTAAATGGCACTGACACTGCTGCTTAAATGACACTTAAATGCCACTAATACTGCTGCTTAAATGACACTTTACTAGCAAGGACCACTCCATCAACATGATGCGATGAAGATATTTATTAGTGAGTGACGGTGGATGTCTGGAGATATTTAACACGGTTTAGTTTTGTACCTGGAAGTTCTCTCCATATGGAACTCTGGTCTGGGCTGTCCTGACGTGCTCAATCCTTGGAGGAGTCATAAGCACCTCCACCTGAAAATAAATCACATATATTCAAATAAATACCATTTTAGATTGTGCTGTTTTAACTAAGAATTAGACCCATTCTTCAGTGTCTCTGGGTAAAACCTGCCAGGAGCAGTGGGGCCCATCTCCAGAACTTGAGCTAGTCTTGACCAGGACTACCTTAGCTGGAGGATTTGACCTATGTGCTTGTTGAGTACACATCTACACCTCTTTTCTTTTGGGGTTTTGAAACATCTCCACCTTTTCTTCACTGGTTCTTTCCCTGAAGCATCTCCACTTCTCTGTTGGTCCTTTACCTGAAACATCTCCACCTCTTCTCCTTTGGCCCATTACCTGAAACATCTTTACCTGAAACATCTCCACCTCTTCTCCATTAGGGTTTTTACCTGAAACATCTCCACCTCTTCTCCATTAGGGTTTTTACCTGAAACATCTCCACCTCTTTTCCGTTAGGGTTTAACCTGAAACATCTCCACCTCTTCTCCGTTAGGGTTTTTACCTGAAACATCTCCACCTCTTCTCCGTTAGGGTTTTTACCTGAAACATCTCCACCTCTTCTCCACTGGTCTGTTACCTGAAACATCTCCACCTCTTCTCCGTTAGGGTTTAACCTGAAACATCTCCACCTCTTCTCCGTTAGGGTTTTTACCTGAAACATCTCCACCTCTTCTCCACTGGTCTGTTACCTGAAACATCTCCACCTCTTCTCCGTTAGGGTTTAACCTGAAACATCTCCACCTCTTCTCCGTTAGGGTTTTTACCTGAAACATCTCCACCTCTTCTCCGTTAGGGTTTTTACCTGAAACATCTCCACCTCTTCTCCGTTAGGGTTTTTACCTGAAACATCTCCACCTCTTCTCCGTTAGGGTTTTTACCTGAAACATCTCCACCTCTTCTCTGTTAGGGTTTTTACCTGAAACATCTCCACCTCTTCTCTGTTAGGGTTTTTACCTGAAACATCTCCACCTCTTCTCCGTTAGGGTTTTTACCTGAAACATCTCCACCTCTTCTCCGTTAGGGTTTTTACCTGAAACATCTCCACCTCTTCTCCGTTAGGGTTTTTACCTGAAACATCTCCACCTCTTCTCCGTTAGGGTTTTTACCTGAAACATCTCCACCTCTTCTCCGTTAGGGTTTTTACCTGAAATATCTCCATCTCTTCTCCGTTACAGTTTTTACCTGAAACATCTTCACCTCTTCTCGGTTGAGATTTTTACCTGAAACATTTCCACCTTTTCTCCACTGGTCTGTTACTTGAAACATCTCCACCTCTTCTCCGTTAGGGTTTTTACCTGAAACATCTCCACCTCTTCTCCGTTGGGCCGGTTGAACACGCAGGTGTAGCTCCCGGCGTCGGTCTCTGTGAGCTGAAGGATCCTCAGAGTCCCGTTTCGGAACACTCTGATGGGACGCTCTGGACTGAGGAGAGGAAACATCAGCCAACGATCAGGGCACAGATAAAAACTTTTAACTATTTAAGATTGAGCCAAGAATCTTCTCAACTTGAACAGCTAAGGAGAACAACACGAGGAAATCAAATTTGTCTGTTGCTGGGATTCAGATCACATAATTTTCTTCTTTTTTTGGCCCCAAAATGGTATTAAACTGAACCTTATGAAATAAGAGATGGGTGTGAAGAAACATTCAGGAAAAGTCTGGATTCAATCTGTGTCCAGGACTGAGCCGAGCATTAATCCCGTAACTGAAGATATTTAAAACTTTAACTAACGGAGCTCTCTCAGACCTTCTGGCACATTGTCGATCACATACATGCAGTAGTCCAGTTGTAAAATGAAACCGGGGGATGGTGAAATTTTTCATTTATGTGACATATTTTCCAGGTGGGGGGGTTTAGTCCCTGTTTAGGCCTGGTTTAGTCCTGGTTTAGTCCTGGTTTAGTCCTGGTTTAGTCCTGGTTTAGTCCCGGTTTAGTCCCGGGCCCCTGCTGTCAGCTAATATGTCCCTTTGATGCAGAAATAATCTGATAATATAACTCACCCCATAAGAACACGGTCAGCTCTGTAGTTTGCGGTGTTGTCCGATAATTCCTGTGTCCACGTGTATGTGCGTGCAAACCGACATAATTATCCCGAGTCCCGAGGCGAGAGTTCCTTCTTACGTAGCATTAACGTAGCGTACATATTAATGGGGCTCGCTCACAGCTGATCGGCGAACAGGCGCAAACACAACAACACTAATCGTCATGATTGGCAAGAGCGCGATCGGTGGGTATGCTGCAACATGATTGGAAGGCGGAGCGCAGTTCGGCCTGTGATTGGCTCTTGGAACTGGCCACGATTCATGTAGGTCACCTATTTTGACTTCAAAACGGTGAATTTCGCCAAAAGGTGATGGATTTTCATGCCTGATTGATAAAATGCCACAAGGGATGGAAGAAGGGATGACCGATTTAGAAGAGGGGATGATTTTGACTATTTTTTCCCCCAGGGGGGATGCCGTCCCCCATCCCCCCATCCCCCCTTAACTCGAGTACTGCATACATGACTTTAGAACAGCTTTTTTCAGACGCTGAAGTGAAAACTGCTGCTTTTACATTGTACAAAAAGGTCAGGTATCCGACCTTTAGGCCTTAGTGCAACAACTGGAATTCAGTTTTAGTTGAGATTAAAGAAGCAGGCAAATTGACAGTTAATATGTTGTTTTTATGACATATGTGATGAGGTTTAACACATCTGGTAGAGATCAAGGTCTGCAAGGATCATCTACTCCAATGTGACTGAGCTCCTCACTCTGTCTCTAAGGGAGCGTCCAGCCTCTGTGGAGGAAACTCATTTCGGCCGCTTGTATCTGCGATCTCGTCCTTTCGGTCATTACCCAGAGCTCATGACCATAGGTGAGGGGAGGAACGTAGATCGACGGTAAATCGAGAGCTTTGCCTTTTGGCTCAGCTCCCTCTTCACCACAACGGTCCGGTACAGCGACCGCATCACTGCCGACGCCGCACCGATCCACCTGTCAATCTCACACTCCATCCTCCCCTCACTCGAGAACAAGACCCCGACATACTGGAACTCCTCCACCTGAGGAGGACTCTCCACCACCCGGAGAGGGCGAGACACCTTTTTCCTGCCTAAATGATCATATTCATATTTCTGTTACCAAACCGGACCTGTGCCTGTAGTCCAGCACGGTCCTGGAGGGCAGCTGCCACACCGTTCCTCTCTTGGAGCCCGTGGACTCGGGGCAGTGGAGATACACCGCCGAGCCGTACATCGCCGTGACCGAGTGCAGCCTGGAGGGGGCGCTGTGACGAGGGGGAGGGACAGGGAGGGGAGGGGGAGGAGCAGGGAATGATGGGAAATCTGGAGAGACTTCGATCTGGATGGTCCTTTTGGCGAAACCAACCGGATTGGTGGCCAAACACTCATACCTGTAAAAAAAAAAAGACATTTTTTGGTACATTTCCTAAAAAGTGGATCACTAGAGTCATAAGAAAACCCAAAAATCAGATGTGATTTTGGTGTTTGTTTACAACACAAGAGAAATCTGATCTGAAACGCTTGGGGACATGTCTAAGGCAGGACTAAACCTGGACTAAACCTGGACTAAACCTGGACTAAACCAAGACTAAACCTGGACTAAACCAAGACTAAACCAGGACTAAACCAAGACTAAACCAGGACTAAACCTGGACTAAACCTGGACTAAACCTGGACTAAACCAAGACTAAACCAGGACTAAACCAAGACTAAACCAGGACTAAACCAAGACTAAACCAGGACTAAACCAAGACTAAACCAGGACTAAACCAAGACTAAACCAGGACTAAACCTGGACTAAACCTGGACTAAACCTGGACTAAACCAAGACTAAACCAGGACTAAACCAAGACTAAACCAGGACTAAACCTGGACTAAACCTGGACTAAACCTGGACTAAACCAAGACTAAAATAAAACTAAACCAGTACTAAACTAAGACTAAACCCGGACTATACCAGGACTAAAATAAAACTAAACCAAGAGTTAAAAACGTATTTTCATTATTAAGAATATTGATCTTATTGATCTCAAATCAAATGTTGTATTTTGTATAATAAACATTCAAACATCTTATTGATAAACGCCCTGTCCTACCTCCCGCCATCAGAGGGCGCCACGCTGTTGATGTAGAGTGTCCCGTTGGGGAAGACGAGTCTGCGTCCCACGATCTGAGTGGGTTTGATGGACAGGCCATTCGGGGGCGTCCACTTCAGCGAGGGGGCGGGTTCTCCTCTGACCGAGCAGTCCACAAACACACCATGACCTGAGGACACAAGAGACGACCTGAGGACACCAGAGACGACCTGAGGACACCAGAGACGACCTGAGGACACCAGAGACGACCTGAGGACACCAGAGACAACCTGGGGACACCAGGGACGACCTGAGGACACCAGGGACGACCTGAGGACACCAGAGACGACCTGAGGACACCAGGGACAACCTGAGGACACCAGGGACGACCTGAGGACACCAGAGACGACCTGGGGACACCAGGGACGACCTGGGGACACCAGGGACGACCTGAGGACGCCAGAGATGACCTGAAGACACCTCTCAGGTCATAGGACTAAACCAGGACTAAACTAAGACAAAACCAATGCAAACTTTACAATGAATTCGTTCAGTTTTTCGCGTTTTTAAGACGGTAAAAATCCGGCTCAGACTCGCTGAAGCGCTGACGGTATCAGGTCTTTCAGGGGGAGTCGTCTGGACACTGTTTTTGAAATCAAGGCCTGGGTGGGACTGATTTTTACCTCAGGAGACTTCAAGCTGTAGCTGCTCAGAACATTTCCATCAGACTGAAAAAGACTCCAAACATCTGTATTTCTTAATCGTTCGTCATTAATCATTCGAGTGCTGTCCGCTCAGAGGAACTTACAGGTCCCTGGGGGATTTTTTGGGTCTCTATTTAAACCAAAGATGTTCATTTGGTCTTCTTATGGACTTTGACTTCTTGGGTTCTCCAGGTATGTAAAATGGTGGATGGTGACTCTACGGGCTTATGCGGTGATGTTAAACCGTTTTACCGCTAACCACAAGGAGGGGCCTAGGAGAGATTGCTAAATTACTCAAAAATGTATGGATGACTAAACCAAGTCCAAACCAGGCCTAAACCTGATCTAAACTAGGTCTAAACCAGGTCTAAACCAGGTCTAATCCAGGTCTAAACCACATCCAAACCAGGTCTAAACCAGGTCTAAACCAGGTCTAAACCGTTCACTTTTTTTCTTCTTGTCTGGCCCATGCATGGATGAGTATAACAGTTTAACATGGTAGAACGCTCACAAAAGTCAAATTTGGTGCTACACTGGTCTAAAACTCTTCAAGAAACGTCAGAAATCCAGATCTTGGTACGATATTATCACAATTATCACGCATCTCACGGTACGATATTTATTGCAATATTTTTGAGAGGCGAATATTATTGTAGATACAATACTTTTTTGCTTTTAAAATACCTTGACCAGATTTTGGTGTGAATCATTACTGTTATAATCCCAAGGATTCAAGTAAAAAACATCTTCATGTTGTCTGCAGTGAAATGCATCATAAATGGTTATATTTGTCCAATGATTTGTACTATTTTCTATTTAATCCTATTCTGTCTAATCCAGGACTAAACCAGGTCTAATCCAGGTCTAATTCTGGTCTAAACCAGGTCCAAACCAGGTCTAAACCAGGTCTAAACCAAGTCCAAACGTGGTCCAAATCAGGGCTAAACCAGGTCCAAACATGGTCCAAATGTGGTCCAAATGTGGTCTAAACCAGGTCTAAACCAGGTCTAAACGTGGTCCAAACGTGGTCTAAACCAGGTCTAAACCAGGCCCAAACATGGTCCAAACGTGGTCCAAATGTGGTCTAAACCAGGTCTAAACCAGGTCTAATCCAGGTCCAAACGTGGTCCAAACCAGGGCTAAACCAAGTCCAAACGTGGTCCAAATGTGGTCTAAACCAGGTCTAATCCAGGTCCAAACCATATCCAAACCAGGGCTAAACCAAGTCCAAACGTGGTCCAAATGTGGTCTAAACCAGGTCTAAATAAAGTCCAAACCAGGGCTAAACCAGGTCCAAATGTGGTCCAAACCAGGGCTTAACCAGGTCTAAACTAGGTCTACACCAGGTCCAAACCAGGTCTAATCCAGGTCTAAACCAGGTCCAAACGTGGTCCAAATGTGGTCTAAACCAGGTCTAAACGTGGTCCAAATGTGGTCTAAACCAGGTCTAAACCAGGTCTAAACCAGGTCTAAACGTGGTCCAAATGTGGTCCAAATGTGGTCTAAACCAGGTCTAAACGTGGTCCAAATGTGGTCTAAACCAGGTCTAAACCAGGTCTAAACGTGGTCCAAATGTGGTCTAAACCAGGTCTAAACCAGGTCTAAACCAGGTCTAAACGTGGTCCAAATGTGGTCCAAATGTGGTCTAAACCAGGTCTAAACCAGGTCCAAACGTGGTCCAAATGTGGTCCAAATGTGGTCCAAATGTGGTCTAAACCAGGTCTAAACCAGGTCTAAACGTGGTCCAAATGTGGTCCAAATGTGGTCTAAACCAGGTCTAAACCAGGTCTAAACCAGGTCTAAACCAGGTCCAAACATGGTCCAAACGTGGTCCAAATGTGGTCTAAACCAGGTCTAATCCAGGTCTAAATCAACTAACGCCGAGTCGGATTTGGAGAAATCTAATCCGATCCTTCCATGTGCATGCAGTGAGTATCTGATTTTGGAATCTTTTGCCAGCCCTCCGGCCTGAGCTCGGTTACAGAAGTGGTACCTGGCTGCACGATGACCGTGTCCGTCGCCTTCTCGCTGATACTGGGAGGCAGCGCCGCCACATGGACGTGATATGTAACCGTGTCCGCCCCGGCCGCGTTACTCGCTATACATTTATAATCTCCTTTGCTGGAGAAGTTGGCAGAGTGGATTTGAAGAGTCCCGTTGGAGAATAAAACCATAGGAGCCAGAACGGTGTGCACGGCTCCCGCGTCCCTCACGAAGGTCCGGTCCGGGAGTATCCAGGAGATCTGAGCCGTGGGTCTGCCGGAGGCCGGGCAGGGCAGGGCGGCGCCGTGGCCCAGGTACAGTGACACCTGGGCGGACTGGGGAGGCTGGATCTTGGGGGGTTGCGTCTGGACGGTTAACGTGATGACGCTGCGGTCGGAGCCCAGGCGGTTCTGAGCGGTGCAGAGGTACTGGCCGCGGTCCTGGAGCTGCACAGATCGGATCAGGAAAGAACCGTTCTGGAAAACCTCAAACCTCGGCCCGTGTTTGGTGCCGGCGGGGATGGTGGCTCCTGGAAGACGGAAACGGTTTACGGTTTACAATAATTGTGCAACTTTTCTGGTTTTCTGCATGGAGATGTTTTTACTTTGTCTGGAATGTTCCACAGTATGGCATTAAACCTTTCTATCTTGGCAGAGACCAAACCGGACCAAGTTACAGGTCAGATCTGTGGAGAGGCGACCCCACGTCTAAATCAGTTCAAAATCAGGTCTAAATCAGGTCTAAACTAACACAAAACCAGGTCTAAACTAAGACTAAACCAGAACCACATCTAAACTAGAACTAAACCAGGACAAAAATAGGACTAAACCAGGACTAAACCCAGGCTAAACTAATACAAAACCAGGACTAAGACGAAACCAGGTGTAAACCAAGATAAAACCAGAACTAGACCAGGACTAAACTAACACAAAACCAGGACTAAACTAAGACTAAACCAGGACCACATCTAAACCAGGACTAAACTAGGACTAAATCAGGAATAAACCAGGACTAAACAAGGACTAAAGCAGGACTAAACCAGGACTAAACCAGGACTAAACCAGGACTAAAGCAGGACTAAACAAGGAATAAACCAGGACCACATCTAAACCAGGACTAAACTAAACCAGGACAAAAAAAATAAAAAAAAATAACGATAACTGAAACTGTATTATGTGTTTACAAAACTCAAACTAAGTGAAATTCTGGATCTTCTGGCTCTTGGTTTTGTCCTTTTTTGGAGTTGGTAAATGTGGAAGTTTTGGTGTGTATTTTTATTTGTTTTTGCACTTAAGGCTGCAGCTTGTGGACGGCTTTGATTGTTGTGGGTTTAAACCTGAAGAAATGTTTTAAAATTATATTTGTTATAAGTTTGAGAACACAATACTTTCTTTTGGAATCCTGCACTTGACAAATAACCCAAAGTATAACCCAAAAACTTAAACTAACACGAAGAAAAACTAAACTAAAACTGATAAAAACTAAACTAAAACTAATAAAAACTAAACTAAAACTAATAAAAACTAAACTAAAACTAATAAAAACTAAACTAAAACTGATAAAAACTAAACTAAAACTAATAAAAACTAAACTAAAACTAATAAAAACTAAACTAAAACTGAGCAGTTAGAAAAAAACAAAAACAAAAACTATCAGCGGCGCTCTAAACATGAATTAAAACTGAATTAGAGGAAAACACGAGAACTCCAGGTCCAGATCAGGCTTAAACCAGGTCTTAAATGTATCAGACTTAACAGAACATGTCATCACCAGGACTATAACGAGCTCTAAAATAAGTCCAATCTGGAAATGAACTCCTAAAGACGTCGGCCAAAAGCCGTAGGGAGCTCCGCTGGAACCGCTGTTTTCCTCTAACTTCAGTCGGCCATAACCTGAGGACCTCCCAGAGCCGTGTGTCCCAGAAAGACCCAGAGTCCCACAGGATCTGCTTCTGCAGCACACTCCTCCATTTCTGGAAGTTTCCTCGTCCTGGACCAACTAAACCAGGTCTGAGCGAGGACTAAACCAGGTCTAAACTAGGTCTAAATAAGGACTAAACTAGGTCTAAACTGGGACTAAACCAGGATCTGCCTTCTGCAGCAGATTCCTCCATTTCTGGAAGTTTCCTCGTCTAAACCAGTTTAAACCAGGACTAAACCAGGTCTAAACTAGGTCTAAACTAGGTCTAAACCAGGACTAAACTAGGTCTAAACCAGGACTAAACCAGGTCTAAACCAGGTCTAAATAAGGACTAAACTAGGTCTAAACCAGGACTAAACCAGGTCTAAACTAGGTCTAAACCAGGACTAAACCAGTTTAAACCAGGTCTAAACCAGGACTAAACCAGGTCTAAACCAGGTCTAAACCAGGTCTAAACCAGGACTAAACCAGGTCTAAACCAGGTCTAAACTAGGTCTAAATAAGGACTAAACTAGGTCTAAACCAGGACTAAACCAGGTCTAAACCAGGACTAAACCAGGACTAAACCAGGTCTAAACCAGGTCTAAACCAGTTCAAACCAGGTCTAAACCAGGACTAAACCAGGTCTAAACCAGGACTAAACCAGGTCTAAACCAGGTCTAAACCAGGTCTAAACCAGGACTAAACCAGGTCTAAACCAGGTCTAAACTAGGTCTAAATAAGGACTAAACTAGGTCTAAACCAGGACTAAACCAGGTCTAAACCAGGACTAAACCAGGTCTAAACCAGTTTAAACCAGGACTAAACCAGGTCTAAACCAGGTCTAAACCAGGTCTAAACCAGGACTAAACCAGTCTAAACCAGTTTAAACCAGGTCTAAACCAGGTCTAAACCAGTTTAAACCAGGTCTAAACCAGGACTAAACCAGGTCTAAACCAGGTCTAAACCAGGTCTAAACTAGGTCTAAATAAGGACTAAACTAGGTCTAAACCAGGACTAAACCAGGTCTAAACCAGGACTAAACCAGGTCTAAACCAGTCTAAACCAGTTTAAACCAGGTCTAAACCAGGTCTAAACCAGTTTAAACCAGGTCTAAACCAGGACTAAACCAGGTCTAAACCAGGTCTAAACCAGGACTAAACCAGGTCTAAACCAGTTTAAACCAGGTCTAAACCAGGTCTAAACCAGTTTAAACCAGGTCTAAACCAGGACTAAACCAGGTCTAAACCAGGATCTGGCTTCTGCAGCAGATTCCTCAGTTTCTGGAAGTTCTCCTCGTCCTGGACCAGATGTTTCCATCCTGCTCCAAAAGTCTGGACGAATCGTTTTCACTTTCACGTTTGCTGCTTCAATAAAAAGATCAGGAGTTTCACTTTTTAGACCCAAACCATCAAACTTTGGCCCGAGTTAAAGATCTTCTAATCCCCTGAAGGTTTTTCTGTCTGAATGAGGTTCTGCTCTCTGTTCTTTCTCATCCGTTCATATCTCCTGATGCTTTATCCTTTTAATGTTTTTCTGCTCGTTGCAAAACTATTTCCTCTGAGGACGATAAATCAGCTGAAGTCAAAAAGACCAAAAAGAAAACCACAGGGACGTACTGTAGATCTGACTACACTTTCATACATTTGGACTTGAATATCAGTTCTGGAACCTGGTTCGGTCTCCATGAAGATAGATTTAAACCAGGTCTAAACCAGGACTAAACAAGGACTAAACAAGGACTAAACCAGGTCTAAACAAGGACTAAACCAGGTCTAAACCAGGTCTAAACCAGGACTAAACAAGGACTAAACCAGGACTAAACCAGGACTAAACAAGGACTAAACCAGGTCTAAACAAGGACTAAAACAGGACTAAACCAGGTTTAAACCAGGACTAAACCAGGACTAAACCAGGACTAAACAAGGACTAAACCAGGTCTAAACCTAAAAAATACCTAGAAATATAGACATGAGGGTCGCCTCTCCACAGATCTGACTTGTAACTCGGGTCTGGTTTGGTCTCCATGAAGATAGAAAGGTTTAATGCCATATTGTGGAACATTCCAGACACAGTAATAACTCTCTCTGTGAAATCTCTGTGGAGAAAAGCGTTTGACGGCTCCTCCAGCAGAAAAGTTCCAGAGTGCAGCTTTAGGAGATTTACCGGTGGAGACTTTTGTCCAGGCGACGGTTGGAGGAGGCAGACCCGAGGCTTTACAGGGCAGAAGAACGTCGCTCTCCGCCAAAGCTGAGACGCTGACCCCAGACTCGGACGAGATCCGAGGTTTGGACCCGGACTCCGCCCCCACGGCCCAGGGGAAGGGAGGGGCTGCTGTGGGGCGACGCGAGCTCACACGGCCTGCAGGGGGCGCAAGGAGAGATGATCAACGGTCAGAGAGAGTAAAAGGATAAATATTCAATTTGTCAACTGGACAAAGTTTATTTGGTCGAAGACTGCGGTGAGTGCTACACTGGAGAAACAAAACAACCACTTCACAAAAGGATGTACCAACATCGATGGGCATGCCAGAGTGGACCTCAGTCTGCCGTACACCTCCACCTAAAAGGACCTCAGTCTGCCGTACATCTCCACCTAAAAGGACCTCAGTCTGCCGTACACCTCCACCTAAAAGGACCTCAGTCTGCCGTACATCTCCACCTAAAAGGACCTCAGTCTGCCATACATCTCCACCTAAAAGGACCTCAGTCTGCCATACATCTCCACCTAAAAGGACCTCAGTCTGCCGTACATCTCCACCTAAAAGGACCTCAGTCTGCCGTACACCTCCACCTAAAAGGACCTCAGTCTGCCGTACATCTCCACCTAAAAGGACCTCAGTCTGCCGTACATCTCCACCTAAAAGGACCTCAGTCTGCCATACATCTCCACCTAAAAGGACCTCAGTCTGCCGTACATCTCCACCTAAAAGGACCTCAGTCTGCCGTACACCTCCACCTAAAAGGACCTCAGTCTGCTGTACATCTCCACCTAAAAGGACCTCAGTCTGCCGTACATCTCCACCTAAAAGGACCTCAGTCTGCCGTACATCTCCACCTAAAAGGACCTCAGTCTGCCGTACACCTCCACCTAAAAGGACCTCAGTCTGCTGTACATCTCCACCTAAAAGGACCTCAGTCTGCCGTACACCTCCACCTAAAAGGACCTCAGTCTGCTGTACACCTCCACCTAAAAGGACCTCAGTCTGCCGTACATCTCCACCTAAAAGGACCTCAGTCTGCCGTACACCTCCACCTAAAAGGACCTCAGTCTGCTGTACACCTCCACCTAAAAGGACCTCAGTCTGCCGTACACCTCCACCTAAAAGGACCTCAGTCTGCCGTACACCTCCACCTAAAAGGACCTCAGTCTGCCGTACACCTCCACCTAAAAGGACCTCAGTCTGCCGTACATCTCCACCTAAAAGGACCTCAGTCTGCCGTACACCTCCACCTAAAAGGACCTCAGTCTGCCGTACACCTCCACCTAAAAGGACCTCAGTCTGCCGTACATCTCCACCTAAAAGGACCTCAGTCTGCCGTACACCTCCACCTAAAAGGACCTCAGTCTGCCGTACATCTCCACCTAAAAGGACCTCAGTCTGCCGTACATCTCCACCTAAAAGGACCTCAGTCTGCCGTACATCTCCACCTAAAAGGACCTCAGTCTGCCGTACACCTCCACCTAAAAGGACCTCAGTCTGCCGTACACCTCCACCTAAAAGGACCTCAGTCTGCCGTACATCTCCACCTAAAAGGACCTCAGTCTGCCGTACACCTCCACCTAAAAGGACCTCAGTCTGCCGTACACCTCCACCTAAAAGGACCTCAGTCTGCCGTACACCTCCACCTAAAAGGACCTCAGTCTGCCGTACATCTCCACCTAAAAGGACCTCAGTCTGCTGTACATCTCCACCTAAAAGGACCTCAGTCTGCCGTACACCTCCACCTAAAAGGACCTCAGTCTGCCGTACATCTCCACCTAAAAGGACCTCAGTCTGCTGTACATCTCCACCTAAAAGGACCTCAGTCTGCCGTACACCTCCACCTAAAAGGACCTCAGTCTGCTGTACATCTCCACCTACTCTATGTACATGTACATAGAGTAATTCAAAATTTCGTTTCCCCACTAACCAGGCAGGACAGTGATAGAGCGGCGAGGGGTGGGGCCACGTACATGTGCACCGCCGACTGGGAGATACAAAGTGGAAAAGATGCAAAACAATCAATAACAATTATTCACAACATGTAATGACAGAAGACAATTGGATAGATAACATACGCTGTTTTTTTCTTTGGCGACAAGAGGGAAGGGTGTGGGGCAAAGGAAAAGAAAACTGAAGTAGAAGCAGACATCCTAAAAACAGACAGGGCAGTATTACTTAATACATGTGAGTGTGAGTCCAATAGTGTGTGGCAATGTTTTTGTAGAGTCTGAGATAAGCGGCAGCTGTCGGCCTTGGACGTGTTTGTGCAGAAGATACAGTCAGAACAAAGAGTCCAGTTCGATTACATTTTCCAGGAGAATAGATTACGAAAGGGGATTTTAACATAATCAATACATTTTAGAACCCAGGCGAACAGACAATTTGCCAGAACTCTGGTTTCTGTCAGGTCCCCACTTCCTGCAGGTCTGTGCGACTCGCAGTCCTCCCCCCGCACGCATGATAATGAATACAGACTGAGCCGCTGTTCCCCACAGTTCCACATCCATTTATCCGATGTTATCCAGCACCAGGGGGATTCCACAGATTGGATGACAGTTCATCTGTGTTTTTCCTTCTGATGTTGCCCCCTCCGAGTTCGCAGTTCCCCATGACCGGCAGATCACTCGGCTCCAATTAGTGATGGGTCAGAAAACATCCCCCAGGCCAATCCAGATGTCCTGCCATCAAAATTCCAATAGTGAACCGCTCTGTGTCCTCCGGTAACAGCGGTGCCAGGCACATGACGGGTCCTTCGTGTATCAGGCAGCACGTTCCCTTAGGACTGACCGGCTCTCCAGACCGGCTCCTCCGTGAAAAAAAAACGTAGGGACCAACTTTATCCAATTCATAATTTAGGATTTGAAAAATCTGTTCCAACAGGAGAAAAAAAAGACGAAACGAGAGAAATAAAACATCACACAGAGCAAAGATGAAGGAGAAAGAGAAAAGTCTGTCCGCTCCTCATGACAGCTAGGAGTGAAAAAAAGTCTGCCGTACATCTCCACCTAAAGATAATTATAAGTCGAGATCTCGAGAAAACAACTGAAACATCTACCGCCATGTTGTGACAGGCTGACTCAGGTTTGGTCCAGGTTGTTTGTCTGGCAGTCAGGCTGACTTCAGGTCTATTTCTCATTCTGAATAGACGCGTTTTTGGTCATTAGAATGTCTGGAATAATAATTGATCAGCTGATAAGACACAGGGGGAGATTGCATTACGTCTTTTAATTCGGGATGATTTCAAGATTAGTCCGCGGCACCTCCGCAGAAGACTGGCCCGGCTTCGTCTTTACCGATGGAGATACCGTGTTTTCTCGAGATCTCAAATTAATTGTGTTGTTTTCTCGAGATCTTGAGTTAATTTTCTCATTATTAAGGTGGAAAATAAACATTACGAACGTGGCCTCTGTCGGCTTCCGTAGCTGCGTATTCAGAAACCAAATAGTTTTCATGACATCAAAATGACGTCAACGGCAAATACACTCAACAAAAACGCAACACTTTTGTTTTTGCTCCCATTTTTCATGAGATGAACTTAAAGATCTAAAATTCATTCCAGATACACAATATTATCATTTCTCTCAAACATTGTTCACAAATCTGTCTAAATGTGTGATAGTGAGCACTTCTGCTTTGCTGAGATAATCCATCCCACCTCACAGGTGCCACATCAAGATGCCGATCCGACATCATGATTAGTGCACAGGTGTTCCTTATACTGCCCACAATAAAAGGACACTCTGAAATGTGCAGTTTTGTCTCACAGCAAAATGCCACAGATGTCACAAGCATTGAGGGAGCGTGCAATTGGCATGCTGACAGCAGGAATGTCAACCAGATCTGTTGCTCGTGCATTGAATGTTCATTTCTCCACCATAAGCCGTCTCCAAAGGCGTTTCAGAGAATATGGCAGTACATCCAACCGGCCTCACAACCACAGACCACGTGTAACCACACCAGCCCAGGACCTCCACATCCAGCAGGTTCACCTCCAAGATCGTCTGAGACCAGCCACTCGGACAGCTGCTGAAACAATTGGTTTGCATAACCAAACTATTTCTGCACAAACTGTCAGAAACCGTCTCAGGGAAGCTCAACTGCATGCTCGTCGTCCTCATCGGGGTCTTAACCTGACTCCAGATCGTCGCCGTAACAGACTTGAGTGGGCAAATGCTCACATTCGATGGCGTCTGGCACATTGGAGAGGTGTTCTCTTCACGGATGAATCTCTGTTTACATTGTTCAGGGCAGATGGCAGACAGCGTGTGTGGCGTCGTGTGGGTGAGCGCTTTGCTGATGTCAATGTTGAGGATCGAGTGGCCCATGGTGGTGGTGGGGTTATGGTATGGGCAGGCATCTGTTATGGACGAAGAACACAGGTGCATTTTATTGATGGCATTTTGAATGCACAGAGATACCGTGATGAGATCCTGAGGCCCATTGTTGTGCCATACATCCATGAACATCACCTCATGTTTCAGCAAGATAATGCACGGCCCCATGTTGCAAGGATCTGTACACAATTCTTGGAAGCTGAAAATGTCCCAGTTCTTGCATGGCCAGCATACTCACCGGACATGTCACCCATTGAGCATGTTTGGGATGTGCTTGACCGGCGTATACGACAGCGTGTACCAGCTCCCACTAATATCCAGCAACTTCGCACAGCCATTGAAGAGGAGTGGACCAACATTCCACAGGCCACAACTGACAATCTGATAAACTCTATGTGAAGAAGATGTGTTGCACTGCATGAGGCAAATGGTGGTCACACCAGATACTGACTGGTTCTGAGTCCCCAGACCCCCAATAAAGCAAAAAAAAAAAAAAACTGCACATTTCAGAGTGTCCTTTTATTGTGGGCAGTATAAGGCACACCTGTGCACTGGTCATGATGTCGGATCAGCATCTTGATGTGGCGCACCTGTGAGGTGGGATGGATTATCTCAGCAAAGCAGAAGTGCTCACTATCACACATTTAGACAGATTTGTGAACAATGTTTGAGAGAAATGGTAATATTGTGTATCTGGAATGAATTTTAGATCTTTGGGTCCATCTCATGAAAAATGGGAGCAAAAACAAAAGTGTTGCATTTATATTTTTGTTGAGTGTACATAAAACAAATACTTTTCATGTGTACACCTTTAAAGTAAAAAGCTCATTACCTCCGATGGGCCAGTGTCCTCCGTATGGCGCCCCCTGTGGAGTGGGGTACTTGGGCCTGGGGGTGGGGTAGAAGCCGGGGTAGGACTTCCCATGAGGAGGGGGCAGAGTGTAGCTGGAGGCCGTGGGGCGGGGGTATTTGGAGGGGTATTTAGAGGGGTATTTGGGTGTGTAGGGTCGGTAGATGGGGGGGTCGAAGGGTCGTGGGGTCGGGACAAACGGGACTCTGAAGCTGGTGCGAGGACGGGGGGTCACGATCTTCCCCAGCTGAGACATTCGGTCCAACTGAGCCTGAGGAAATAAAAGTACAGAACAGTTGCCTGGTTTACCCCAGACCATATCACAGTGAGATCTGGTCTGGAGCACCTCCTGAATATCTCGTAGTGGAGGTGTGGTTTACGTTTATTGGGCGTTATGAATGTCATTTATCAATATCATTTGGTGTATACGTCGCCCAGAGCCTCATGTCAGTTGTCAGTTCAAACTGTAAGTTTCCGTTTGTCACATAGTACGCGTCACCGTCTTTCCACCCCTCCCCGCTCTCTGATTGGCTCCCAGAATCAGGAGAGCTGCCTGTCAAAGCCTGATCCCGTCAGATCTCAGAAGCTAAGCAAGGCAGGGCCTGGTTAGTACTTGGATGGGAGACTGCTGGGAATTCCAGGTGCCACAGGGGGGCGCCAGTTGCAAAAACTGTCGCTGTGTCCTTAGGCAAGACACTTCACCCACATTGCCTAGTATGAAAGTGGAGTGTGCGTGAGTGTTGGAGGTGGTCGGAGGGGCCGATGGCGCAGATTGGCAGCCTCGCTTCCGTCAGTCTGCCCCAGGGCAGCTGTGGCTACAGAAGGTAGCTCACCACCACCAAGTGTGGAGTGAATGAACGGTGAACTATGGAGCGCTTTGGGATGACAAGGCATGTCATGAAAGGCGCTATATAAATGCAATGGAAAAAAAAAAAAAAAAAAAAAGCTCACTTAGCCTAGTTGCCAGGCTGTGTTTAGATCAGAACGAACGAAAGCAGCCTGGGATTTCCCAGGTTAATAGAACAGGGATGTCATGTTTTGTTTAAAAAGCGTCTTCAGAGACGGTGGTGAGATAGCCACAGCTGCCCTGTGGCACACTAACGGAGGATACCTGCCAATCTGCACCAAAGGAAAGAGGAGAGAAAAGAGAGAGAGGGGGGGAAGAGGAGAGAGAGGGAGGAAAGAGGAGAGAAAAGAGAAAGGAAAGAGAGAGAGCGGGAGGGAAGAGAGGGTAAAAGAGAAAGGAAAGAGGAGAGAAAAGAGAGAGAGAGAGGGAGGAAAGACAGCAGTACCCCGGCGGGAGTAGAACGCCGGCGGGAGCAGTACCCTGGCGGGGGCAGTACCCCGGCAGGGGCAGTACCCCGGCGGTACCCCTAGTGTCCGGTACCTGTCTGTATCTGTTCCGGAGTCGTGTTATGAAGCGCTGGTCGATGGCGGGCTGGTTTGGGCGGTGCACTGCTGGAACGTGATGGTTGAACACAGAGTTCGCAGTAGGGGGCGCTGTAGGCCTCACTGTCTCTGCTACGATCTCAGGGCGATTTGTGAAGGGAGCCTGGACCCACGGGTGCTGGAACGGCCACGGGTGACGGGTGGGCACCAAGTGGGACCCTGGGTTTACACAAGAAGATCACACGCTCACGTCACTGGGCTGTATTCTAAGGCAGTGTTTCCCAACCTTTTGTGTCTTGTGTACCCCCCGAGCCTTTTTGTCATCCCTCGAGTCCCCCTCACTCATACGTGTTGATAGTTCTCCAAAGTATATAAATATATGGGTTAACTTGGGCTAACCAGTTAACGCAGTGGAGTTTTAAGGTTGAAACCAATGCCAAACTGTACCATTATAATAAAACATCTGTAAGTCAACATAATAACCAAATGACTTAAATAACCCCCCACATGGTACGATTTCATGGACTAGCGCCACTATGCGCTATTTATCGCATGACCAGGAAGTGCCCCGGTTTGGCCCCTGACCCAGAGAGCAGCGCGGAGACAGTGGACGGTAAAGAGAGTGTGTGAACCCGTAGGCGCTGAGTGTGCAGGGTGCACACGAACGCAGTGGGGGAGGAACAGAGTCCAGGTAGTGGGGAAACAGTTTGTATCGGAGCCTGGCTCCGCAAACCGGAGGGGCTCCCTCTCTCTCAGACCAGAGAGAGAGAGGCGCCGGTCGGGGAATGACGGGGCAGCTACAGGCGCTCCATCACAATAAAAGTTATATTCTTGCAGAGATCAAACTACTGATACTGTGACTGTCACATGCCTCTCAACATCTGAGACGGACTTCTTCACGAAATGGAAGCACACATCGGCTAAACTCGGTCTCCCCGTGAGCACACATAAAAAAAATCTCCCCCTGTGCATGGCAGCGACACTCCCGCGTACCCCCTGCAGTGTGCTCTCGTACCCCCTGGGTACCCCTGGTTGGGAAACACTGTTCTAAGGAACTGTATGTTAGATTTTAATTTTAAATTCCATACGTTTTAGCCATCTGCGTCCCCACAATGTTTTGTTCTCTCTCTCTGTACCCCCCCTCTCTCTCTTTCCCTCACACACACTCCCCCTCTCCTTTCACTCCTCTCTCTCTCTCTGTATCTCTCTCTCTATCTCTCCCTCTCTCTCTTTCCCTCACACACACTCCCCTTCTCCTTCTTTCACTCCTCTCTCCTTGTCTCTCTCTCTCTCTCTCTCTTTCTCACACTCTTAAAATGCGATTAATTAGATTAATTTTTTAATCGCCTGACAGCACAAAAAAAAAAAGTACATTCTATAGTGTTCTTGTTGTGTTTTGGAGTTTTGTGTTCACCTGTTTTTGAGTTGATCTTCGGCCTTGTTGGATCCACCGGACCAGGACCAGGACCAGGACCAGGACCAGGACCAGGACCAGGTGGAGGAGGTCTTTGCTGGGGAGTCCAGTGCCCTGTGGGAGGAACATATGGACTCTGGTTTGGTCTTAGCGGTTTGACTTCCGTCTCTTTACCGCTCCATCTCTCCTCCTCTCCTCTTCTGTTGTCCTGTCGATACAACCAGGGATGTACCGGCATTTGGATCGGATAATTGTCCATTTCTGGTTTTAGTCTAGGTTTTTCCGTAACTTTTTCAACATGTTGCGTTACAATTTTCTTCTCCGGAACTATCCTTGAAGACGTTCGCGATTTGTTTGGCAGATTTGGCACAGGTTTTGGCAAAGGTATAGCTTTTGTCGGCGCCTTAAATTGCGTCGTTAACCGTACGTTGTCCTTCGCGCTGTAAGTTGGTGTCACCCGGTTTGACTTTTCTACTTTTTCTTCATATTTTTTCAGTGGAATTGTGAAAAAATCTGGCAATGCCGTTGAGGTAATTTCTGGTTTTTGGGTTGTGAAAATTTGTTTCGTCGTCACAACTTCATTGGCGATATCTTCGTCGTAGTAATCGCCATCGCCTTCCTCAATTATGTACTCAGCGCTAGAGTCTGTAGTAGAAGCTATTGTAGTTGGGGAAGTAGTTGTAGTAGTAGTAGTAGTAGTTGTAGTAGTAGGTGTAGTAGTAGTAGTAGTAGGTGTAGTAGTAGTAGTAGTAGGTGTAGTAGTAGTAGTAGTAGGTGTAGTAGTAGTAGTAGGTGTAGTAGTAGGTGTAGTAGTAGGAATTGGAGTAGTTATTGGCCTGTTAAAATGATTTGGTCGGATTCTTGGTCTTCCAGGTCTTCTGCGTACGAAAGGGGGCCGTCTCCGATTTGGGAAAATATTGGAATTCCTTCTATCTTCACTGGAAAATTTATTTTGCGTAACCGGAGAAGCAGAGGCTGTTAAAATTTCCAGATGATTTTCAGTTTTAGTTACAGATGGTTCGATAGTTTGAGGAGGTGGACTTTGCAAAACCGGTGCCATATTTTCCATCTTTACTTCCAAATTGTCTCCATTGCGTTGATTTGGAAAAACATCAGAAGTAGTAGTAGTAGCCATTGTTGTTGTCGTTAGCTGTTGCGTGGTTAGCTTCTGCGTGCTAGTCGCTTCTGTCACTTTAGCTTTCGTTTTGGCTAATATCTCCGCCCATCTGTTCGGATCGAGCTCTTTTACAGACTTATTCGGCTTGCGTTTTGAATCTTTCACCCCAACTCTTTTCAAATTTTGATTCCTTTGTTGGAATCCAACTTTTTTAGGAAATTGCGTCGCGAACGGCCGGATAATCTCTTGAAAATCTACGCCAGATCCCTCTCCTCCTTCGTCCAAATTTCTTAGCAACGTTTGAACTTTCTTAGTTTCGATTTTAGCTTTTGGCTTGTCTGGTTTGACTTCTACGACGTGCGCAATCATGTCAACGCCGTATAAATTAGACGCTAAACAGCTGTACTCCCCTGCATCTTCTGGCGTTAACTTTTTTATCACTAAAGTCCCATTGCTCATAACTTGTGCGTGTTTTGTCTGTTGCGTTGGTAGCAGTTTTTGATTTCTCGGGAGGTACCATAAGGTTTGACTGGGTTGGGCAGAAGTTACGTTACACGGCAAAGTCAGCGAGTCACCTTTTTCCAGTTCAAACTTCTCCCCGTTAACAGCTTTTGGAGTTAGCGATTTTTCTTTTATCGTGACCCTAAACGGCGCCAAATCTATCCCGGCGTTCGTCCTGACCATGCAGTGATAAACCCCGGAATCTGAAAGAGTCGCGTTCAAAATCACCAATTCACCGTTTTGCGTGATTTCGATTTTGTCATTCGAATTTTCCAAAATCGACATATCCGGTAACATCCATTCCACTTTGATTTGCGAGTCTGATGTGATGACGTCACATTCGAGATTGAGCTTTGAGCCTTCTATTGCGGTTTGGACATGCCTACTTCCTCCCTGGCGAATCATAGCCCAAGAGGAAGTGATGTCGCCGTCTCCTTCCTCTCCTCTGTAGCTGTTGATGTTTTTGCTAATTACTGTTGTGAAATCCATAACTAGCTTCTTGGTTGTTGTTTGCGGTCTGTTTAACTTCAAAGTTACTCTTGGTTGTAGGAGCCACGATGGTTCTGCCGACATATATCCCTTTAATTCAGTAAAATATGGTGAGTTTTCATTGACAACTTGCGTGTATTGATAAGTTAAAGTTGATGCATTCCCTCGTAGCTGTCCTCTCTCCAAAATGGCCGGACTTTCATAATAGTACGCAACCAGCTGCCACAGATTTTGCAACGACTCCCGATCTATTTCACATTCGAGCGCCGTAGATAGTGTAGCATTCACCACAGCGTTGTCAGGAACTTGAGAATTTGTACTCCAAGAAATCAGCGAAGTCTCCGTAGGTTTCCGAACATCGCAGGCGACGTGGGCGTGGTTGGAATGGCTATCGGAAAGGACGAAAGTGAGTTTTCCAAGTGGTTTTTCGAAGTCTCTGGTGTAGGGAAGGTCTGGCTCGGACTCGGATTCGGAAAAGCGCGGGTTGTCCCAGAGTTTGAGGTGTGATCTGAGGGTGGGGCGTTCACAGGTGAGCTGGTCCGGTGTGAGGTCCAGCAGGTTGGAGGAGTTCAGAGGTTGGGGAGAGGAGCACTGGGGACAGACCTCGGAGGAACCTGAGGAACCTGAGGAACCTGAGGAACCTGAGGAACCTGAGGAACCTGAGTCACGGTCCTTCTTACACTTCACCACACCTGAAACACAACAACACCATGGGTTTTAGTTAGGGCATTTATTGCATTCATTAGATTAATTAATTACACTGCAAATTAACGTGTTATAAAAATGAACTCAATTAGTTATGAGTGTTAATTTAATGCACATTTTAAAATTGTCCCATTAAAGGAACTGTAGGCGACTTGGCAGTGGCGTCACTTCCACATCAAACAAATAAATCCTGGAGGAAACTGACGTGGATGTGACGGATCTTTTGAACGATAAACACATCCGGACAAGTTCCATTGTTACCGGTGATAGAGCGAGTGTGAGCGCACTTCACCAAACCACCAAACCAACAAACCAACAAACCACCAAACCAACAAACCACCAAACCACCAAACCAACAAACCACCAAACCACCAAACCACCAAACCACCAAACCACCAAACCACCAAACCAACAAACCACCAAACCAACAAACCACCAAACCACCAAACCACCAAACCACCAAACCACCATACCACCAAACCACCAAACCACCAAACCAACAAACCACCAAACCACCAAACCAACAAACCACCAAACCAACAAACCACCAAACCAACAAACCACCAAACCACCAAACCAACAAACCAACACACCACCAAACCAACACACCACCAAACCAACAAACCAACAAACTACCAAACCACCAAACCACCAAACCACCAAACCACCAAATCAACAAACCACCAAACCACCAAACCACCAAACCAACAAACCACCAAACCACCAAACCAACAAACCACCAAACTACCAAACCACCAAACCACCAAACCACCAAACCAACAAACCACCAAACCAACAAACCACCAAACCACCAAATCAACAAACCAACAAACCAACAAACCACCAAACCACCAAACCACCAAACCAACAAACCACCAAACCACCAAACCAACAAACTACCAAACCACCAAACCAACAAACCACCAAACCAACAAACCACCAAACCAACAAACCACCAAACCACCAAACCACCAAATCAACAAACCAACAAACCACCAAACCACCAAACCAACAAAGCACCAAACCAGCAAAGCAACAGACCAGCAAAGCAACAAACCAACAAACTACCAAACCAGCAAACCACCAGACCACCAAACCGACAAACCACCAAACCACCAAATCAACAAACCAACAAACCAGCAAACCACCATACAAGCAAACCAACAAACCAACAAACCAGCAAACCAACAAACCACCAAACCACCAAACCACCAAACCAACAAACTAGCAAAGCATCAAACCGACCCACCAAACCAGCAAACCAGCAAACCACCAAACCACCAAATCAACAAACCAACAAACCAACAAACCAACAAACCACCAAACCACCAAATCAACAAACCAACAAACCAACAAACCAACAAACCACCAAACCACCAAACCACCAAACCAACAAACTATCAAACCACCAAACCAACAAACCACCAAACCAACAAACCACCAAACCACCAAACCAACAAACCACCAAATCAACAAACCAACAAACCAACAAACCAACAAACCACCAAACCACCAAATCAACAAACCAACAAACCAACAAACCAACAAACCACCAAACCACCAAACCAACAAACCAACAAACCACCAAACCACGCTCGCAGAATTTGGGAAACGAATGAGCAAAGCGACCAGAGAAAAACCAGAGAAAAACTTTGAAATTCGTTTATGAAACCGACTCCACCAATAAAAATGTGGATTTCAAATCTTCTTTTCTTAGTTTATTCAACTGATTCATCAAGCACTACAATTTTGTAATGTCCTAGAATTCAAATTCTTTATTTGTGGACCTTTAGCAGATATGAGATTAAAATGCAATTAATTAGATTAATTAATTACAAATCCTGTAATTAATTAGATTAATTTTTTAATCGCCTGACAGCACTGGTTTTAGTATTTAATACTGAACTGAATTGACTGTAATACAATTAGATACAATTTTTAAAATTTTATTTCGTAAAAAGGGCCCATATTACGCTACTTTCTGATCTATGTTGTTGGTTCCTCATCACAAACAGACCTGAGGGGTATTCCACGAACGCGACTAAGCGCAAAGCCCGACTTTATTCGACAGTTGGCGCTAGTTTTAGTGTGAGTTCGGTTCCATGACTCTCGCTAAACTTAGTCCCTGCTGAGTTACTGGGGCAACATGGTTTCAGTGGATAGTCTGGTCGCGGACAGGCTAAAGTTGTGTCTTAGTCAGGCCGTGTCGCAGAGAATACGTACCTGACGTAAACAGAGTGTCAAACAAACAGTTCCGCACACCTCCCGCATGAGTATCTGTGTTGTCCGAAAACAATATCAGCAAAAAAAGAAATTACCTTACCTTCTTGGTTCTTGACAAATCTCCGATAATTTAAAAATATGCTTTTGAACCACTGTCTTTACAATATTATCAGACAGAAGAATTCCAGAGCTTTTCTGAGAAACACTTGGTCAAGTGGTTAAGTTCTGCATCTTTTGTGTGGGCATCCCGCAAGTCAATCTTTGTGTTATATTTTCACAAATTTACATTTGCCACATATTACACAAATGTTAATGAATTTAACCTAAAATTCTTCATATCATCATAGAACTTATATCAGCTGGGCCGAACATCACTCTCACTTGACGACATTGACACTTTATATTTTATGTGACATCTCTATCAAAGAATACAGTTAAAGGTAAACCTTTACTTTTAAAACAAAATGTAGCCAAATAACAGGCACACTCCATGATGCAACATTTCAATGATTCAACAAATTTGCTTCAGAGATGCTGTGCAAGTCTCTTTAATGAAATCCTATTTATCAATTTCCATCAATAGGCATAAATCAATAAAAGACATTAGGTATGACATTCTGGTGTGAGGCCACTGCTGGAGGACTGCTGAGGGTCAGGCAAGGCACTGCTGGAGGACTGCTGAGGGTCAGGCAAGACACTGCTGGAGGACTGCTGAGGAGGGTCCAAGTGTACGCCATCTTCAGTAACTAGAACACAAACATACTATTAAAATACAAATGCTTGGATCACAGCTGAGGCAAGCATTAGCCTAGAGAATACCTTGAATATACTCTTCACAAGAACTCGCAGGAAGGATCTTTGATGGGGTCCCTCCTTCAGTTACCTCCACCAGTGGGTGACCCCGGTTTAGGGCCAGTGCCAGCTCCTCTGCAGGTGAAAGGTTTTGAGGGGGGCTCCCACCTCCTGTGGCTTGGTAGCTACTGTTCATTTTAAATTAAATTAAGGTACCATTTCAACAGTATTACTAATTTCACTGAATAATAATATTAATATTAGCCTACTTACCACTCTGCAAAATGTTTTTATGCTTTGTCTTTACCTGTAAAACAGTCCTCTTCACATTATTCCTGCTCAAAGACAAGATAACACAATTTAACGTATTAGTTGGAGCAAATACTTTTACACAGTAAAAATAAATTACAACTGACAAGACTGCTATACAAATATATAATATTTATGACATCAACTGTTCTCCCTGGGAATCGAACTCACCCCTCCCGCACGCCAGACCAACATTTCCCCTGCGCCACAGATCAGTGTTGACACTGACAGTGAAAAACATACAAAACTCAACCTCCAGCACTGTTATAGGACTTAACTTACGTATTTAAGCGCTCGGTGATCTTCTGCCGCGCCATGTCTCTGGCCTTGGTTATTGCAAATGTGTTATTGAGTTCCAAAAGCAACTTCTGTTCTGATGCGCTGAAATAATCGGCCCGAATCTTCGACATGATGGTGTTTTCGACAGTCGCTTGTTCGGGGCTTCTTACCTTCCCCGTGCACGCGCGGAGGCCCGGCCTGATTCAAAGTCCAAAGTCCAAAGTCAGCTTTATTGTCAATTCTGCCATATGTGTTCAACATACAGTGAATCGAAATTTTGTTTCTCTCTGGCCAGGTAGTGCAAAAAGACAGTGTACAAAATACAATATGAAGACAAAACACAACAAAAAAAAACTATCTAAGACAGAGATCTAAGTTAAAACTAAAGTCTACGATCTAAAATCTTAAAACAGTGCAACATAATAAATAAACTATACTATATACAGATTTCCAAAGTGTGCAGTGTGCATCAAAAATGTGCAATGGAAGATACAGCAGTGACTTGGTCATGTGCAGTAGAATGTGCATAGGAGTTAAGATAAAATAAAAATAAATGTGCAACAGTAGTAATTCTAGTGCAGTAACAGGAGTAAACAACAGTACTAAAATTCCAGTAGTCAATGTGCAATAACAGTAGTAAACGACAGTGCAACGGGGGTAAAATTCAATAACAGGAGTAAACAACAGTACTAAAAATTCCAGTAGTAAATGTAAGTGTGCAATAACAGTAGTAAACAACAGTGCAACAGGAGTAAAATCCAGTAGTAAATGTAAATGTGCAACAGTGCAACAGTAGTCCTTAGCAGCAGTTTTTTTTTTTTTTTTTTTTTTTTTTTTAAAGTGTCTAGAGTGATAGGTCTTTTTATGGAATACAGGTTATGCCAATATGGGGGTGGGGGTGGGAGATGGGTAAGGTGGGAGTTCGGGTGTGAGTTCGGGTGTGAGTTCAGCCTCCTGACAGCCTGGTGGATGAAGCTGTTTGACAGTCTGGTGGATGAAGCTGTTTGACAGTCTGGTGGATGAAGCTGTTTGACAGCCTGGTGGATGAAGCTGTTTGAAAGCCTGGTGGAGTGGGCCCGGAGACTCCGGTACCTTCTCCCCGAGGGCAGGAGGCTGAACAGGCTATGTGCGGGGTGGCTCGGGTCACCCACAATGCTGGACGCTCTGCGGGTGAGCCGGGTGTTAAAAATGTCTAGGAGGGAGGGGAGAGAGACACCAGCGATCCTCCCAGCTGCATTCACTATGCGCTGCAGAGCTTTCCTGTTCTGTTCAGTGCAGCTCCCGTACCACACAGTGATGCAGCTGGTCAGGACGCTCTCAATGGTGCCTCGGTAGAAGGTGGTCATAATGGGTGGAGGGGCTCCAGCTCTCCTCAGTTTGCGGAGGAAATAGAGCGCCCTCTCAGCCCTCTTTGCCAGTGATACAGTATTCACTGTCCAGGAGAGGTCCTCACTGATGTGCACCCCCAGGAATTTGGTGCTGCTCACCCTCTCTACAGCAGCACCATTGATGGACAGTGGGGGGTGCTGGGTGGGGCCTCTCCGGAAGTCAACAACAATCTCCTTGGTCTTTTCAACATTAAGAAGGAGATTGTTATTGCTGCACCACTGGGTCAGAAGGCTCACCTCACTCCTGTAGTTTGTCTCATCGTTATTAAGAGATGAGACCCACCACAGTCGTATCGTCCGCAAACTTCACTATGTGATTGGTGCTGAACGCTGGTGAGCAGTCGTGGGTCAGCAGAGTGAAGAGCATCGGACTGAGCACACAGCCCTGGGGGCTCCTGTGCTCAGTCTAATGCAGCTTGAGGTGTTTCTGCCGACCCGCACTGCCTGTGGCCTCTCACTGAGGAAGTCCAGCAGCCAATTACACAGTGAGGTCTGAAGCCCCAGGTGGTCTAGTTTGATAATGAGCTGCTGTGGGATTATAGTGTTGAATGCTGAACTGAAATCTATGAACAGCATTCTCACATATGAGTCTTTATTGTCTAGGTGGGTGAGAGCCGGGTGAAGTGCAGAACAGATTGCATCCTCGGTAGAGCGGTTGGCCCGGTATGCAAACTGGTATGGGTCTAGGGTGGGGGGAGGATGGATTTGATGTGTGCCATGACTAGCCGTTCAAAGCACTTCATGATGATGGGGGTCAGTGCAACAGGGCGATAGTCATTAAAAGTGGCCGGAGTGGGCTTCTTTGGCACGGGAACGATGGTAGTGGTTTTGAAGCAGGAGGGAACGACAGCCTGGCTCAGAGAAGCATTAAAGATGTCTGTGAGGACATCCTTGAGCTCCTCTGCACAGTCTTTCAACACACGACCAGGAATGTTGTCCGGGCCTGCAGCCTTGCGGGTGTTGATCCTGGAGAGTGTCCTCTTCACGCTGGCTGCAGACACACACAGGGGCTGGTCGTGGGGAGGTGGTGGAGTTTTGGGGCCGGGTGTCATTTCCTGCCTCAAACCGTGCAAAGAAGCTGTTGAGGTCATTGAGCAGGGTGATATTATTGTCACAGGTCTGTGGCAAGGGTTTGTAATCCGTGATGTTCTGGATGCCCTGCCACAGACTCCGTGTGTCCCTGCTATCTCTAAAGTGTCCGGTTATTTTCTGTGTGTATTTGTGTTTGGCTTTCCTGATTCCACGGGACAGGTTGGCTCTTGCTGCCCTCAGATGGGGGACATCCCCAGCTCTGAAGGCAGCGTTCCTGGCTCTCAACAGCCTGTGAACCTCCCCTGTCAGCCATGGCTTCTGGTTAGCCCTGGTGGTGATTGTTTTTGTGTGTGTGACATCACCAATGCATTTGGTGATGTAGGAGGTCACAGTGTCTGCGTACTCCTCAATGTCAGTGTGATTGTTGTATGTGGCGGCCTGTTTGAACACTGCCCAGTCTGTTGTACCGAGGCAGTGCTGTAGTGCAGACGAGGCCCCCTCTGGCCACACCTGGATCTGCTTCAGAGCCGGCCTAGAGACCCTTACACGGGGTCTGTATGCCGGTCTGAGCACAACAGAGATGTGGTCAGAGAGGCCTATGTGGGGGAGGGGGTAAGCCTTGTAAGCTCCCTTGTGTGTAGTGTAAACCATGTCCAAAATGTTGTTTCCCCTGGTTGGGAAATCAACATGCTGATGCATTTGTGGCATGACAGTTTTGAGGTCTGCATGATTGAAATCCCCGGCAAGGATAAAAAATCCGTCCGGGTGAGCAGTCTGTTGCTCGCTAATAGAGTTATACAACTCATACAGTGCCTCCCTCCTATCAGCGCTGTTCGGTGATGGGGGGACGTAAACAACCACTAGCAATATTGCCGTGATTTCACGCGGGAGATAAAAAGGCCGGCACTTCAGAATCATAAACTCCACTAGGGGTGAACAGTGTCTACATACCACCACAGCGTCCCGACAATAAGTGTCCCGAAGAAAAATTATTAAACCCCCTCCGCGGGATTTAACTCCGGGGACACCGCTAGCTCGGTCCGAGCGGTAGCATGTTAGCTCGTCCAGGCGCACCGCTGAGTCCGGGATGTTGTCATGGAGCCATGTTTCCGTAAAAACAAAAACACAGCACTCCCTCACGTCGCGCTGGGCAGCCCTCAGTCTGATGTAGTCCATTTTATTGTCCAGAGACTGCACGTTGGCGAGGAGAATGGATGGAATGGCCGGCCGGTGCGGGCTAGCCGTTAGCCTAGCTCTGATACCGCCGCGCCGGCCTCGCTTCTGACGCCTCTCACACCGCTTGCGGCGTCTCCTCTCCGGGCGGGGGGCGGCAGGCGAGTCCGGTGTAGCAGCGTTAGCAGCATTAGCAGCAGGCCGGCGTAGTAGTCCGAAGCGCGCCAGCTTCTCCTCTAGTACAGTGTCCAGGGAGTTGTGCTGGCCAGTTCTGCCTATGTCCAGCAAGAACTGCCTACTGTACTTGTTAGAAAACACTGAAGACGAACAAGATAGACTAGACAAAGACGGTGAAAACACTACGCTATCGGCCGGACGAGGGGCCGCTGCGTCTTCACGCGCCGCCATCTTGGTCAGGTTGTTTAGGCCTGACTGAACTTAGCGCTGCTGAGGCGCAGCTGAAATGCGTTAGTGGAACGACTTCAGGCTTTCGTCTAAGTTACGGCTAAGTCAGGCAAGGATTTAGCACTTAGTCGCCGCTAAGTTTAGCGATGTTTGTGAAATACCCCTCTGGACTTGTGTTTTGTTTCATTCACATGTTTGAGTAACTCTTTATTATTCATCTGTCTACATCTCCAAAGCTCAAAATGCTCTGTTCCACTTTGTGATGTCATGAAACTGTAGTTTTCAAGTTAAAGATCCCATAACATGGAACTTCTTGATGCTTTTATATGGCACCTTAATGGTTCCCTAATACTGTAAATGAATCCTTCAAAATCAAGCCTCAGTGCATGAGAGAGCCTCATGAACACAGAGTCATAAATATGTCTCTGAAACACTTTATTCTGGGCGTTGTTGCTTGAATGCAAATGAGGAGGACAGAGACAGGCCAGTGCAGCGGGTGGGGGCGTGGCCAAACTCTCCGCTCTTTCCTCTTTGGCGGTGCGATGTGCGCTGGCTCCACTTCCGCGTTCAAGCGCAGAGGAAGAGATGAGACGCTTTCCATTAAAATAAACACATTTCCACAGAAAATAAAATTAAACCACTGCTGTTTCAGAGGTGCGGAGGCTCGGATAAAGGACATCCGAGCCTGGAAACACTCTCACGTGCCTCCAGGCAAATAAAAAAAAAACGCATCTCGCATTGCGTAGCTCGTTTCACGGTCCAAACTCTCTGGGTGTGATTTCCAGAGACGGTGGATAAACATCCAGACGGGCGGTGGAACTGCATTTGCATTTTTCCCTGAGTGTGACGTCAGAAAGTCCCCTTGTTCAGAATCTTTGATCAGAGTCTTTTTTTTTCAAATTTGGAAAAGGATCGCAAATGCTCAGTTTACACATTTCGCAACTTTTAGCCATGGGGGGGGGGGGGGGGGGGGGGGCCTTAACAGGGTAGGGGAGCTCACATTAACGTTCAAAAACCTCAGAAAGTGAAAATTTCATGCCATGGGACCTTTAACAGCTCTTTTTACCTTTAGTTCAGAAGAGACTGGCTATTTCAGATTATTGTAGTGCTGTCCAAAACTAATATTCTTCTTTATAGTGGAATTTCACCGTAGCAAACAGATTTTTGAGAACATGACATTTTGGAACCCCACATTCCTACGTCACACAACCAAGTACTGTGGGCGGGGATAGGGGGTGGGTGAAAACAGACATTTTCTGAGCACTTAAGCTTCACATGTAGGACAATATGGCAGTACTCAAACATGCAGGAATCAATCCAAATCAACTCAGAGAAACTAATGATTGATCACTGTTGTAGCATGGTTAAAAGCTCACAATAAGTCTCCATTCAGGAACGGCGTCAACGGCAAAAAACCACAGGAGAAAAGAAAGTCTGTTCCCTGGAACTCTTACTTGTTCCTCATGGGCCTCCAGGGGAAATAAAGTATAGCTCCCGCTGCCTTTTTCCACCACAAATGTAAATAAATAACAACAAACACAGTGTTGTTTGTCCATAAACACAAGTGGAGATCAAAAATGAAACACACAAGTTTCTAACAGCTCCCAGATGCCCACGCCGACGCCATAAACACGGATATACGCTAACTGATGTGCACATGCTAACGGTAAACACACTACGTACCGCTAACTGCACACACATGCTAACGGTAAACAACATATTAAACTGTGATATAGGCTAACTGATGTGCACATGCTAACGGTGACATTATCCACATTACACCCACAGCGTTCAGCTCCAGTCAAATGAGCTGAGAGGACTCGGGGTACGAATGTTCCCCTAAGAAATGGGACTCCACTCGATTACCGTTAGCGTCATCGTCCCTCGCCTCTACCTGAGCTGCTACGTCAACAGAGGCGACGACGACTGACGCAAACAAACGGAAACAAATGTCGAGGATCATCGACATTTGTTTACGATACCTCAGCTCCACAAAAAACAGCTTGTTTATACGTGAAGGTTCGATGAAAACGATAACGTCGACTAAACAGACGCCGCGACAACAGTTCACTAAAATAACGTAGAACATCAGCGTCATAATCATAAACCTGCTAAACTGTTAATCGATAATTACAACTGCTGAAAATACATTTATGAGACTCCTCGGCTGGTCCATGTGACGCTGCCATCCTGATCCCAAAAGTCTTGGTTTAGTCCTGGTTTAGTTCTGGTTTAGTCCTGGTTTAGTCCTGGTTTAGTTCTGGTTTAGTCCTGGTTTAGTCCTGGTTTTGATCTGATTTAGTCCTGGTTTTGATCTAGTTTAGTCCTGGTTTAGTCCTGGTTTAGTCCTCGTTATGTTCTGGTTTTGTTCTAGTTTAGTCCTGGTTTAGTCCTGGTTTAGTCCTCGTTATGTTCTGGTTTTGTTCTAGTTTAGTCCTGGTTTAGTCCTGGTTTAGTCCTCGTTATGTTCTGGTTTTGTTCTGGTTTAGTCCTGGTTTTGATCTGATTTAGTCCTGGTTTTGTTCTAGTTTAGTCCTGGTTTAGTCCTGGTTTAGTCCTGGTTTAGTCCTCGTTATGTTCTGGTTTTGTCCTGGTTTAGTCAAAGTTTCTCCAGTTAAATCCTGGTTCAGTTATAGTTAGTCCCGGTTTAGTCCTCGTTGTCCTGATCCCAAAACCTGCCTGAGCTTGTAGCCGTACCCCTTCGTTCCAAGTCCGGTCGAGAGTTTACTTTGTTTCAAGGGGTATGTAACCCGAGCCCTTGATCAAAATTAGAATCGGGACACCGCTCGCCCTCACATGAACGCGCAAAACCAAGGGGTAGGGGTAAGACGAAGGGGTAAGACAGAGGAATGGGGCACAGCCTTAGTTCTCACCCTGATGCTCGGCTCCCCAGTTGACCAGCCAGCGCAGACTGCAGTCACACACCCAGGGGTTGGAGTGGAGGGTGAGCAGCTCCAGACGAGGAGCAGAGGCGAGGCAGGAGGACGGCAGGCGTTCCAGAAGGTTCTCTGACAGGTGCAGGTGTCTACAACAGAATCACATGAAATATTTTAAAGAGGAGGTATTACACTTCTGTAGAGCTGTAACAAAACAAGCCTAAAAGTCCTTTGAGGACAGCGAGGTACAGATCTTGGCCAGAGAAAAGAACTGGTTTGAGAGGAGGAGTTAAAGGTCGTTTTCACACCTGCATTGTCAGAGTTCATTTGCTCCTTTGATTCGGACCTTTTGTTCTGGTGTGAATAAAAACCAAAAGTCTCGATCCGGAGCAAACAAGTGAACCGAGACCACCTAAAAAGCTCGGTCTCTGCACAGTTCCAATCGAACTCTGGTGCGGTTCCTTTGAGGTGAGAATGCAGACCGGACTCGATCCGACACAAGTTGGCTTTTTGTACTTAACGAGCTCCCGTTGTATGCTGAGCATTATGGGAAACCGAGGCTGACCAAACTAAACTAAACTAAACTAAACTTTCGAGTCTTACTTACGTTTTGTGTGAAGAGCAAGAGTCAGAACTTGATGCTCACATGAGTTCTGTCCTCCGTAGTCGTCTTGTCCTGTGACTTCATCGTTTGTAAATTGATTGTAAAATAGTGTAAACCTCACGATGCTGCTCAAACATTTGTGTGAAGTGTAAAAACTGAGCAAACCATATCGCTATGACGACACTGAAAACAGAAACACCATGATTCTCCTCCTTCTGTGTTTGGACACGGCTCATTTCTGTCCAGTGTCTGAGCGACCTCAGCACACGTGGGTTTGTTTACAGATGTTGGTTCGCTTGGGGAAAAACTGCAGTGTGAAACCGAACCGCACCAAAATAAAAAATAAATAAATTTAAATTTGGTCTGGACCAAAGCAAGTGAACTATCGGACTTTCCTGGTGTGAAAATGACCAAAGAGGCTATTTTTGTCGAGAAAGAGAATCCTTCCTTGAACAGAAATGGACCTAAATCTAAACAAACAAATGGCAGCAGGTCCAGAGGTGTGAGTCAGCCCACCGAACTGACACCAACTGAAAACAAGCAGGTGTGGAAGTCTCAGAGTCATTTCACTGTAGTGAGCGCCCCCTTCAGGCAGATATAGGCAGTGTCCACCAGCGTCTGACCAGAACTGAAGAAGCAGCTTGGATGAGCTGAGAAACATCCATCCATCTTCTTCCACTTCTCCATTTCTGGGTCGCGGGGGCAGCAGTCCAAGGAGTTCTGCTGCCCAGAACACAACCACCACAACGTGGTGGTTCCACGGGAGGACGGCCCACGTCACAACCGGCCTGATGTATCTTCTGCCATGGGGGCTACCAGTGTCCGCGAGGTGGGGTTAAGTGTCTTGCCCAAGGACACAACGGCAGCGCTCATCTGTGGGAGCTGGGATCACACGTGGTCAACCCGTCGAGATACTGGGACACGAACGTCCAACCCCTGGATCACTAGACAAATGCTCTACCAACTGAGCTACTGCCGCCCCAACCCGCCCCAACCCGCCCCAACCCGCCCCAACCCGCCCCAACCCACCCCAACCCGCCCTAACCCGCCTTTCCCGCTGAGAAGCGGATTCGACCAGATAAACTTTTGTCCACTTGACAAATTGAATTGAAAACAACAATGGATTAACATGTTTTAGAAGTTTCCCCTCTGTCCGCGCTAAGTCCCTCCCCCTTCAGAGCGCTATCACAACACAGTTGGTGTGCGTCCCGCTAATGAAACTCCTGCACCTCTGTTAAAGAAATTATAAGGTTCTGTTCAAATATATTCCATTGTTAAACTTATTATTGCAATCTTGTTCTTAATGTCTAACATCCTTGACATGTGTGACAGATTGGATGATTGGTGTCACGTTTGCGTCTCTGCCCGCTGGGTGCGGTGATTGGGTGGTGGATCTGGGCGTGGGGTATTTAAGTAGCCAACGCGACTACTTCCTCCTCTCCTCTTCCGTATGGCCGGTTGTTGTGTTGGTGACACGGGTCTGCTGCTGGGGCTGCGTTGGGGCGAACGTGCGCTCAGACTGGGTGAGTGTTGCGTCTTTCATGCGTTCGTTGATTGGGTTTGTTACATCCGCGGTTCTTTGCTCTGTAGATCACCAGGTTTTGGTAATTGGAGCAGCGTGCTGTGTGCGTGGGGCTGCGCTGGGTCGAATGCCTCGGAGCGGTGGGTCTCCCCCTCGTGCTGCTGTCTGGAGAAGAACTCGGGGATCTCAAGTTAATTTTTTTTTTTTATTTGCTGCAGACTGCTCCTACCGACGGTGGTCGTGTCTGCTCTCTGCCTAGCCGCTATCATCGACGAGTAGTTGTCACTCAACGGTGTGGATTTGCAGCTCGGCGTGTCTACGGCTCGGGGTTGCTGTTTTGTTCACCGGCACTTCCTGATACGTGCGCGCCAACGTCTTCGGCGTTCGCATGGTCTGTGTTATTGGTTTGTGCCTAGTATTTTATAACCTACACTGGACTGGGAGCATACAATAGAGGGACGTTGTACTTAAATCCTCCCTTAATTTTAACCTGTGGTACTGTTTCTGAGATACTTTTATACCCTTTTAGTGTTACTGCACGTGAACCTGAGGTATTTTTTACGGTCACGGACTATACTCTCGCGTGCTTGGGGTTTGCTGCTCTGTGTCCCTCGCAGGCGTATCGGTGCCTGGTGCCTGCATTGCACTTCCGATTGGTTTATTTTTCTTGTGCATGATTTTCTTTCTCTTTTATTAATTGTGTGATTCTTTTTGTGTTTTTTTTGGTTGCAGTGTATTAATAGCATGGCGTGATTTCTGTTTATTATTTTTCTTTTGGGAATTGCTTTGTCGCGTAGGCACTGACCAGCTGTATTGGGGCAGGGGTGGGTATACGGGTTGTTTGACCATATGTTTGTAGTGACCAGGACATTGCACACCTAACGGTGACGGACTCCGTCCACTTCAGATCGTGTCTGTCAGTTACCAGATAAGTGATAGTGTCTCATCTAGTAGAATCTCATGTAACGTAGGTGCTTTGAGAAATGAATTCTTCTAACTGAAGTCCTTGTGTTTTCTGCCCGTTATTGCAGCCAGGTGCACCGCGTCTACACGAGTGGCAGGACGAGTCCCCTGGTGGTGGAGTTTCTTCGGTTCACGCTTCGGGTGTCCCCTCTTCTTTCCTACTCACGAGTGGTGTATATTGTTAGAGGTACCCGTATCCTATGTTTCCTGCTCCTGCCAGTCGTGGTAGCCACTGCCCTGAGCTGCTGCCCTGCTCCTCCTTGGCCTAGAGTAGTGGTGTGTCCGCAGAGGTGGGCATTGCGTACGAGGTGTGCAGTGTTCCTGGTGTGCTATTGGGTGGGGTATGAGTGTGTGCCTGTGTGTATGGTGGTATGCGTGTGTGTGTGTAAGAAGGGGGGGTTGCTGAGCCAGATCTGGGCTGGCTCCAGTCTATGCTATAGGTCTCATGTTTTCTCTGTCCTACTTTGGTCACTAGCAAATAAATATAATTTGGTTGAACTCACGTCTCTGTCTCGTGTAATGTGCGAACTTGTGTTGCCTAAATATTTCTTAAAGGGTTTACTTATTTATTCCTGTGGGCCAACCCCCCATAGGTGGCGTTGTCTGGTTAGTGCCAGTAGACCTAATTTCCATTCGATCACACATGGTTAGATTTGTGAAACAGGATATGGAAATCAGCTGTAAAACCACTGTTGGTCTGATGACATCACATATGACATCAGCACTTGAATCTGTGATCGAACTCTGACAACATCACATCGGGTTTGTGGAGATCTTGTGAACAGTTTTTTGTCACGTTTTTGTATATTTATGGAGAATTGTCATGTGGAGTGTGGGGGACATAGGCTTGTGGGTGGAGCCTCGTACAGCTGACTGTAAGGAGGGTTTGAATAGGGCCCAGGAGAGAATGCTAGATTACTCAAACATGCATGGATGGTTGCTCGTTCTATTCCCTCTCTTACTTGAGGTTTTAATGCAAGTTGCTGGTTGTATTCCCTGCTCTTACTTGAAGGAGAACTAACATTTTTTTTTACAATTTTACAATTTTTTACAATTTTATTATTTCTGTAATAAAACAAGTTGTTTTACTCACCCATAGCACTTTGGTGTCATATGGAGCATTTCCGGAGATGTTTTAGTTTAGTGATATCCGTAACGTGAGTTCTCGGGGCACATGTTTGCGGTCTCCAAATAACACAAACTTTATCACTTTTCAAATTACAGAAGCTCAATGTCTTAGTCTAGTTCAAAGTTCAAAAGTTCAAAGTCAGCTTTATTGTCAATTCTGCCATATGTGTTCAACATACAGTGAATCGAAATTTTGTTTCTCTCTGGCCAAGTGCAAAAAGACAGTGTACAAAATACAACATGAAGACAAAACACAACAAAAACTATCTAAGTCAGAGATCTAAAGTTAAAACTAAAGTCTACGATCTAAAATCTTAAAGCAGTGCAACATAATAAATAACAAATAAACTATACTATATACAGATGTCCAAAGTGTGCAGTGTGCATCAAAATGTGCAGTGGAAGATACAGCAGTGACTTGGTCATGTGCAGTAGAATGTGCATAGGAGTTAAGATAAATAAAAATAAATGTGCAACAGTAGTAATTCTAGTGCAACAGGAGTAAACAACAGTACTAAAAATTCCAGTAGTAAATGTGCAATAACAGTAGTAAACAACAGTGCAACAGGAGTAAAATCCAGTAGTAAATGTAAATGTGCAACAGTGCAACAGTAGTCCTTAGCAGCAGTTTTTTTTAAAAGTGTCTAGAGTGATATGTCTTTTATGGAATACAGGTTATGCCAATATGGGGGGTGGGGGGTGGGAGATGGGTAAGGTGGGAGTTCGGGTGTGAGTTCAGCCTCCTGACAGTCTGGTGGATGAAGCTGTTTGACAGTCTGGTGGATGAAGCTGTTTGACAGTCTGGTGGATGAAGCTGTTTGACAGTCTGGTGGATGAAGCTGTTTGACAGCCTGGTGGATGAAGCTGTTTGACAGTCTGGTGGATGAAGCTGTTTGACAGTCTGGTGGATGAAGCTGTTTGACAGCCTGGTGGATGAAGCTGTTTGAAAGCCTGGTGGAGTGGGCCCGGAGACTCCGGTACCTTCTCCCCGAGGGCAGGAGGCTGAACAGGCTATGTGCGGGGTGGCTCGGGTCACCCACAATGCTGGACGCTCTGCGGGTGAGCCGGGTGTTAAAAATGTCTAGGAGGGAGGGGAGAGAGACACCAGCGATCCTCCCAGCTGCATTCACTATGCGCTGCAGGGCTTTCCTGTTCTGTTCAGTGCAGCTCCCGTACCACACAGTGATGCAGCTGGTCAGGACGCTCTCAATGGTGCCTCGGTAGAAGGTGGTCATAATGGGTGGAGGGGCTCCAGCTCTCCTCAGTTTGCGGAGGAAATAGAGGCGCTTCTGAGCCCTCTTTGCCAGTGATACAGTATTCACTGTCCAGGAGAGGTCCTCACTGATGTGCACCCCCAGGAATTTGGTGCTGCTCACCCTCTCTACAGCAGCACCATTGATGGACAGTGGGGGGTGCTGGGTGGGGCCTCTCCGGAAGTCAACAACAATCTCCTTGGTCTTTTCAACATTAAGAAGGAGATTGTTATTGCTGCACCACTGGGTCAGAAGGCTCACCTCACTCCTGTAGTTTGTCTCATCGTTATTAGAGATCTACACTTTAGTTTGAGTCAAAAGTGCCTCTAATCTGAGATTTATCCATAGTTTGGAGTAGATGAGGAGGACAGTCACATGTGCTCAGTCACAGCTGATTTCGCTCTCAGCTCTCGGGACCCAAACATGAAAGACAAAGCTGTAAGACGTTTGGACCATCGTGTTTGCAGTACCCACTTCAGTCAGGACCATTTTTTACCAGCAAAGGAAAAGAAAGAAGGCCAGCGGATTCAGCGCACGATTCTGAGAAGTAATGTGAAACCGATGGCTGTTCTCTGCTGCTCCTAAAACTGTCTCCGCTTCATTCTTTCCGTATCCATTCTGTCTCCTCATCCGTATACTCCTCTTCAGTCCTCAGTCCTCCATAAGTCCTCTTCAGCCTCAAAGTCCCAATCTTCTGCCATGTGTCGCTCCAACAGAAAAGTTCTGAGCGTCTTCTTATCTGCAAATCAGCTGTGACTGAGCACATGTGACTGTCCTCCTCATCTACTCCAAACTATGGATAAATCTCAGATTAGAGGCACTTTTGACTCAAACTAAAGTGTAGACTAAGACATTGAGCTTCTATGATTTGAAAAGTGATAAGGTTTGTGTTATTTTGGTGACTGCAACGTCGTGCCTCGAGCACTCACGTTACGGATATCACTAAACTAAAACATCTCCGGAAATGCTCCAAATGACACCAAAGTGCTATGGGTGAGTAAAACAACTTGTTTTATTACCGAAATAAGGCTCAGATTGTAAAAAACGTGAATTCTCCTTTAAGGTTTTGATATAGGTTGCTGGTTGTGATGTTTTGCCACAGGTTGCTGGTTCTATTCCCTCTCTTACTTGAGTCCTGAGCTCCAGAAGTGCCCGAGCACAGACACGGTGATGAAGGTGTGGGAGTGAATCTCTCGGAGCAAGTTTCCTTCCAGCTGCAGCAGTTTGAGCGACGTGAGGCCGGAGAAGGAGTACGGCTCGATGAAGGAGATCAGGTTATGATCCAGGTGTAACCGGACCAGACCCACCAGGCCCTCAAACAGACCCGGGCGCACAGAGGTCAGCTTGTTATAACTCAGCTTCAAGATCTGGAAGAAACAGGAAATACTTCACACTTATCTCATAGCATACAGATAATATTAAAGCTGCACCGAGTAACTTTTTCCTGATGCCCGTTTGCCTGGAATGTTCTACAGTATCTGATTAAATGTTTTTTTGTGTTTTTTTTTCATTTATTCAATTGCAGGTGTGTAAATACCTGTAGAGTACACGCATAAATGCCTGTAGTGCACACATGTAAATACCTGTAGTGCACACGTGTAAATACCTGTAGTGCACACGTGTAAATACCTGTAGTGCACACGTGTAAATACCTGTAGTGCACACATGTAAATACCTGTAGTGCACACGTGTAAATACCTGTAGTGCACACATGTAAATACCTGTAGTGCACACGTGTAAATACCTGTAGTGCACACGTGTAAATACCTGTAGTGCACACGTGTAAATACCTGTAGTGCACACGTGTAAATACCTGTAGTACACACATGTAAATACCTGTAGTGCACACATGTAAATCTGTAGTGCACACATGTAAATACTTGTAGTACACACATGTAAATACCTGTAGTGCACACATGTAAATACTTGTAGTACACACATGTAAATACCTGTAGCGCTCTGAGTCCGTAAAAAGCTCCACTCTGGACTGTCTCGATGTCGTTGCCGTGGAGCATCAGCATCTCCAGTTGCCGTAGCGACCTGACCTCTGACCCCTCCACCTCCGTCAGGCTGTTGTACCTGAAACACACAAAAACACGTAATTCTGTTAAGAGAAAACCTCAGACACCTTCCCTCCACAGATGCACACAGCTAGGGTTGCCAACCGTCCCTTGAAAAATGGAATCGTTCCGTATTCAGAAACAAAATTACGCCTCCTTTATTGAGCTGAAAAGGGACTAATACGGACTTTGTCCGTATTACCGTGTGAATCAAAAATAGTGTCTAAAACAGGGGTGCCCAGTATCCCGATCTACCAGTCGACTGGTGTCGAATACTATGACACCGGTCATGGTCTCGAGATGAGTGCAATCATATTTCATTACAGCCGCTGCTGTTAGCAATAAACTTTTATCGGCTCCGCGTGAAGCTTCGCACTGCAGCCCACCACGCGCGCCGCCAGCGCACGCAGCTTGTCCGCTACTCACGTCCTCCTTTTCACACTGTCACTCTTCCCCGCGTATAACGCACACAAGCTCCTCCTCAATGCCTTTGATTAGAAGAGCAAGATTAAATAAAGCAAAAACTAATCTAAATTTATGTTACTGTGTCCGCACAGAGCAGGTGTACAGCACAGAGCAGGTGTACAGCACAGAGCAGGTCTACAGCACAGAGCAGGTGTACAGCACAGAGCAGGTCTACAGCACAAGCAGGTCTACAGCACAGAGCAGGTCTACAGCACAGAGCAGGTGTACAGCACAAGCAGGTGTACAGCACAGAGCAGGTGTACAGCACAGCAGGTCTACAGCACAGAGCAGGTGTACAGCACAGAGCAGGTGTACAGCACAAGCAGGTGTACAGCACAGAGCAGGTGTACAGCACAAGCAGGTGTACAGCACAAGCAGGTGTACAGCACAAGCAGGTGTACAGCACAGCAGGTCCACAGCACACAGCGGGTGTACAGCACAGAGCGGGTGTACAGCACAGAGCGGGTGTACAGCACAGAGCAGGTCTACAGCACAGAGCAGGTGTACAGCACAAGCAGGTGTACAGCACAGAGCAGGTCTACAGCACAAGCAGGTGTACAGCACAGAGCAGGTGTACAGCACAGAGCAGGTCTACAGCACAGAGCAGGTGTACAGCACAGAGCAGGTGTACAGCACAGAGCAGGTCTACAGCACAGAGCGGGTGTACAGCACAGAGCAGGTCTACAGCACAGAGCGGGTGTACAGCACAGAGCGGGTGTACAGCACAGAGCGGGTCTACAGCACAGAGCGGGTGTACAGCACAGAGCGGGTGTATAGCACAGAGCAGGTCTACAGCACAGAGCAGGTCTACAGCACAGAGCAGGTGTACAGCACAAGCAGGTGTACAGCACAGAGCAGGTCTACAGCACAAGCAGGTGTACAGCACAGAGCAGGTGTACAGCACAGAGCAGGTGTACAGCACAAGCAGGTGTACAGCACAGAGCAGGTGTACAGCACAGAGCAGGTCTACAGCACAGAGCAGGTGTACAGCACAGAGCAGGTCTACAGCACAGAGCAGGTGTACAGCACAGAGCAGGTGTACAGCACAGAGCAGGTCTACAGCACAGAGCAGGTGTACAGCACAAGCAGGTGTACAGCACAGAGCAGGTCTACAGCACAAGCAGGTGTACAGCACAGAGCAGGTGTACAGCACAGAGCAGGTCTACAGCACAAGCAGGTGTACAGCACAGAGCAGGTGTACAGCACAGAGCAGGTCTACAGCACAGAGCAGGTGTACAGCACAGAGCAGGTGTACAGCACAGAGCGGGTCTACAGTGACATGTGTTTGAATTTTGCCTAATAAAAGTGTACAAATGCATCTGTTTGTCACGTGCGTTTGGTAAATGTGCAGAGGTAAATACCACTACAAAACCAGTCAGAGAATGTGACTCCAGGAGGAAGTTGAAAAAACAGGTTAAAAAAAAAAAAAAAAAAAAAAAATCACAGAAGGGGTCCTCAAACTGTGGGTGAGGGTCCAAAACCGGAGCACAGAGTGTTTAAGTGCAGTACAGTTTGCTTGGCTTATTTTAAGATTAAAATGAACATTGATCAGATAAAATGGAGATAGATTTATGAAAACTTATTGATGTGAGTCTTTTCCCACATGAAGAACATTAAGTCCTGTTCCACCATGACTGATGATCATTTGTGCTTGAGTCTGTCAGCAGCTCCTGTCCGGACTACACATCCTGAGCTGATTCCATCCAGTGCAAGTCACATTCTGTGAGGAGGTCGTGCAAAGTGGGATCATCAAGAGGGAAAGGGAATTTTTCCCCCCAAAATGGGTGGTTGACATCTTAGTTTTTATTGGCTGGAATGACCCCAGAGCATCTCAGAGCATCTGGAGTTCAAACATTTTCCAGGTAGGGGCATACCCCCGGACCCCCCTAGGTTTTCAGTGACTTTCAGCTTTTTCATTACTGGTCACTTTCATCCCTGTTTACATTAATTTATACAGTTTTAAGTTAAGCAGGACATATATTTATTTTATTAATAAAATAAATAAAAAAATAATAAATAAAATGTATTAATTTTATTTTGTATTTAAAATAAATTGCTGATAATTATTTATTTTCCCTGTGTTCACATCACTCAAATATGCATCTAATTCAATTCAGGTTTGAGTCAAATAGTTAAAAATCGCTTCACACATACAAAAAAGGGCTAAAAAGATTCACTACACCACGAAGGGTGAAGGCGATCGGGCCGGTCCTGCCGATGAGGTGTCCCGCATTTATTTTTCAGGGAGTTGGCGACTCTACACACAGCTCTTCCCCGAGCACTGAAGAATATTTCCCGTTGAAACTTTAAAACACGACACAAATCAGGCAGGAGCTAAATCTCTTGTGACGGGCAAATGGGGCAAGCGTTTGAGCCGGACTTTAAATGGAAAGACCTGAGCTGACCTTTCATCCCGACCGTTAAACGCTTTGTGAACTTTTCCATCAGCGCACGGCTCTTTCACCTTCAGGCCTTAATCTGGTCCCCAGTCCAGAGATACAAACAGTTATTTTGGGAAAAGTGCACCATCGTAGAGTCTGATCTGCCCCAGTGACGTGCAGAGAGGCACAGAGGAAAAAAAGTAAAATGAAAAAATAAACGTTATATTTATCCAATGATTTGTACTATAAAGTTATTTTCTATTTAACTTTGCCATTTTAATTCTTTTTTTTATTCAAAATGGCTGAATTTTCAATTTTCCCATTAAAATAGTCTTTCTTTCAGCATGTGAAGAGGCTCCGGCCACTGGTGCCTCACATGGACTGACTGAGCTGGAGCTCAGCACTGACAGATTCTGCGCTAAAGCGGCGGTGAAAAGGCGCCGAGTTAAAGCGGCGGCGAAAAGGCGCCGAGTTAAAGCGGCGGCGAAAAGGCGCCGAGTTAAAGCAACGGCGAAAAGGCGCCGGGTTAAAGCGGCGGCGAAAAGGCGCCGGGTTAAAGCGGCGGCGAAAAGGCGCCGGGTTAAAGCGGCGGCGAAAAGGCGCCGGGTTAAAGCGGCGGCGAAAAGGCGCCGGGTTAAAGCGACGGCGAAAAGGCGCCGGGTTAAAGCGGCGGCGAAAAGGCGCCGAGTTAAAGCGGCGGCGAAAAGGCGCCGAGTTAAAGCGACGGCGAAAAGGCGCCGGGCTAAAGCGGCGGCGAAAAGGCGCCGGGTTAAAGCGGCGGCGAAAAGGCGCCGGGTTAAAGCGACGGCGAAAAGGCGCCGGGTTAAAGCGGCGGCGAAAAGGCGCCGAGTTAAAGCGGCGGCGAAAAGGCGCCGAGTTAAAGCGACGGCGAAAAGGCGCCGGGCTAAAGCGGCGGCGAAAAGGCGCCGAGTTAAAGCGGCGGCGAAAAGGCGCCGAGTTAAAGCGGCGGCGAAAAGGCGCCGAGTTAAAGCGACGGCGAAAAGGCGCCGGGTTAAAGTGGCGGTGAAAAGGCGCCGAGTTAAAGCGGCGGCGAAAAGGCGCCGGGCTAAAGCGGCGGCGAAAAGGCGCCGAGTTAAAGCGGCGGCGAAAAGGCGCCGGGTTAAAGCGACGGCGAAAAGGCGCCGGGAAAAGGCGCCGGGCTAAAGCGGCGGCGAAAAGGCGCCGGGTTAAAGCGACGGCGAAAAGGCGCCGAGTTAAAGCGGCGGCGAAAAGGCGCCGGGTTAAAGCGACGGCGAAAAGGCGCCGGGAAAAGGCGCCGAGTTAAAGCGGCGGCGAAAAGGCGCCGGGTTAAAGCGACGGCGAAAAGGCGCCGGGTTAAAGCGGCGGTGAAACGGCGGCGAAAAGGCGCCGGGTTAAAGCGGCGGTGAAAAGGCGCCGGGTTAAAGCGGCGGTGAAACGGCGGCGAAAAGGCGCCGGGTTAAAGCGGCGGAGAAAAGGTGCCCAGGGATTCTTCTGTAACTCCTGGAGCAGCAGATTAGAATAAGTGACACAAGATACAATTTAGAGTTAGCAAATCAAGTTTAGCAATCTGGTCACTTTTTTCTAATCCAGGTCTAAACCAGGTCTAATCCAGGTCTAAACCAGGTCTAAACCAGGTCTAATCCAGGTCTAAACCAGGTCTAAACCAGGTCTAAACCAGGTCTAATCCAGGTCTAAACCAGGTCTAAACCAGGTCTAATCCAGGTCTAAACCAGGTCTAAACCAGGTCTAAACCAGGTCTAATCCAGGTCTAAACTAGGTCTAAACCAGGTCTAATCCAGGTCTAATCCAGGTCTAAACCAGGTCTAAACCAGGTCTAAACCAGGTCTAATCCAGGTCTAAACTAGGTCTAAACCAGGTCTAATCCAGGTCTAAACCAGGTCTAATCCAGGTCTAAACCAGGTCTAAACTAGGTCTAAACCAGGTCTAATCCAGGTCTAATCCAGGTCTAAACCGTTCACTTTTTTCTTCTTGTCTGACCCGACTTTTTAAATGGAGGAAGATTTCATATTAAAGCTGGATCAGTTTTCTAAACTGGACTTTGGGTGGAAGCAGGAGGTTATAGTTAAAGGAAGACCAACGCTGGAGCTAAAGGGTTTGCGCCAGACTACGGGACGAAAGACTCGCTCTTTTCAAACAGTGTGGGAAGAAATCGTCTTTTCTGCTTTTCCTTCTTTCCTCGACCTGCTGTGACGATGTCTGACTCAGATATTGTGATCTGAAAAATGTGCAAAGAAGCCTCGTTAAACATGAGCGCTCCACCGCTCACATTCAGATCGCTCTAAAAAAGTTATAAATGATATTCAGACCCTCCAGGAATTCGCCATGTTGCGATTTGCAACTTCAACGCAACTTCAGCCAATCCCCGTGAATTCAGGGCGGTGGTGCAATTTTGATCAATCACCGCAACTTTCCCGCAATTTTTTCCAATTTTGACCAGTCATCGACGACGTATTGAACTCACGCCAACCAACTTCCTTCTGCCTTACTTCCGTGTGACGAAACTGCGGCCGTGTCCCCAGTTCGGAGCGTGGTTTGAAGGGGCTCAGACTGCAGTCAAGGCGGTGCACACTTGCTCAGCCCTGAGTGCACTCCTCGGACCGCATGGCCGTCTGCGAAATGCGACAGGTCTCGCAACTACGGGAAGCAGCCGCTGACTCCATTTTCTCCCGTAGAAGAAGTAGCGCGCGGTGCATGCTGGGATATATGAGTGTGTGAAGTGTGCTTTGGTCCACGCCCCGATTTCCATGGAAACGACTGCGGTCTGCGAACGCGTGTTAACTGTGCATGGGACAAAAAAGAAATGACGCACATGCCCTTCAAACCACACTCCGAACTGTGCACTCTGGGAACTGGGACACGGCTTCTAATGGCAAAGAAACATGTCTGCGGCGCCATTTGCCCACAAAAATAACAGCAAAAGACCGAAACCGTTCCCCTCCTAGTAGTAATTTATTTTCTCTGTTGGTAAGGTTGTTTTAGGACCATATCTGTGATCTCTGTGTCTTTGTATTATTCTTTGTCACTAATAACTCAGTATTCAAAATATTACTCAATTTTAATTACAAAAAGGGAAAATCGCAACTATTTATCGCAACTTTCACTTCCTCCCGCAACAAAATCGCAACAAAAACCTTAAAAGCACCGCAACTTTCATCACAACTTTTTGGAAAAGCTCCCGCAAATTCAGGCATTTTAACCCGAAACAATCACAAAAAATGCCGGTGAAATCCTGGGGGGTGTGGATATAGCGCGGGAGCACTGTATGTGGTGTTTCAGTCCTGGTGTTTCTGGTCTTGTTTATCACATGTTTTATGTTCACTGTGGGCCTAGGGGGCGCTGTGTGTGGTACATGTGGTTTTGGACAATAAAGATGAACTTTGAACTTTGAACTTTGAACTTTGAACAAGCGGAGCTGCCGGAAGTCGTGGTCGCAGGTTTCCAAAGGTCTTCCTGGATTGTGACGTCTGGTGAATCTGATTTGCAGCAGAGGATCATGGGACAGATCCTTGTGGTGTTTCCTTGTGGTGTTTCCTTGTTTCCTTGTTCGTGTTCGTGGTGTTTTCGTTTAGTGAAATCTGGACCAGGCCCCGTCCCTGTGTCTGACGTTACCGTGAAAAACACCGATAAATATTTAGGATGGAGAGATGACAGCTCCAGCCCTCCTCTCGCTTCCTTTCTTTTTCTCTCTCCTTTCTCTACATTACTCTCTCCATCTCCTCCACCCTTGTTTCCACTCACTCCTGTCAACCCTCCATCTCTCTTTCTCTCTTCTTTTTCTCTCTGTCTATCCTTTATCTCTCCTTTCTCTTTCCTTTTGTCTGTCCCTCATCTCTCTGTATGTGTCACTCCTCTCTCTCCCTCTCTCTCTGTTCCTCCCTCTCCCTCTTCTCTTCCTTTTCTCTCTCTCTGTTTCTAACCCCCTCTCTCTCCTTCCTCTGTCTCTCTGTCGCTCTTCCTTCACTCTTCTTCTCTCTCTCTCTGTCTCTCCCTCTCTTTGTGTGTGCATTTCGCCTCTCTCTCTCTCTTCTTTGTCTCCCTCTCTCCTTCTCTCTTCTCCCCTCTCACTCTCTCCTGTGCTCCTCATACCTCTCTCTCCTTCTCTTTCTCTCCCCCTCTCTCTATTTCCTTCTCCCTCTCTTTCTCTCTCTCTCACCCCCTCTCTCTTTCTCCCTCTCTTTCTTTCTCTCTCTTCCTTCTTCTTTCTCTCTGTCTCTCTCTCTGTCTCTTTCTTTATTTATATCTTCTCTTCCCTCTCCCTCTCTCCTTCTCTGTCTTGTCTCCCTCTCTTCCCTCTCTTCTCTCCCCTCTCTTTCTCTCTCCTGTGCTCCTCAACCCTCTCTCTTCTCTCTCCTCTTCTCCCTTTTTTCTCTCTCACTCTCTTTCTCTGTCTGTCTCTCTTTCTTTCTTTATTTCTTTGCTCTCTCTTCTCCCTCTCTCCTTCTCTCTCTCTTCTCTGTCTCTCTGCCTGTCTCTCCCTCTCTTCTTCTCTCTATCTCTCCTTCTCCCTCTTTTCTCTCTCTTCTCTCTTCTCTTCTCTTCTCCCTCTTTTCTCTCTTTCTCTTTCTCTGTCTGTCCTTCTCCCTCTCTTCTCTTCTCTTCGCTTCTCTCTCTGTCTCTTTCTTTCTTTCTCTCTCTTCTCTTCTCCCTCTCTTCTCTCTCCCTCTCTTCTCTTCTCTTCTCTTCTCTTCTCTCTCTCTTTCTCTGTCTCTCTTTCTTTCCCTCTTCTCCCTCTCTTCTCTCTCTCTCTCTGTCTCTCTTCTCTTCTCCCTCTCTTCTCTCCCTCTCTTCTCTCTCTCTCTCTCTCTGTCTCTCTTTCTTTCTCTCTCTTCTCTTCTCCCTCTTCTCTCCCTCTCTTCTCTCTCTCTCTCTCTCTCCCTCTCTCTCCCTCTCTCTCTCTCTTCTCCCTCTCTTCTCTCTCTCTCTCCCTCTCTCTCTCCTTCTCTCTCTCTCCTTCTCTCTCTCTCCTTCTCTCTCCTCGTCCTCCTCTCCTCCTCTTGGTGGTCCATCTGTATCACTCGTTCTTGTGGGGAACTTCCAACTTTCTGTGCGGCTCAAATTAAAACAACATTTGTGGACGTAAACACTCGTTTGTGATGTGGAGCTGCTGCCAAAACGCCGTTTCCCCCTACCCCCCAGACACGCCCCCTGGAACTACTGATGACAGGACTAAACCTGGACTAAACCTGGACTAAACCTGGACCAAACCTGGACCAAACCTGGACTAAACCTGGACTAAGCCTGGACTAAGCCTGGACCAAACCTGGACCAAACCTGGACCAAACCTGGACCAAACCTGGACTAAACCTGGACTAAGCCTGGACTAAGCCTGGACTAAGCCTGGACTAAACCTGGACTAAACCTGGACTAAACCTGGACTAAACCTGGACTAAACCTGGACCAAACCTGGACTAAACCTGGACTAAACCTGGACTAAACCTGGACCAAACCTGGACTAAACCTGGACTAAACCTGGACCAAACCTGGACTAAGCCTGGACTAAGCCTGGACTAAGCCTGGACTAAACCTGGACCAAACCTGGACTAAGCCTGGACCAAACCTGGACTAAGCCTGAACTAAACCTGGACTAAACCTGGACTAAACCTGGACTAAACCTGGACCAAACCTGGACTAAGCCTGGACTAAGCCTGGACTAAACCTGGACTAAACCTGAACTAAACCTGGACCAAACCTGGACTAAACCTGGACCAAACCTGGACTAAACCTGGACTAAACCTGAGTCCGCCTGTCACACGTGGCCGTAGACGTTTCAGTTGTTTTCTCCAGATCTCACATTAATGATCTCGTTATCTCGGGATAATAAGGAAGAAAGAATATTGATTATGAACATGTGAATATTGATTATGAACATGTGAATATTGATTATGAACATGTGAATATTGATTATGAACATGTGAATATTGATTATGAACATGTCCTCTGTGGACTTCCGTCACTGTGAGTTTTCTGGTGTTTTGGGGATTTTTCCTTCAAATGTTGCGCCCAGGTTTCCCCTCGGCCCAGACGGTGCATCCCTTTAAACACTTCCCTGAGCGACATTCTGACTTTTCACTATTTTAGTTTTTGTTCATTGCTATGGTGACTAAATTGATCTTAATTGAATTTGGATTTTGGTCCCTGGGATTTTGAAATAGCCTCTTAGAACAAAGACTACTGCAAATGTAACAACAAAAACAAGGTGATTTTAAAAACACAAAGGAACGCGGTTTGGTTTGAACAGTCGATAAACAACGTGACGTTTGACTCAGGGATGCAGCGATGAACATTTTAGACAATACCGATATTTATTTATTTTTCATTTTGAGATTTTATACAGACTAAAAATCAGGCAAAATGAAGTTTTGAATGAAAATTTTGAATGAGGGCGGGACCAGACCAGGACCAGACCGGGACCAGACCGGGACCAGACCAGGACCAGACCGGGACCAGACCGGGACCAGACCGGGACCAGACCGGGACCAGACCGGGACCAGACCGGGACTAAACCAGGTCTAAACCAGGTCTAAACCAGGGCCAAACCAGGTCTAAACCAGGTCTAGACCAGGTCTAAACCAGGTCTAAACCAGGTCTAAACCAGGACTAAACCAGGTCTAGACCAGGTCTAAGCCAGGTCTAAACCAGGACTAAACCAGGTCTAAACCAGGACTAAACCTGGACTAAACCAGGACTAAACCAGGACTGGACCAGGACTAAACCAGGTCTAGACCAGGTCTAAACCTGGACTAAACCAGGACTGGACCAGGACTAAACCAGGTCTAGACCAGGTCTAAACCAGGTCTAGACCAGGTCTAAACCAGGTCTAAACCAGGACTAAACCTGGACTAAACCAGGACTAAACCTGGACTAAACCAGGACTGGACCAGGTCTAAACCAGGACTGGACCAGGACTAAACCAGGTCTAGACCAGGTCTAAACCAGGTCTAAACCAGGACTGGACCAGGACTAAACCTGGACTAAACCAGGACTGGACCAGGACTAAACCAGGTCTAGACCAGGTCTAAACCAGGTCTAAACCAGGTCTAAACCTGGACTGGACCAGGACTAAACCAGGACTGGACCAGGACTAAACCTGGACTAAACCAGGTCTAGACCAGGTCTAAACCAGGTCTAAACCTGGACTGGACCAGGACTAAACCTGGACTGGACCAGGACTAAACCTGGACTAAACGAGGACTAGACCAGGACTAAACCAGGATTAAACCACGGCGTGTGGCTCTTTGCCTGGTTTGGTGCGGCTCTTTGCCTGGTTTGGTGCGGCTCTTTGCCTGGTTTGGTGCGGCTCTTTGCCTGGTTTGGTGCGGCTCTTGCGTTGGTTCATGTGGAGGTTTGATGTGCTCTGCTCCTCCTCCTGGTCCTGAGGAGGAGGCTCGGTTTGGACACGGGTCTGGTGGTCGCAGCCCCGGGTGGGACGCTCGGTCTCACACCGTCATGCTGCGATATCACAGATTTGAGCATGATGGTTGCACGTCCCTAATTTGACGGGAAACAAAAAGCCATCTCCATGTGCATCTCCATGTGCATCTCCGTGTGCATCTCCGTGTGCGTCCAGCCCTGGTCCTGCACATGTTGAAAAGCATCTGTGCACTTTGAGTTTGGAGTCATTTATGAACAATCACGACATGTTTAAAAAGTCCGACTGTGGCTCTGTGTCCTGAGGGAGGATCTGCTGCACACACGCCAAACATCTCCTAAACCAGGTCTAAACCAGGGCCAAACCAGGGCCAAACCAGGTCTAAACCAGGACTAAACCAGGGCCAAACCAGGACTAAACCAGGACTAAACCAGGGCCAAACCAGGTCTAAACCAGGGCCAAACCAGGTCTAAACCAGGGCCAAACCAGGTCTAAACCAGGGCCAAACCAGGTCTAAACCAGGGCCAAACCAGGTCTAAACCAGGGCCAAACCAGGTCTAAACCAGGGCCAAACCAGGTCTAAACCAGGGCCAAACCAGGTCTAAACCAGGGCCAAACCAGGGCCAAACCAGGTCTAAACCAGGACTAAACCAGGTCCTAAATCACACAAAACGGACTTGTGAGCTTTAAGCCGTGTTAGACTGTCGTTACCTCATTAAAAAACAGATCTAGAGTTGTGTTTGGCACATTCACATGTTTGAGGAACTCTTTCTTATTCCAAACGCTCTGTTCCACCTCAACACAAAGTTTGGCCAAAATTGAAGGTATAAACACTTAAATCTATCTGGAAATGACAGAAAAGTAGTGAAATGATCTGTCCACGCAGCGAGATCATTTTACTGGACAAGTTCTCTGAAAATAAACTCTCTCCAGACCAGAATTAAACCTGGACTAAACCAGTCGATAATTTGCAGTGTAACGTCAGGACTTTTCAAATCAACAGCTACAGTTTAAACCTGGACTAAACCAGGACTAAACCAGGACTAAACCAGGACTAAACCAGGACTGAACCAGGTCTGAACCAGGACTGAACCAGGACTAAACCAGGACTGAACCAGGACTGAACCAGGACTAAACCAGGACTAAACCAGGTCTGAACCAGGACTGAACCAGGACTAAACCAGGACTAAACCAGGACTAAACCAGGACTGAACCAGAACTAAACCAGGACTGAACCAGGACTAAACCAGGACTAAACCAGGACTGAACCAGGACTGAACCAGGAGTGAACCAGGACTAAACCAGGACTAAACCAGGACTGAACCAGAACTAAACCAGGACTGAACCAGGACTAAACCAGGACTAAACCAGGACTAAATCAGGACTAAACCAGGGACTAAACCAGGACTAAACCAGGACTGAACCAGAACTAAACCAGGACTGAACCAGGACTAAACCAGGACTAAACCAGGACTGAACCAGAACTAAACCAGGACTGAACCAGGACTAAACCAGGACTAAACCAGGACTGAACCAGGACTGAACCAGGAGTGAACCAGGACTAAACCAGGACTAAACCAGGACTGAACCAGGACTGAACCAGGAGTGAACCAGGACTAAACCAGGACTAAACCAGGACTGAACCAGAACTAAACCAGGACTAAACCAGGACTAAACCAGGACTGAACCAGGACTGAACCAGGAGTGAACCAGGACTAAACCAGGACTAAACCAGGACTGAACCAGAACTAAACCAGGACTGAACCAGGACTAAACCAGGACTAAACCAGGACTAAATCAGGACTAAACCAGGACTAAACCAGGACTGAACCAGAACTAAACCAGGACTAAACCAGGACTAAACCAGGACTAAATCAGGACTAAACCAGGACTAAACCAGGACTAAACCAGGACTAAACCAGGACTAAACCAGGACTAAACCAGAGAGAGAGGAGCTCTCTGGAGCTTCCAGTCTCCCCGTTGCGTCAGATGCCCTCCCCGTGTGTCAGATTGCCTCAGATGCCCTCCCCGTGTGTCAGATTGCCTCAGATGCCCTCCCCGTGTGTCAGATTGCCTCAGATGCCCTCCCCGTGTGTCAGATTGCCTCAGATGCCCTCCCCATGTGTCAGATTGCCTCAGATGCCCTCCCCGTGTGTCAGATTGCCTCAGATGCCCTCCCTCTTACCCCAGGTTGAGCCTCTGTGTGTCTCGGGGGACGCTCTTCGGGAGGGACGTCAGGTGTCTGAAGGTGCAGTGGACTTCTCTGAGCGCAGGACAACTGCAACTGCGAGGACACGAGGGGACAGAGTCCACAACGTCCACCAGCGAGTCCAGAGACAAGACCTGAGAGAGAGAAGAGGGAGATTCAGCCTCTACCGCATCTGCTGTACACGTCCGCTAAAGGTGAACAGGCTGATACAGCTGATATGTGCGCAGTGATACGAGTCGAGAGACACAATACACGACCGCTACACTGCTGGATGTTTCGTGGACAACTGTTTGGGACGCAAATATATCACCTTTCTAACAAATGTTTTGTTTTGAGAAAGAAAAACAAGCTTTATTTCATGTTCCAGGGAAGTTTCAACACACGGAACTTTTAGAAGGAAACCCACACCAAACAGACGTGACACTGAACCAACAAAGGGCAGAGGAAACACAGGATTTATATCAGGAGTGTCCAGACTTTTCCCACCCAGGGCCACATACAAACGTAGATGCATTTTATATGAGTTTGACGGAGCCACGGCGCCTTTAAAAGTTCGAGGACGCACATTTTCGCTCTGTATCGTGCAGTGAGTTGTTGATGTTACAGTGATCGAGAGTCAAAAGTTCTGCTCAGTGGCTTTATGATCTGTATGATCCTTTGGGACAATTCAGCAGGATCCCTGGGGGCCACAAAAACTGGTCAGAGGGCCGGATTTGACCCCTGGGCCATAGTTTGGACACCACTGATTTATGGACACAAACGAACGAGGGCAGGACAAACGATCAATACAGGAACAGGAAGTAAAACTCAAAACATGCACAGGTAGAGAAATTAGAAAAGAAAAACAGGTTAAGCGTAATAAAATAACTCAAGGAAAATGAACACCCTGAAGATAAGATAAAATGAGATGAGATGAGATGAGATGAGATGATGAGATGAGATGAAATGGGATGAGATGATGAGATGAGATGAAATGGGATGAGATAAGATGAGATGATGAGATGAGATGAGATGGGATGGGATGAGATTAGATGAGATGGGATGGGATGGGATGAGATGGGATGGGATGGGATGAGATGATGAGATGAGATGAGATGATGAGATGGGATGAGATGAGATGAGATGGGATGAGATAAGATGAGATGATGAGATGAGATGAGATGAGATGGGATGGGATGAGATGAGATGAGATGGGATGGGATGAGATTAGATGAGATGGGATGGGATGGTATGAGATTAGATGAGATGGGATGAGATGAGATGGGATGGGATGGGATGAGATAGGATGAGATGATGAGATGAGATGATGAGATGAGATGAGATGAGATGGGATGAGATAAGATGAGATGATGAGATGAGATGAGATGGGATGGGATGAGATTAGATGGGATGGGATGGGATGAGATGGGATGGGATGAGATGAGATGGGATGAGATGATGAGATGAGATGAGATGATGAGATGAGATGAGATGAGATGGGATGGGATGGGATGAGATGAGATGGGATGAGATGATGAGATGAGATGATGAGATGAGATGGGATGAGATGAGATGAGATAAAATAAGATAAGACTCACACAGGAGAAATTCACTTGCCACATTAGCTCCAGGCAGTTTAGTGCAAAAGAAACTTTGAACAAGAAAGTGCAGCAGACAAGATAAGTAATAATAATAATAATAATGAGTAAATAAGAAAATAGTAGAAAAACTGCACGTCTGGACTCTACAGTGGAGTTATACAGTCTGATGGTGGTGGGGATGAAGGATCTGCGGTAGCGCTCCTTCTTGCACTGGGGGTGCCTCAGTCGGCTGCTGAAGGAGCTGCTCATCTCCTCTACAGTCCGGTGCAGAGGGTGAGAGGTGTTTGTCCAGCACCTCCTCTCAGCCACCTCCTCTACAGAGTCCAGAGGACAGTCCAGGACAGAGCTGGCCCTCCTGACCAGCTTATTAAGTCTCTTCCTGTCCCGCTCTGTGCTGCTCGGGGCCCAGCAGACGACAGCGTAGAGGAGAGCAGAGGCCACCACAGAGTCATAAAAAGTCTTGAGCAGAGGCCTGCACACTCCAAAGGACCTCAGTCTCCTCAGGAGGTGGAGGCGACTTTGGCCCTTCTTGTACAGGGCGTCGGTGTTGTGGGACCAGTCCAGTTTATTGTTGAGGTGAACACCCAGGTACTTGGAACTGTCCACAGTCTCTATGTCCTGCCCCTGGATGTTCACCGGTGAGTGAGGTAGTGGTCTCCTCCTGAAGTCCATCACCAGCTCCTTTGTCTTACTGGTGTTAAGGCACAGGTGGTTTCGCCCACACAAATAAAGCTTCCATTCCTTTCCTTCCTGTGGACTTTATCTCCAGCCTCCTGAGCTTTAAAATCATGGATCTGAAGTATTTCTCCACATTTCGCAAATAATAATAACAGTTTTGACTTGTGTCTAAACTAGAAGTGCAAAGCTCTTATTTTTCAACACTTAAAGAGTTTCAATGCGACTCGTTTTACTCTCGACAGGAAACAGCAGACACCATCTCGCTCACAACTTTTATCCTGTGGTCCTCAGTCATATTACTCAGGTCTTTGCAATTGGAGATTGCTTCGGGCTCCCTCGGGCTCCCTCGGGTTCCCTCGGGGCTCCCTCGGGCTCCCTCGGGCTCCCTCGGGTTCCCTCGGGTTCTCTCGGGTTCTCTCGGGCTCCCTCGGGCTCCCTCGGGCTCCCTCGGGCTCCCTCGGGTTCCCTCGGGTTCTCTCGGGTTCTCTCGGGCTCCCTCGGGCTCCCTCGGGCTCCCTCGGGCTCCCTCGGGTTCCCTCGGGCTCCCTCGGGTTCTCTCGGGCTCCTTCGGGCTCCCTCGGGTTCCCTCGGGTTCTCTCGGGTTCCCTCGGGTTCCCTCGGGTTCTCTCGGGCTCCCTCGGGTTCCCTCGGGTTCTCTCGGGCTCCCTCGGGCTCCCTCGGGTTCTCTCGGGTTCTCTCGGGCTCCCTCGGGCTCCCTCGGGTTCCCTCGGGTTCCCTCGGGTTCTCTCGGGTTCCCTCGGGTTCTCTCGGGTTCTCTCGGGCTCCCTCGGGTTCTCTCGGGTTCTCTCGGGTTCTCTCGGGCTCCCTCGGGTTCTCTCGGGTTCTCTCGGGTTCCCTCGGGTTCTCTCGGGCTCCCTCGGGCTCCCTCGGGCTCCCTCGGGCTCCCTCGGGTTCTCTCGGGTTCTCTCGGGCTCCCTCGGGCTCCCTCGGGCTCCCTCGGGCTCCCTCGGGTTCTCTCGGGTTCTCTCGGGTTCTCTCGGGCTCCCTCGGGTTCTCTCGGGTTCTCTCGGGCTCCCTCGGGTTCTCTCGGGTTCTCTCGAGTTCTCTCGGGCTCCCTCGGGTTCTCTCGGGTTCTCTCGGGTTCTCTCGGGCTCCCTCGGGTTCCCTCGGGTTCTCTCGGGTTCCCTCGGGTTCTCTCGGGCTCCCTCGGGCTCCCTCGGGCTCCCTCGGGTTCCCTCGGGTTCTCTCGGGTTCTCTCGGGCTCCCTCGGGCTCCCTCGGGCTCCCTCGGGCTCCCTCGGGCTCCCTCGGGTTCCCTCGGGTTCCCTCGGGTTCTCTCGGGCTCCCTCGGGCTCCCTCGGGCTCCCTTGGGTTCTCTTGGGTTCTCTCGGGTTCTCTCGGGTTCTCTCGGGCTCCCTCGGGTTCCCTCGGGCTCCCTCGGGCTCCCTCGGGCTCCCTCGGGTTCTCTCGGGTTCTCTCGGGTTCTCTCGGGCTCCCTCGGGTTCTCTCGGGTTCTCTCGGGCTCCCTCGGGTTCTCTCGGGTTCTCTCGGGTTCTCTCGGGCTCCCTCGGGTTCTCTCGGGTTCTCTCGGGTTCTCTCGGGCTCCCTCGGGTTCTCTCGGGTTCTCTCGGGTTCTCTCGGGCTCCCTCGGGTTCTCTCGGGTTCTCTCGGGCTCCCTCGGGTTCTCTCTGGTTCTCTCGGGTTCTCTCGGGCTCCCTCGGGTTCTCTCGGGTTCTCTCGGGCTCCCTCGGGTTCTCTCGGGTTCTCTCGGGCTCCCTCGGGTTCTCTCGGGCTCCCTCGGGTTCTCTCGGGTTCTCTCGGGCTCCCTCGGGTTCTCTCTGGTTCTCTCGGGTTCTCTCGGGCTCCCTCGGGTTCTCTCGGGTTCTCTCGGGCTCCCTCGGGTTCTCTCGGGTTCTCTCGGGCTCCCTCGGGTTCTCTCGGGCTCCCTCGGGTTCTCTCTGGTTCTCTCGGGTTCTCTCGGGCTCCCTCGGGTTCTCTCGGGTTCTCTCGGGCTCCCTCGGGTTCTCTCGGGTTCTCTCGGGCTCCCTCGGGTTCTCTCGGGCTCCCTCGGGTTCTCTCGGGTTCTCTCGGGCTCCCTCGGGTTCTCTCTGGTTCTCTCGGGTTCTCTCGGGCTCCCTCGGGTTCTCTCGGGTTCTCTCGGGCTCCCTCGGGTTCTCTCGGGTTCTCTCGGGCTCCCTCGGGTTCTCTCGGGCTCCCTCGGGTTCTCTCTGGTTCTCTCGGGTTCTCTCGGGCTCCCTCGGGTTCTCTCGGGTTCTCTCGGGCTCCCTCGGGTTCTCTCGGGTTCTCTCGGGTTCTCTCGGGCTCCCTCGGGTTCTCTCGGGTTCTCTCGGGCTCCCTCGGGTTCTCTCGGGCTCCCTCGGGTTCTCTCGGGTTCTCTCGGGCTCCCTCGGGTTCTCTCGGGCTCCCTCGGGTTCTCTCGGGTTCTCTCGGGTTCCCTCGGGTTCCCTGTCCACCTTCAGCCTGCAGAGGACGTGGAGGCTCCAGCTCCTCCAGAGAATATGTCTGTTATTTTAGAACATTTTGCAGCGTCTGTAGTGAGATTTTTAAATCTTTTATCCCGTAACTTCTCCACACCCCCTTTTCTGCAGCTTCTCCATGTTTCCACCTCAACACTGAAACTGTCGGGGATCAGTGCAGAGAAAGGGGCGGGACCGCTCTTGTAAGCTTCTGTATCCTGATTGGTTTAGTCCACTGTCTGTACTGAAGATGGACCAATGGGACGCCTCCTCTAAACTGTGGGCCGGACTCTAAGTAAAAAAAAAACACACAAAAAACAGCAACATCGGCCCCGAGGACTGTTGGCCCACCGGGAAAATGCCCGGTGTGCCCGATTACCAGTCCAGGCCTCCTCCATCAGTCGAAGTGAAGCTGGTTTGGTTCTCTCCACAGGAGGGGCCCACAGCCTGGTTTAGTCCTGGTTTAGTCCTAGTTTAGTCCTAGTTTAGTCCTGGTTTAGTCCTGGTTTAGTCCTGGTTTAGTCCTGGTTCAGCCCTGGTTTAGTCCTAGTTTAGTCCTGGTTTAGTCCTAGTTTAGTCCTGGTTTAGTCCTGGTTTAGTCCTGTTTGGTCCTGGTTTAGTCCTGGTTTAGTCTTAGTTTAGTCCTGGTTCAGCCCTGGTTTAGTCCTGGTTTAGTCCTGGTTTAGTCCTGGTTCAGCCCTGGTTTAGTCCTGGTTTAGTCCTGGTTTAGTCCTGTTTGGTCCTGGTTTAGTCCTGGTTTAGTCCTGGTTTAGTCCTGTTTGGTCCTGTTCAGATAAAAACATCGGAGAGTTTTCCGGACGAGGAGGAGCGTCGGAGTTTGTGGAAAACACATGAGTCTGATCCAGAGTGTGAGGGGGCGACCACAACAACTGTTTTCAATATTCTCCCACTTCTGACCTGCTTTTAAAGACACACTGCGGCACTTTCTGGAGGCGGTATAGACCTGGTTTAGACCTGGTTTAGTCCTGGTTTAGACCTGGTTTAGACCTGGTTTAGACCTGGTTTAGACCTGGTTTAGACCTGGTTTAGTCCTGGTTTAGACCTGGTTTAGACCTGGTGGTATATCTCCAGTGGAAACAGGAAGGTGAAAACCAAACTTTGAAACATTTCCCATGGAGATAAATAAGTTTAATGCCATACTGTGGAAAGTTCTAGGCAGAGGAGCAACATCACCATGGAAACGAGCAGGATGAGGCCCTCCTCCAGGTCATATAAGAGTCAGGTTTGTGGAGAGGCAAGCCCACAAATGAATTCTATATTTAAAACAGATGTGTTGTGTTCTGTTAATTGTTACATTTTAAATCACAATATTGATCAAAAATGAATTAATAAAACAAATTTATTGAATGCTGGGAAACTGCCCAATGAACCTGGACTAAACCAGAACTAAACTAGGAACAAACCAGGACTAAACCAAGACTAAACCAAGACTGAACCAGGACTAAACTGGGACTAAACCGTGATTAAACCGGGACTAAACCAGGAACAAACCAGGACTAAACCAGGACTAAACTAGGACCAAACCAGGACTAAACCGGGACCAAACCGGGACTAAACCAGGAACAAACCAGGACTAAACCGGGACCAAACCGGAACCAAACCGGGACTAAACCAGGATTAAACAGGACTAAACCAGGACCAAACCAGGGCTGAACCAGGACCAAACCAGGACTAAACCAGGTCTAACCCAGGACTGATCCAGGCTGTGGGCCCCTCACACTAGAGCAGAGTTTTCTTTTTTACATTTGAACCAACGTGACGCTGCCCAAACCTACGAGTGTCACCATGAAGAACATGGAACTGGAGAAGGAAGAGACGCCACGTGGGCGTGTGAACGGGTCAGATCTACAAAACGGCGTCTTTAAAACGCGCAACTAAAGATTCACTCCGAATACAACTCCAGAGGGTGAGAAGAAACTAGAAGATGGAGAAAAGATCTGAAGTCCATTTTGGAGAAGAGGTCTGTGATGTCTTCACCAAAAGCACACCTGGAGCTGTGTTTCGTTTCACTTCCACAGGTTTTTAGTTTGTGTTTATGTGAGACTCCCTCGCTCATGTATAAGAAGGAGACTCACAGCTGCTCTGAATAATCAGCTCGTTCGTCATGTTTGAAGTTCTGTTCGGACATGTACAAACCGCTCTGAAGTCAAAGAGGTCATGAGGGGACATACATTACACACATCTGTGTTATTTAAAAATGTACACATGAATTAGGTCACTATTTTACAAACTTTTGTTCTTCAGGAGTTAAAGCTGACAGCACTGGCCCACTCCACAACACCAAGGCCCATGTTTGCTCTTCTAACAGTGTCGTGTGGTGAGGGTCGTGGCTGAGGCACTGACGTCGTCACAATCAGATTTACAGATCTGTAAACCAGGACCAGTTTCTCTCCCTGTAAGTGACTGGAGCTCGTAATGTGTGAAGAATCGTCCAGGTAGAATCCACGGTAAATAGAGAAATTCAATTTGTCAACTGGACAAAGTTTATTTGGTCGAAGCTCATCCAAACTTGGATGAGCTGTGAAACATCTTCGACGTACTACAAGACATGTTCCTCCACCCACCTTCACGAGAATCTTTGGATCGTTTCAGGCCTGGTTTTTTGCCAAAAAATCGACTAAACTAAAGGGAAAAGGAGCTGTTCACTTGAAAACTACCACTCCCTGACATCACAAGGACTGTGACGGATAATAGACACTTGCTGCCGTTTTCTTACACTGATTGTTCGTTGGTGCACACCTTGGGACATTACAAGTTCGGAGTCTTTTGTTTCAACTTGGCCCGTTTGGTGTCAGAACCCCCAAAACCTAACCTGGGAAATCCCAGGCTGCTTTCGTTCGTTCAGATCTAAAGACAGTCTGGCGACTAGGCTCAGCGAGCTCTCCTGATTCTGGGAGCCAATCAGAGAGCGGGGAGGGGTGGAAAGACGGTGACTCGTACTACGGGACAAACGGAAACTTGTAGTTTGAACTGACAACTGACATGAGGCTCTGGGCTACGTATACGCCAAATGATCGACATTCATAACGCCAAATAAACGATGGTAAACCACACCTCCACTACGAGATATTCAGGAGGTGCTCCAGACCAGATCTCACTGTGATATGGTCTGGGGTAAACCAGGCAACCCCAAAAACGCTGAAGTCGTAATGTCCCAAGGTGTGCACTAATGAACAATCAGAGTAAGAAAAAGAGTAGCAAAATAATGACGGTGGAGGCGTCTGGCTCCTGGACTATAACAAAGAGTTACTCAAACATGTGTGAAAGAAGCAAAACACAACTCCAGGTTTGTTTTTGAATAGGGATCAGCATTAGAACATGACTTTAAGATGAATTTTTAAAGTAAAATGTGTGTAATGTTGGATTAGACGAGCTCGGGGACTCGTAGAGGAGGATTTCTCAGATCCTGATGTCTTTACCTGCCCCAGGACCACAGATGGAAAATAAAACTGAACCTGTTTTTGAGGCGCTTGTAAAAACAGAACTGTGTTGTTACATACAACATACAGACATTCCATACATACATATTTAACACCGATATCCACGCGGTAAATCGGGCAAATTCTCCTCTAGTGTGGCGGCCCAAAATATGCAAAAACGATGACAAAAAAACACGAACCACAAAATTAAACTTATTGATAACTTCACCACTCATCACCACAACGGTCTGGTACAACGACCGCATCACTGCCGACGCTGCACCGATCCGCCTGTCAATCTCACGCTCCATCCTCCCCTCACTCGAGAACAAGACCCCGAGATACTTGAACTCCTCCACCTGAGGCAAGGACTCCCCACCACCCGGAGAGGGCAATCAACGCAATTAATTATGAGCGGCAATTCAATGCACATTTTAAATTCGGCGTGCGGCGAGCAAATCGCTGCCAGGGCCTTTGAATGACAAGTTTATTTATAAAAAGAACGAAGACGAGACGATCAACAAGAACGCCGTGATTTGGAGCTTTTGTCAAAAATAATTTTCCTCCAGCCTGATGGAACATTTGAACGATAAACACGTCCGGACAAGTTCCATCAATACCGGTGATAGTGCGCACTTCACCAAACCACCAAACTACCAAACCAACAAACCACCAAACCAACAAACCAACAAACCACCAAACCACCAAACCACCAAACCATCAAACCACCAAACCAACAAACCAACAAACCAACAAACCACCAAACGACCAAACCACCAAACCAGCAAACCAGCAAACCAACAAACCATCAAACCACCAAACCACCAAACCACCAAACCACCACACCACCAAACCACCAAACCACCAAACCATCAAACCACCAAACCAACAAACCAACAAACCACCAAACCACCAAACGACCAAACCACCAAACCACCAAACCAACAAACCAACAAACCAACAAAACCAACAAACCACCAAACCACCAAACCAACAAACCACCAAACCAACAAACCAACAAACCACCAAACCACCAAACCACCAAACCATCAAACCACCAAACCAACAAACCAACAAACCAACAAACCACCAAACGACCAAACGACCAAACCACCAAACCACCAAACCAACAAACCAACAAACCAACAAAACCAACAAACCACCAAACCACCAAACCAACAAACCAACAAACCACCAAACCAACAAACCACCAAACCACCAAACCAAAAACCAACAAACCACCAAACCAACAAAACTAACAAACCACCAAACCACCAAACCATCAAACCACCAAACCAACAAACCAACAAACCACCAAACCACCAAACCACCAAACCAACAAACCACCAAACCACCAAACCAAAAACCAACAAACCACCAAACCAAAAATCCACCAAACCACGAAACCACCAAACCACCAAAGCACCAACCCAACAAACCACCAAACCACCAAACCAAAAACCACCAAACCACCAAACCAACAAACCACCAAACCACCAAACCAACAAACCACCAAACCACCAAACCAACAAACCAACAAACCACCAAACCACCAAACCAAAAACCAACAAACCACCAAACCAACAAACCACCAAACCACCAAACCACAAAACCACCAAACCAACAAACCAAAAAACCACCAAACCACCAAACCACCAAACCAAAAACCACCAAACCACCAAACCACCAAACCACCAAACCAAAAAACCACCAAACCACCAAACCACCAAACCACCAAACCGACAAACCGACAAACCACCAAACCACCAAACCACCAAACCAACAAACCACCAAACCACCAAACCACCAAACCACCAAACCAAAAAACCACCAAACCACCAAACCACCAAACCAACAAACCACCAAACCACCAAAACCACCAAACCACCAAACCAAAAACCACCAAACCACCAAACCACCAAACCACCAAACCAAAACCACCAAACCACCAAACCACCAAACCGACAAACCGACAAACCGACAAACCACCAAACCGACAAACCGACAAACCACCAAACCAACAAACCACCAAACCACCAAACCAACAAACCAACAAACCACCAAACCAACAAACCAACAAACCACCAAACCACCAAACCAAAAAACCAACAAACCACCAAACCACCAAACCAGGCTTGCAGAATTTGGGAAACAAGTGAGCAAAGCGACCGTATGAAAACTGACAAACTCAATCCCAAGTGTGTTTGTTTGTTCGTTCCCTCGCTCAATCTCTCACACTCTTAAAATGCGATTAATTAGATTAATTAATTACAACTCCTGTAATTAATTAGATTAATTTTTTAATCGCCTGACAGCACTAATTTTAAGACCAAAATGTGGAGTCTGACAGCAGTTTTTCAATACGAAGTGAACTGGAGCCAGAAGTGCACTCATGCTCACTTCCTGTTTGGAACGCAGCACCTTCCAGGTTAGCTATAGCCGTGTCTCAATTCCCAGAGTGCACAGTTCGGAGTGGGGTTTAAGGGGGCTCAGACTGACTCCACGGACCGCATGGGCATCGGCGAAATGCGACAGGTCTCGCAACTACCAGATGCAGCCGCCGACTCCATTTTCTCCAGTAGAAGAAGTAGCGCGCGGTGCATGCTGGGATATATGAGTGCGCGAAGCGTGCTTTTTCACGCAGTTGGTCCATGCCCCGATTTCTTCTTCAGACCACATGTTAACTGTGCATGGGACAAAAAAGAAATGGGACAGCAGTCGTCGCGCCGGATGTGACGTACATGACCTTAAAACCACACTCCGAACTGTGCACTCTGAGAATTGAGACACGGCTAACTTATACCACATGTAGCAAGGCCAAAGCCAAGGCACAAGGGGTGAAGTTAATGGTATAATTTATTATTCTGTTGTGATTCTGACCAGCTACTACACCTCCCACAATGCACTGCAGGTGTTTCCTGAAGTGACTGCATCCCGCCACTCGAGGGGGTGTTTCCCCCACATGCTCCAGCTGACAAAAGTCAACAAATCTCGCCAAAATGTCCAAGAAAAGAAAAATCGATGAACTGGTTTGTCTTTTGCGTAACGAGATGAAGGAGTACAATATACATCGGCATTTTGACACAAAACATGGCACTAAATATGATCATTTTACAGTTGTCCAAGAATGAAAAGGAAAAGTAAAATCGCAGCAGGACGTGTTTACAAGAGCTACAGAAGAACGACGCAGCGGTGAAAGCTTCATGAGGAAAGTGCTCTGAGGGTTTATAAAGCTGCTGAAGGTGTGTGTGAGCAGGTCTGGACCAGACACACACTTTTGGCGGCACAGTGGCTGCTCATGCTTCACAGCAAGAAGGTTCCGGGTTCGATCCCCGGGTCGCCCAGGCCTTTCTGTGTGTGTTCTGTGTGGAGTTTGCATGTTCTCCCCCGTGTCTGGGTGGGTTTCCTCCGGGCACTCCGGTTTCCCCCACCAACCCAAAACATGGCGCAGAAGTGCTCACTGCTCCTGATAACAGGATGGGTTAAATGCAGAGAATAATTTCTCCTGTGTGAGATCAATAAAGTCACTTCTTAAAGGTCCCATGGCATGAAATTTTCACTTTCTGAGGTTTTTGAACGTTAATGTGAGCTCCCCTACCCTGTTTAGGGCCCCCCCCATGGTTAAAAGTTGTGAAATGTCTAAACTGAGCATTTGCGATCCTTTTCTGCGTTACAAAAAATCGGAGCTCAAACGGGCGATTTTGAACAAGGAAACTTATTGACGTCAGATGGAAAAAAGAAATGCAAATGCAGTTCCACCCCCGTCTGTCTGTACTCAGCGTCTCTGTAAATCACGCCCAGAGAGTTTGGACTGTGAATGCGCTAGGCAATGTGAAATGCGTTTTTTTATTTGCCTGGAGGCACGTCCGAGTGTTTCTAGGCTCGGAAGTCCTTTATCTGAGCCTCTGGACCTTTGAACAGCAGTGGTTTAATTTTATTTTATGTGGAAATGTGTTTATTTTTCAATGGAACGCTTCTCATCTCTCCCCCCGTGCAAAAACAAGGAAATGGATCCGCTGTGAGCTACAGCGGAGAGCGGAGCGTTTGGCCACGCCCCCACCCTCTACTATTGGCCAGCTCTGTCCTCCTCATTTGCATTCAAGCAACAACGCCCATAATGGAGTGTTCAGAGAGAGAAAAATTACTCTTTCTCATCTTATCTCTGTTTCTCATGCACTGAGTGTTGATTTTGAAGAAGGATTCATTTACAGTATTAGGGAACCATTAAGGAGCCAAATAAAAGCATCAAGAAGTACCATGTCATGGGATCTTTAAAATGTCACTTTGTCCAGAAACACCAGCAGAGCGAGCCAGGGAGTCTTACATCACAGATTACCAACAACACCAGCACTTTTGTGGATTATTCATGAGCAACACACACAGATACAGCATCATGTTTTAAAATAATAATCTAATCTAATAATAATCCCCCGTTTAATGTCTGATTATGTTTCGTTTTTTTGTTTTTTTGCAGTTCATGATCACTGGACTGGACTTGTGTTTAGGGATGAGCAGCAATGATAATAGTCAATAGATCAATACAAATAAATTGAATGTTATTGTCATGATCCTCCTGTGTCTGTCTCCTCACCTGGGCGGAGCCGTGTACTCCACACCTGCAGCAGTCAACTGCTCACTCACCTGTGGTCCATCTACAATCCAATCCTGCTACAAGAACCGGTTCATCCAAATGTGTTGTCCATGTGCTGCTCCGATAGGACAGAGACTTTAATAAAGCCCGACCCTCACTCATAGTGTCCATGTTTACTTCTGTAAACACTGAGCGCGCTCACTGTGACCTCGTCGTGTCCTCCGAGGGGCATGTGGGACACTTTTGGGGCGTTTAAAGTTCACACTGGAGATCAAGGACAAGTCGCATTTAAAGGAAAATAACGTTTTTTTTACAGTCTGAGCCTTCTTTTGGTAATAAAACAAGTTGTTTTACTCACCCATAGCACTTTGGTGTCATATGGAGCACTTCCAGAGATGTTTTAGATTAGCGTTAGCCTAGCGCGACTTCTAGCCATAGCTCGGGGCATATAATATATTCCCCAAGCATGTAATATGCCCCGTGCAGGCTCCAAATAACACAAACTTTAGCACTTTTCAAATCATAGAAGCCCGATGTCTTAGTCTACGATTTCGTTTGAAGCAAAAGCAGTGTTATATAGTAACGAAGTAATAATACTTCACTACTGTACTTAAGTACATTTTGGGAGACTTTGTGCTTTACTTGAGTTTTAAAAAAAATGATAACTTTTACTTTTACTTCACTACATTTCCGAATTTAATTGCATACTTTTACTCCGATACATTTTCAATGTGCCGTTTAGTTACTCGTTACAAAAAAACCCTCTACTGACTGAAGGAAGTCAGGACGTGCCTGGGCTTGTTCGCTACTTGCGCATGACAATCAGCCTACACCTGTTGGTTTCATGCAGCTAGTTTAATCAATCAACATCCCTGATGAAAGAGGAGACAGCATCCACGTCGGCTACAAATGAAGGGGGAGCTGACGATGAGCATCCCTGGCCGTACTTAAACACAACGTTCTCTTACGCTGATATGAAGGATTTGTCCTATCGAATGAAGAGCCTCTTGTGCCTTCCAAGAAACGTGGAAATCCTATCTTACAGAAACTCCCCGTCCAACCTCAAGAAACACATCGAGGTAAGTTCTAGATTCATGAAATTGTTAGCGTCTATATTCCAATTTCAGTAACCACAGCATGGACATTCTAGACACCGTTGTGAAACCTTGAGCATAACATGTAGAAATTAACTTTGTGTGACATTGTTTCGGTTACACAAAGCGTATTTGACGATGTTGGAGCTAACAGGCTACCTAGCTTTTTCGGCTCAAGAGAAGGCATAGTTGTAGGCTAACGAATGTAACGAATGAGAAAGGACAAAAAATAACATTAACATGTGCCTCCTTTTAAAAATGTAAACAAGCGCTGTGTGTTTGTGCTATCTAAGTAACAAAGCGAGTAACTTCAGACTGCCTTTACTTCATACTTTTACTTGTACTTTTAATTACATTACTTGAGTACATTTATTTCTACATTACTTGTCATACTTAAGTACAAGAAGTTCCAGATACTTTAAGACTTTTACTCAAGTAACATTTCAGTCAGTGACTTCGACTTTTACCAAAGTCATTTTTGGGAGGGGAACCTATACTTTTACTTGAGTTTGATTTTCCACTACTTTATACAACACTGGTCAAAAGTGGCCTGTAATCTGAGATTTATCCATAGTTTACAGCTTTGTGTTTCATGTTTGGGTCCTGGGAGCTGAGAGCACAGTCCGCACATGCGCACTGGCGTCCTCATCTACTCGAAACTATGGCTAAATCTCGGATTACAGGCCACTTTTGACACAAACAAAATCATAGATTAAGACATCGAGCTTCTATGATTTGAAAAGTGTTAAAGTTTGTGTTATTTGGAGACCACAAAGTAATGCCCCGAGCACTCAAGTTAACGGATACGCTACAACATAACTTCTACGAAACTGCTCCAAATGACACCAAACTGCTATGGGTGAGTAAAACTACTTGTTTTATTGCCGAAAGAAGGCTCAGATTGTAAAAAAAAACGTTACTTCTCCTTTAATTGGAAATGTGAACGACCTTGCAAAAAAATCAGATTTCACCAAAAATAATGGTAATTGTGCATTAACCCCTGCAGTCTGAACGTAGACTGAGTCACCACATTCAAACAAGGTGTGTAAAGTGTCTTGTTCAAGGGCACAACAACAAACTGCACTTGTCAGATCCAGAGTTGCACAAACCTTTGGCTTGGTGAGGGTTTGATGTTTTAACCCATAAGCCAGGACGATTCTCCTCTCCAACTTTAAACACAATTTACAGCTAAAATAGAAGTCATAAAAGACGTCATTTTTTTCATCTTTCGGTTCTTATTGGATTCTTCAGTCTCTTTCAGTTTTTCCTCAAATCTGATCGTATAAATCACGCAGAGAAATCGTACGTCTTCAGTGAAGTCTGAGCCAAGTCCAAACCCAGAGCAGCTGTTTGTCTCTGATCTCCTCAAACTCCAGACCGAGCGCTGCCCTGTGTCCAACTGTACCACCAGGCTCGCATTTTCTCTTGAAATATAACGGAGAACTGGAAAAAGAAAGTCGTGATAAAGCCAAGAGAGTCTTAAAATTACCGTATCTGATTTTTTCTGTCTTAAAAATGTGAAAAATGGAGCTAGTGCGTTTGAAACGGTTTGCAGCGGTCCAACGTTCTTCCTCAGTGACCTCCTGCATTCAGAACGTCCTCATTACTCACCCTGATGACTTTTTCACAACTTTTAGAGACCAGAACAGGATTAAACCAGATTATAACAGGACTAAACCAGATATGAACCAGGACTAAATCAGATTATAACAGGACTAAACTAGATTATAACAGGACTAAACCAGATTATAACGGGACTAAACCGGATTATAACAGGACTAAACCAGATTATAACAGGACTAAACCAGATATGAACCAGGACTAAACCAGATTATAACAGGACTAAACCATATTATAACACGATTAAACCAGATTATAACAGGATTAAACCAGATTATAACAGGACTAAACCAGATAATAACAGGATTAAACCAGATTATAACAGGACTAAACCATATTATAACACAATTAAACCAGATTATAACAGGATTAAACCAGATTATAACAGGATTAAACCAGATTATAACAGGACTAAACCAGATTATAACAGGATTAAACCAGATTATAACAGGACTAAACCAGATTATAACAGGATTAAACCAGATTATAACAGGATTAAACCAGATTATAACAGGATTAAACCAGATTATAACAGGACTAAACCAGATTATAACAGGACTAAACCAGATATGAACCAGGACTAAACCAGATTATAACAGGATTAAACTAGATTATAACAGGACTAAACCAGATTATAAAAGACCAGAACAGAGTTTTTCTTGGTAACGTTAACAACAACTAGCATGCTAACTACACACTGTATCTGATTTTTTTTCTGTCTTAAAAAGCTGAAAAACAGAACTAGTGCATTTGAAAGTTCTTCCTCACTGCATTCAGAATGTTCTTATTACTCACCATGATGAGTTTTCCATAACTTTTACAGACCAGAGCGGAGTTTTACCGTCTTGGTAACGTTAAGAACAACTAGCATGCTAACTACACACTTCCAATTACAATATATCTTACTGGGGCAAGAGATTATTTTGCTCAAATTGGACAAATCAGGTAGAGGATCTACGCCTGTGATTTCATGTGCTGAAGTTTTAGATTTCCACAAATTACAAATAATAATTGTAAAAAATAAGTAATTACAAAAGTGTTACTCAAAATGAAACCAAAACAAACCAGAATTTATGTCACAGATAATCCTCTCTACAACTGTCCAACAATTTATGCATTATTTGACACCAATCTCTTGTTTTTACTATTTACAGTTTATTATTCACATTTATATTTTTACTCTATTTTTTATTATATTGTGATATTTGAGCTACTTTGTCCCAATTATTTCCCTTGTGGATTAATAAAGTTTGTCCAATTATGTCCGGATTATAACAGGACTAAACCAGATTATAACAGGACTAAACCGGATTATAACAGGACTAAACCAGATTATAACAGGACTAAACCAGATTATAAAAGGACTAAACCAGATATGAACCCGGACTAAACCAGATTATAACAGGACTAAACCAGATTATAACAGGACTAAACCAGATTATAAAAGGACTAAACCAGATATGAACCCGGACTAAACCAGATTATAACAGGATTAAACCATATTATAACAGGACTAAACCAGATTATAACAGGATTAAACCAGATTATAACAGGACTAAACCAGATATGAACCCGGACTAAACCAGATTATAACAGGATTAAACTAAATTATAACAGGACTAAACCAGATTATAACAGGATTAAACTATATTATAACAGGACTAAACCAGATTATAACAGGACTTAACCAGATATGAACCCGGACTAAACCAGATTATAACAGGATTAAACCAGATTATAACAGGACTAAACCAGATTATAACAGGACTAAACCAGATTATAACAGGACTAAACCAGATTATAACAGGACTAAACCAGATTATAACAGGATTAAACCAGATTATAACAGGATTAAACCAGATTATAACAGGACTAAACCGGATAATAACAGGACTAAGGCAGATTATAAGAGGACTAAACCAGATTATAACAGGACTAAACCAGATTATAACAGGACTAAACCGGATAATAACAGGACTAAACCAGATTATAAGAGGACTAAACCAGATTATAACAGGACTAAACCAGATTATAACAGGACTAAACCAGATTATAAGAGGACTAAACCAGATTATAACAGGACTAAACCAGATTATAACAGGACTAAACCATATTATAACACGATTAAACCAGATTATAACAGGATTAAAGCAGATTATAACAGGACTAAACCATATTATAACAGGACTAAACCAGATTATAAGAGGACTGTCCGTTACAGATGGAAAAGAACCTCACCACGAGCCACAGAGAGGTCCATCTGAACAGCTGCAAGGTCCAGCTCCTCACAGCCATGGCAGAGACAGGACTAGGCCATCTGGACACCTGCAAGACACAAAGATCCGGAGTCAAACCCACAACCTCGTGGTGAGAGGGTGCAGGAGACCGGAGCTTCCTTTGGGGTGTGGATTTCAAACGTGCCGGTACTGGTTCTTTCATCGTTTTAATGACATTTGGTTTGGCAGCTGTCGTTTGGTTATTTCTGTATCTTAATATTTCTCCTCGAGGCGCAGATTCTAGTATCAGCTGGAGCAGATCTTTACAAACCAAACACGACAAAACCTCAACCTCACTCTCTCCTTTCCCTCTCTTTTGGTCTTAAATGTTCGTATTAACTCGCTCTATATGATCCTAGGGTTTTATTTCACTATTTTGTCCCTAAATCAAGATCTGAAAAAACAGACCAAATTAGCCCTATAACTGCTGCATCGATGAGCTTCATTTGACTGAAGCTCATTACAGGGGAGGATGGAGCGTGAGATTGACAGGTGGATCGGTGCGGCGTCGGCAGTGATGCGGTCGCTGTACAGGACCGTTGTGGTGAAGAGGGAGCTGAACCGAAAGGCAAAGCTCTCAATTTACCGTCGATGGTCATGAGCTCTGGGTAATGACCGAAAGGACGAGATCGCAGATACAAGCGGCCGAAATGATTTGGCTGGGCTGGGCGCTTCCTTAGAGATAGGGTGAGGAGCTCAGTAACACAGGAGGAGCTCGGAGTAGAGCTGCCGCTCCTCCACGTCGAGGAGGAGCAGCTGAGGTGGCTCGGGTGTCTGTTCCGGACGCTTCCTGGACGCCTCCGTCATGAGGTGTTCCGGGCACGTCCCACCTGGAGGAGGCCCCGAGAAAGACCCAAGACACGCTGGAGGGACTAAGGCTGCGTCCCATTTCTCTGTCTTACTCCTTCATCTTACCCCTACCCCTTGGTTTTGCTCGTTCATGTGAGGACAAGGGGTGTCCCGATTCTAATTTTGATCACGACCTCGGGCTACATACCCCTTGAAACGAAGTAAGCTCTCGACCAGACTTGGAATGAAAGGGTACGCCTACAAGCTCAGGCAGGTTTTGGGATCAGGATGGCAGCGTCACATGGACCAGCCAACGAGTCTCATAAATGTATTTTCAGCTGTTGTAATAATCGATTAACAGTTTAGCAGGTTTACATTTATGACGCTTATGTTCTGCATTACTTTTAGTGAACTGTTGTCACGGTGTCTGTTTAACCGATGTTATCGTTTTCATCGAACTTTCATGTATAAACAAGTTGTTTTTTTGTGGAGCTGAGGAACCCGATAATCCTCGACATTTGTTTACGTTTGTTTGCGTCAGTCGTTGTCGCCTCTGTAGACGTAGCAGCTCAGGTAGAAGCGAGGGACGATGACGCAAACGGTAATCGAGTGGTGTCCCATTTCTTAGGGGAACATTCGTACCCCGAGTCCTCTCAGCTCGGTATCGAGGGGCGAGACGAAGACGTAGATCAAGGGGTAGGGGAAAGGGAAGGGGTAAGACAGAGAAATGGGACGCAGCCTTTGTCTCCCGGCTGGCCTGGGAACGCCTTGGGGTCCCCCGTAGGAGCTGGAGAAAGTGTCCGGGGTGAAGGAAGTCTGGGAGTCCATGCTTAGACTGTTGCCCCGGTGACACAGCCCCGGATAAGAGGAAGAACATGGATGGAAGTTCTGAAGGAAAAGGCACGTGGAGCAGACGGCCAAAGTAAAATGGTGAGTCGAGTGTTGGCGTCGGTTGGTACGTCTCTCAGGTCGTACGTCTCTCAGGTCGTACGTCTCTCAGGTCGTACGTCTCTCAGGTCGTACGTCTCTCGGGTCGTACGTCTCTCTGGTTGTACGTCTCTCAGGTCGTACGTCTCTCAGGTCGTACGTCTCTCAGGTCGTACGTCTCTCGGGTCGTACGTCTCTCAGGTCGTACGTCTCTCTGGTTGTACGTCTCTCGGGTCGTACGTCTCTCAGGTCGTACGTCTCTCTGGTTGTACGTCTCTCTGGTCGTACGTCTCTCGGGTCGTACGTCTCTCGGGTCGTACGTCTCTCGGGTCGTACGTCTCTCAGGTCGTACGTCTCTCTGGTTGTACGTCTCTCAGGTCGTACGTCTCTCAGGTCGTACGTCTCTCGGGTCGTACGTCTCTCAGGTCTCTCGGGTTGTACGTCTCTCAGGTCGTACGTCTCTCGGGTTGTACGTCTCTCGGGTCGTACGTCTCTCAGGTCTCTCGGGTTGTACGTCTCTCAGGTCGTACGTCTCTCGGGTCATACGTCTCTCGGGTCGTACGTCTCTCGGGTCGTACGTCTCTCGGGTCGTACGTCTCTCGGGTCATACGTCTCTCGGGTCGTACGTCTCTCAGGTCGCCGCTGCTGCTGAATGTTTCTTTCACAGTTTTGACCTTTGACCTCTGCCCTGTCTGAGGCTCTGATGTTTTTTCCATTTCGCTCGGCTCCATGTTTCTCCCCTCTCTCTCTTTCCTCTCCTCTTTCCTCTCCTCTTTCCTCTCCTCTTTCCTCTCCTCTCTCCTGTGTAAATCTGTTGAACTCATCACAAATCTCGGGGTCAGCGTTTGGCGTTTGGCGTTTGGCCGTTGACCTGTAGCGGACGTCTTTATCACTTCGTAAACACAGCAGAAGCTCCGGCGACTTTAAACATTTTACTTTTTCGTTCTGTTCAGGCGGAAACGAGAAAAACACAAAATAAACAAAAGAAAACAGATTTAGTATTTCCTGTTTCGGAATATCAGAAAATCTCCATGGAAACACAACCAGAGCAACTTAACCTAAACATGCGCCATAGGTAAAATCCTCCAGCTTAGGGCCTGACCAAAGCATAAATAACAAAACAAAATCATGGGGATGGTCCCGGGTCAAATATAGAAACAACTTCTCCTGTGCGAGATCAATAAAGGTCAATCTTCTAATCCTTGACCACTGTAAGGCGCTTTGTGCTACAATTTTGTATGAAAAGCGCCTTATAAATGTTTGATTGATTGATTGATTGATTATAGGTTAGATCAGTGAAGAGGCAAATTCAACTGGTTTAGAACTGTTTAGTCCTGGTTTAGTCCTGGTTTAGAACTGTTTAGTCCTGGTTTAGTCCTGGTTTAGTCCTGGTTTAGTCCTGGTTTAGTCCTGGTTTAGTCCTGGTTTAGACCTGGTTTAGTCCTGGTTTAGTCCTGGTTTAGGCCTAGGTTAGTCCTGGTTTAGACCTGGTTTAGTCCTGGTTTAGTCCTGGTTTAGTCCTGGTTCAGTCCTGGTTTAGACCTGGATTAGTCCTGGTTTAGTCCTGGTTTAATCCTGATTTAGTCCTGGTTTAGTCCTGGTTCAGTCCTGGTTTAGACCTGGTTTAGTCCTGGTTTAGACCTGGTTTAGTCCTGGTTTAGTCCTGGTTTAGACCTGGTTTAGTCCTGGTTTAGACCTGGTTTAGTCCTGGTTTAGTCCTGGTTTCATCCTGGTTCAGTCCTGGTTTAGTCCTGGTTTAGTCCTGGTTTAGACCTGGTTTAGTCCTGGTTTAGTCCTGGTTTAGTCCTGGTTCAGTCCTGGTTTAGACCTGGTTTAGTCCTGGTTTAATCCTGGTTTAATCCTGGTTTAGACCTGGTTTAGTCCTGGTTTAGACCTGGTTCAGTCCTGGTTTAGTCCTGGTTTAGTTCTGGTTCAGTCCTGGTTTAGACCTGGTTTAATCCTGGTTTAATCCTGGTTTAGACCTGGTTTAGTCCTGGTTTAGACCTGGTTTCATCCTGGTTTAGTCCTGGTTTAGTCCTGGTTTAGTCCTGGTTTAGTCCTGGTTTAGTCCTGGTTTAGTCCTGGTTTAGTCCTGGTTTGGACCTGGTTTAGTCCTGGTTTAGTCCTGGTTTAGTCCTGGTTTAGTCCTGGTTTAGTCCTGGTTTGGACCTGGTTTAGTCCTGGTTTAGTTCTGGTTTAGTCCTGGTTTAGACCTGGTTTAATCCTGGTTTAATCCTGGTTTAGACCTGGTTTAGTCCTGGTTTAGACCTGGTTTCATCCTGGTTTAGTCCTGGTTTAGTCCTGGTTTAGTCCTGGTTTAGTCCTGGTTTAGTCCTGGTTTGGACCTGGTTTAGTCCTGGTTTAGTCCTGGTTTAGTCCTGGTTTAATCCTGGTTTAGACATGGTTTAGTCCTGGTTTGGACCTGGTTTAGTCCTGGTTTAGTCCTGGTTTAGTCCTGGTTTAGACCTGGTTTAATCCTAGTTTAATCCTGGTTTAGTTCTGGTTTAGTCCTGGTTTAGTCCTGGTTTAGTCCTGGTTTAGACCTGGTTTAGTCCTGGTTCAGATCTGGTTCAGTCCTGGGGGAGTCCGAGTCTCTGGACTTAAGTCCGGACTCTTTTAAGTCCGGACTTCCTCAGGTATTTGATGTTTTTGATGAGGAAACATTAGATCTTCTTGACCTTGGAGTCCAGAGTAAATCCTGGTTAAGTCCTGGGTCTGAACCAGGTCTGAACCAGATCTGAACCAGGTCTGAGGGGGATTTTTCTGGCGCCCCGGAGAAAACAGAGAGAAGATTAAACTACAGGAGCATGTGAGAGGAGGAGGAGGAGAGGAGGAAGAGGAAAGAAGGAGGAAGAGAAGGAGAAAGAAGAGGAAGAGAAGAGGAAGAAAGGAGGAGGAGAGGAGGAGGAGGAGGAGAGGAGGAGGAGGAGACAAGGAGGAGGAGGAAGTGGAGGAGAAGAGGAGAAGAAGGAGGAGAAGGAGGAGAAGGAGGAGAGGAGGAGGAGGAGGAGGAGGAGGAGGAAAGAAGGAGGAGGAAGAGAAGGAGAAAGAAGAGGAGGATTCTTCTGATTGGAGAACAGTTTTGGATGTATCAGAGAAAAGTTCTTTCTGTTTAGATTCATTTAGATGTTTTAAAGCTGCACTGTGTAACTTTCCTGGCGGAGGGTCCGTCAAGTGCTGATGTTATTGTTTTGTCTGGAATGTTCCATAGTGCGGCATTAAACCTTTCTATCTTCATGGAGAACCAAACCAGACCAGGTTCCAAGTCAGATCTGTGTCAGAATGTTTGTTTTTCTCTGTAGTTTTGTGCTCCTGTGAGTGAAAAAGTGGAGCTGTTTAAAGTCACACTGTGGATAAATAAAACACTTCAGGAGTCACAGAGATGATTTAGTTCAGGATCTTCAACGTTTTTCAGGCCAGGGACCCCAAACCCCAAACCCTAACCCAAGGACCCCAAACCCCAAACCCTAACCCAAGGACCCCAAACCCCAAACCCTAACCCAGGGACCCCAAACTGAAGGAGCAGGGACTATATTTCTGTGGTACACTTGTGTTTTATATTAAACCGCGCCGAGTGTCGTGTATGAACAGATCGACTCTGTTATTGAATATTCAATAATCCATCGAAGTCGCTCAACAAGTCCAAACGTATCCTGAAACCCTGAGCTGAAACTCGCTCCGGCTCCAGCTTAAGCCTCGACTTGTTCCACGACAGAAATAAACCTGAGTCTGACCAAAACTCCCAAACTCCTGAAGGCCTGAAGTTTAAGCTGAAGGTCAGATCTATGGAGCGACGACACCACAGAAAATGGGCTGAAAGTGCAAATGTTTTAGGTTGTTTTCACACCAGGAAAGTCCGATAGTTCACTTGCTTTGGTCCGGACCAAATTGTTTTGATTTTGGTGCGGTTCGGTTTCACACTGCACTTTTTCCACAAGTGAACCAACATCTGTAAACAAACCCACATTGGACAGAAATGAGCCGTGTCCAAACAGAAGGAGGAGAATCATGGTGTTACTGTTTTCACTCTAGCCATAGCGATATGGTTTGCTCAGTTTTTACAGTTCGCACAAATGTTTGAGCAGCATCGTGAGGTTTACACTATTTTACAATCAATTTACAAACGACGAAGACACAGGACAAGACGACTACAGAGGACAGAACTCATGTGAGCATCAAGTTCTGACTCTGGCTCTTCACGCAAAACGTAAGTAAGACTCGTAAGTTTCGTTTCGTCAGCCTCGGTTTCCCATAATGCTCGACATACGACGGGAGCTCGTTAAGTACAAAAAGCAACTTGTGTCGGATCGAGTCCGGTCTGCATTCTCACCTCAAACGAACCGCACCAGAGTTCAAATGGAACCGTGCAGAGACCAAGCTTTTTAGGTCGTCTTAGTTCGCTTGTTTGCTCCAGATCGAGATTCGGACAAAAGGTCCGAATCAAAGGAACAAACGAACTCTGGTTCATTTTAAACGAACCAAACAAGGTGTGAAAACGACCTTAATGATCGGATTAAACGAGAGGAGCCACAGCGTCAAAGGATCAGAGTTTGATTTGGGACACTGAACTTTTCCGTTCTTTCTGATCTAAGGAGCGAGAGGAAAGACACGACTCCTCCTCTCCAACTCTTCTGGGAAGGCTGTCCACAGGGTTTAGGAGTGTGTTTATGGGAATTTTTGACCGCTTGTCCAGAAGAACATTTGTGAGGTCGCACACTGATGTTGCACAGAAGGTCTGGCTCTCAGTCTCTTCATCGCAAAGGTGTTCTGTCAGGTTGAGGTCAGGACTCTGTGCAGGACAGTCCAGTTCCTCCACACCAAACTCTCTCCTCCAGGTCTTTATGGACCTTTGTGCTTTGGTGAAGAGGAAGGGAACATCTCCAAACTGTTCCCACAGAGTTGGGAGGATGGAATTGTCCAAAATCTCTTGGTCTGCTGAAGCATTCAGAGTTCCTTTCACTGGAACTAAGGGTCCAAGTTCAGCTCCTGAAAAACAACCCCACACCATGATCCCCCCTCCACCAAACTTTACACTTGGCACAAAGCCTCAGACAAGAACCGTTCTCCGGGCAACGCCAAACCCAGACTCGTCCATCAGATTACCAAATGTAGAAGCTCGATTCGTGATTCCAGAGAACGTGTCTCCACTTCTCTAGAGTCCAGTGGCGGCGCTTTACACCAGTGTTTCCCAACCTTTTTTGTCTTGTGTACCCCTGAGCCTTTTTGTCATACCTCGAGTACCCCTCACTCATACGTGTTGATAGTTCTCCAAAAGTATATAAATATATGGGCTAACAGACAGCTCAAAGACAGATATTACCCCCAAGTGTCAGACTACTGAACTCTGGGTAATACTCTAAATAATACTGAACTCTCAATAATACTGCACTAAACTACCTTTCATGATGCAGAATCTGTTTACTGCTGCTGCTCTGTATGAATGTATCATGTTTGTCACTACCTCACTGTAAACTACTGTTACCTGTGCAATAATCTGTGCAATAACCTATGTGCAATATTTATACCACACTATGTGCAATACGAAATCCACATGCAACACCTACACCACACCATATTATGTGCAATCTGTGAAATACTTACACCTGATTTGATCTTTGATTTAATCCTACCTGCACCTTGTACATTATTTTTATTACATTTTATTACGTATTTTATATTGTTTATTATATTGTTTACTTCTTCCCCTGCACTTTTGCAACACTTTTTACCATGTACTATTACTGCTGTTATTAGTACTTCTAATTATCTCAGCGAGTCAACGGTTCTACTGATCCTGAACATTTCATTTCATTGTTGACCTGCATATGACAAATAAACAATCTTGAGTCTTGAACCAATTAACACAGTGGAGTTTTAAGGTTGAAACCAATGCCAAACTGTACCATTATAATAAAACATCTGTAAGTCAACATAACGAAATGACTTAAATAACCCCCCACATGGTACGATTTCATGGACCAGCGCCACTATGCGCTGTTTTAAGATGAAGTCTTTATTTGTCTCACACAATGACGCACATTTGACCCGTCCTTCTCAGGAGCAGTGAGCAGCCATCTTTCGGTGCCCGGGGGGCAGGACCGCGAAGGGTCTTGCCCAAGGACCCACACTGGCTAGCTCATTGCTGGGGGGGGGGGTTTGAACCCACATCCCCCGGGGAAAGTCAGTGATTTACCAGTTGAGCTAACCTGCCGATTTATCGCACGACCAGGAAGTGCCCCGGTTTGGCCCCTGACCCAGAGAGCAGCGCGTAGACAGTGGACAGTAAAGAGAGCGTGTGAACCTGTTGGCTCCGCAAACCAGGGGGCGAGCGCTGTCGCTCTGTCGGCTAAGGCGCGCTCTCAGGCCAGAGAGAGAGAGGCGCCGGTCGGGGAATGATGAGGCAGTTACGGGCGCTCCGTCACAATAACATTTATATTCAGAGATCAAACTACTGATACTGTGACTGTCACATGTTTCTCAGTATTTGAGACGGACTTCTTCACGAAATGGAAGCACACATAGGCTAAACTCAGTCTCCCCCTGCACCTGACAGCAACACTGCCGCGTACCCCCTGGAGTGTGCTCGTGTACCCCTAGTGGTACGAGTACTCCTGGTTGGGAAACACTGCTTTACACCGCTGCATCCCACACTTTGCACTTGGTGATGTTTGTCCTGGACGCAGCTGCTCGGCCGTGGAAACCCATTCCTTGAAGCTCTATTTCTCTGTTCTGGAGCTAATCTGAAGGACACATGAAGTTTGGAGGTCTGTAGAGATCTGACTCTGCAGAAAGTTGGTGACGATGTTCCTCGGCTTCTGCTGACCTCACCACTTCATGGCTGAGTTCCCGTCGTTCCCAAACCCTTCCACATTTTGTTCTAATCCCACTGACAGTCGACTATGGAATATTTCGGAGTGAGGAAACTTCAGGACTGGACTTGTTTCACTGGAGGCATCACAGGACCACGCTGGAGTTCACTGAGCTCCTGAAAGCGACACATTCTTTCACAAATGTTTGTAGAAACAGTCTGCAGGCCCAGGAGCTTCAGTTTATTCACCTGTGGTCATGGAAGTGACGGGAACACCTGATTCTGATGATTTGGATGGGCGACTGAAAACTTTTGACAATCAACCAAATATTTTGTGACCCCTCCTGCAGAAGACCATAAACGTCACTTCTGAGCACTAAGGTCACTGGTTTAGTCCTAGTTCAGACCTGGTTTAAATCTGGTTCACACCTGTGTTTAGACCTGGTTTAGACCTGGTTTAGTCCTGGTTCAGTTCTGGTTTAGATCTGGTTTAGACCTGGTTTAAATCTGGTTCACACCTGTGTTTAGACCTGGTTTAGACCTGGTTTAGTCCTGGTTCAGTTCTGGTTTAGATCTGGTTTAGACCTGGTTTAGACTTGGTTTAGATCTGTGTTTAGTCCTGGTTCATATTTGGTTTAGACCTGGTTTAGTTCTGTGTTTAATCCTGGTTCAGATCTGGTTTGGATCTGTGTTTAGACCTGGTTTAGTCCTGGTTTAGTCCTGGTTTAGACCTGGTTTAAACCTGGTTCAGTCCTGGTTTAGAGCTGGGTTAGTTCTGGTTTAGTCCTGGTTTAGACCTGGTTTAGACCTACTTCAGACCTGTGTTTAGACCTGGTTTAGTCCTGGTTCAGTTCTGGTTTAGATCTGGTTTAGACCTGGCTTAGACCTGGTTCAGTCCTGGTTTAGACCTGGTTTAGACCTGGTTTAGACCTGGTTCAGTCCTGGTTTAGACCTGGTTTAGACCTGGTTTAGACCTGGTTTAGACCTGGTTCAGTCCTGGTTTAGACCTGGTTTAGACCTGGTTTAGACCTGGTTTAGACCTGGTTTAGACCTGGTTTAGTCCTGGTTTAGTCCTGGTTTAGTCCTGGCTTAGACCTGGTTTAGACCTGGTTTAGACCTGGTTCAGTCCTGGTTTAGACCTGGTTTAGACCTGGTTTAGACCTGGTTTAGTCCTGGTTTAGTCCTGGTTTAGACCTGGTTTAGACCTGGTTTAGACCTGGTTTAGTCCTGGTTTAGTCCTGGTTTAGACCTGGTTTAGACCTGGTTTAGTCCTGGTTTAGACCTGGTGTAGACCTGGTTTAGTCCTGGTTTAGACCTGGTTTAGACCTGGTTTAGTCCTGGTTTAGACCTGGTTTAGACCTGGTTTAGACCTGGTTTAGTCCTGGTTTAGACCTGGTTTAGTCCTGGTTTAGTCCTGGTTTAGACCTGGTTTAGTCCTGGTTTAGACCTGGTTTAGTCCTGGTTTAGTCCTGGTTTAGTCCTGGTTTAGTCCTGGTTTAGACCTGGTTTAGACCTGGTTTAGTCCTGGTTCAGTTCTGGTTTAGACCTGGTTTAGTCCTGGTTTAGACCTGGTTTAGACCTGGTTTAGTCGTTGTTCAGTCCTGGTTTAGACCTGGTTTAGACCTGGTTTAGTCGTTGTTCAGTCCTGGTTTAGACCTGGTTTAGTCCTGGTTTAGACCTGGTTTAGACCTGGTTTAGACCTGGTTTAGTCCTGGTTTAGACCTGGTTTAGACCTGGTTTAGACCTGGTTTAGTCCTGGTTTAGTCCTGGTTTAGACCTGGTTTAGTCGTTGTTCAGTCCTGGTTTAGACCTGGTTTAGACCTGGTTTAGTCCTGGTTTAGACCTGGTTTAGTCCTGGTTTAGACCTGGTTTAGACCTGGTTTAGTCCTGGTTTAGACCTGGTTTAGACCTGGTTTAGTCCTGGTTTAGTCCTGGTTTAGACCTGGTTTAGACCTGGTTTAGTACTGGTTTAGTACTGGTTTAGACCTGGTTTAGACCTGGTTTAGACCTGGTTTAGTCCTGGTTTAGACCTGGTTTAGACCTGGTTTAGACCTGGTTTAGTCCTGGTTTAGTCCTGGTTTAGACCTGGTTTAGTCCTGGTTTAGACCTGGTTTAGACCTGGTTTAGACCTGGTTTAGTCCTGGTTTAGACCTGGTTTAGACCTGGTTTAGACCTGGTTTAGTCCTGGTTTAGATCTGGTTTAGACCTGGTTTAGTCCTGGTTTAGTCCTGGTTTAGTCCTGGTTTAGACCTGGTTTAGACCTGGTTTAGACCTGGTTTAGTCCTGGTTTAGACCTGGTTTAGACCTGGTTTAGACTTGGTTTAGTCCTGGTTTAGTCCTGGTTTAGACCTGGTTTAGACCTGGTTTAGACCTGGTTTAGTCCTGGTTTAGACCTGGTTTAGACCTGGTTTAGTCCTGGTTTAGACCTGGTTTAGACCTGGTTTAGACCTGGTTTAGTCCTGGTTTAGACCTGGTTTAGACCTGGTTTAGACCTGGTTTAGTCCTGGTTTAAACCTGGTTTAGTCCTGGTTTAGTCCTGGTTTAGACCTGGTTTAGTCCTGGTTTAGACCTGGTTTAGTCCTGGTTTAGTCCTGGTTTAGACCTGGTTTAGTCCTGGTTTAGACCTGGTTTAGACCTGGATTAGACCTGGTTTAGACCTGGTTTAGACCTGGTTTAGTCCTGGTTTAGACCTGGTTTAGTCCTGGTTTAGTCCTGGTTTAGTCCTGGTTTAGACCTGGTTTAGACCTGGTTTAGACCTGGTTTAGTCCTGGTTTAAACCTGGTTTAGTCCTGGTTTAGTCCTGGTTTAGACCTGGTTTAGTCCTGGTTTAGACCTGGTTTAGTCCTGGTTTAGTCCTGGTTTAGACCTGGTTTAGTCCTGGTTTAGACCTGGTTTAGACCTGGTTTAGACCTGGTTTAGACCTGGTTTAGATCTGGTTTAGACCTGGTTTAGTCCTGGTTTAGTCCTGGTTTAGACCTGGTTTAGACCTGGTTTAGTCCTGGTTTAGACCTGGTTTAGACCTGGTTTAGACCTGGTTTAGTCCTGGTTTAGTCCTGGTTTAGTCCTGGTTTAGACCTGGTTTAGACCTGGTTTAGTCCTGGTTTAGACCTGGTTTAGACCTGGTTTTGACCTGGTTTAGACCTGGTTTAGACCTGGTTTAGTCCTGGTTTAGACCTGGTTTAGACCTGGTTTAGACCTGGTTTAGACCTGGTTCAGTCCTGGTTTAGACCTGGTTTAGTCCTGGTTTAGACCTGGTTTAGACCTGGTTTAGACCTGGTTTAGACCTGGTTTAGACCTGGTTTAGTCCTGGTTTAGACCAGGTTTAAACCTGGTTTAGTCCTGGTTTAGACCTGGTTTAGACCTGGTTTAGACCTGGTTTAGTCCTGGTTTAGTCCTGGTTTAGACCTGGTTTAGACCTGGTTTAGTCCTGGTTTAGACCTGGTTTAGACCTGGTTTTGACCTGGTTTAGACCTGGTTTAGACCTGGTTTAGTCCTGGTTTAGACCTGGTTTAGACCTGGTTTAGACCTGGTTTAGTCCTGGTTTAAACCTGGTTTAGTCCTGGTTTAGTCCTGGTTTAGACCTGGTTTAGTCCTGGTTTAGTCCTGGTTTAGACCTGGTTTAGTCCTGGTTTAGACCTGGTTTAGACCTGGTTTAGACCTGGTTTAGTCCTGGTTTAGACCTGGTTTAGACCTGGTTTAGACCTGGTTTAGTCCTGGTTTAGACCTGGTTTAGACCTGGTTTAGACCTGGTTTAGTCCTGGTTTAGACCTGGTTTAGACCTGGTTTAGTCCTGGTTTAGACCTGGTTTAGACCTGGTTTAGACCTGGTTTATACCTGGTTTAGACCTGGTTTAGTCCTGGTTTAGACCAGGTTTAAACCTGGTTTAGTCCTGGTTTAGACCTGGTTTAGACCTGGTTTAGACCTGGTTTAGACCTGGTTTAGACCTGGTTTAGACCTGGTTTAGTCCTGGTTTAGACCAGGTTTAAACCTGGTTTAGACCTGGTTTAGACCTGGTTTAGACCTGGTTCAGTCCTGGTTTAGACCTGGTTTAGTCCTGGTTTAGACCTGGTTTAGACCTGGTTTAGACCTGGTTTAGACCTGGTTTAGACCTGGTTTAGTCCTGGTTTAGACCAGGTTTAAACCTGGTTTAGTCCTGGTTTAGACCTGGTTTAGACCTGGTTTAGACCTGGTTCAGTCCTGGTTTAGACCTGGTTTAGTCCTGGTTTAGACCTGGTTTAGACCTGGTTTAGACCTGGTTTAGACCTGGTTCAGTCCTGGTTTAGACCTGGTTTAGTCCTGGTTTAGTCCTGGTTTAGACCTGGTTTAGTCCTGGTTTAGTCCTGGTTTAGTCCTGGTTTAGACCTGGTTTAGTCCTGGTTTAGACCTGGTTTAGTCCTGGTTTAGACCTGGTTTAGTCCTGGTTTAGACCTGGTTTAGTCCTGGTTTAGTCCTGGTTTAGACCTGGTTTAGTCCTGGTTTAGACCTGGTTTAGTCCTGGTTTAGTCCTGGTTTAGACCTGGTTTAGTCCTGGTTTAGACCTGGTTTAGTCCTGGTTTAGTCCTGGTTTAGACCTGGTTTAGTCCTGGTTTAGACCTGGTTCAGTCCTGGTTTAGTCCTGGTTTAGACCTGGTTTAGTCCTGGTTTAGTCCTGGTTTAGACCTGGTTTAGTCCTGGTTTAGTCCTGGTTTAGACCTGGTTTAGTCCTGGTTTAGACCTGGTTTAGTCCTGGTTTAGACCTGGTTTAGACCTGGTTTAGTCCTGGTTTAGTCCTGGTTTAGACCTGGTTTAGTCCTGGTTTAGTCCTGGTTTAGTCCTGGTTTAGACCTGGTTTAGTCCTGGTTTAGACCTGGTTTAGTCCTGGTTTAGTCCTGGTTTAGACCTGGTTTAGACCTGGTTTAGTCCTGGTTTAGTCCTGGTTTAGTTCTGTGTTCCTCTCGTTCATCTGGCCCCACCACGTCCACAGTTGATGACTTTTGTTGTTTGGGCGTCATATTTAGACCGCTGCGTCTCTGTAATGGTAGTTTGAACTTTCATTGACAATTTGAAACTAAAAAAATAAATTAAATAAAACATCCAACCTTTAAAACTTGAGAAAAGAAGCCCGGGATGTAAATGAAAATAAAAAGGATTGTTGTCTCGGGTCGGTGGCTGCACTACTGTTCTGGCCTGTTTTACTTCTCCATCACTTCCACATGTTTCGAGGTTGAACTCCGCACGTTCTTCTGCCCGTTTTAAACATTCTCGACGTTACGCTGACTTCTCTTTGTTTATCTTCATGAAAAACACCTGGAGCTGGGTTTTGTTTCGTTCACACATGTTTTTGGAATCAGGGTTCGCCAGATTTTCGGGGAGAAACAAGCCGCAAAGTGTTTGAAACGAGCCAAAAGAGAAGCAGCTCGTGCTGTTTTTAACGTCAGATTCAACGTAATTAACAGAAAGAAAGGTTCCAGAAGGTTCCTGGTTCAACTCCCGGGCCTTTCTGTGTGGAGTTTGCATGTTCTGCCTGTGTCTGTCAACCCAAAACATGCACAACGGGTCAAATGCTCCAACTAAAGTGGTCCTGCCCAAGACTAGTCCAAGATCTGTAGATGGTCCCACTGCTCCTGACAGAGATAATGAAGGACGGGTCAAATGTAAGTTCAAACCAGAGACTCTGACGGACGGGTCAAATGCAGGTTTTACCCAGAAACATTGAAGGATGGGTCAAATGCAGAGGACAGTTTAAACCAGAGACACTAAAGGATGGGTCAAATGCAGAGGACAGTTTAAACCAGAGACACTGAAGGATGGGTCAAATGCAGGTTTAACCCAGAGACTCTGAAGGATGGGTCAAATGCAGAGGACAGTTTAAACCAGAGACACTGAAGGACGGGTCAAATGTAAGTTTAAACCAGAGACACAGGACAGGATGGGTCAAATGCAGAGAACAGTTTAACCCAGAGACACTGAAGGATGGGTCAAATGCAAGTTTAACCCAGAGATGGTGAAAAATGAGTCAAATGCAGGTTTAACCCAGAGACTCTGAAGGACGGGTCAAATGCAGAAGACAGTTTAACCCAGAGACTCTGAAGGACGGGTCAAATGCAGAGGACAGTTTAACCCAGAGACTCTGAAGGACGGGTCAAATGCAGGTTTTACCCAGAAACATTGAAGGACGGGTCAAATGCAGGTTTTACCCAGAGGCAGTGAAAAATGAGTCAAATGCAGGTTTAAACCAGAGAAAAGGGACAGGATGGGTCAAATGTAAGTTTAACCCAGAGACACTGAAGGACGGGTCAAATGCAGAGAACAGTTTAACCCAGAGACTCTGAAGGACGGATCAAATGCAGGTTTAACCCAGAGACACAGGAGAGGATGGGTCAAATGCAGAGGACACCTCACACAGAGACAGTACAGCAGACTTTATCTTTTCCTATGAGGCGGTTGTTAACATGCCCAAAGTAGTTTAAACAGCCTGGAAAATGTCCCGTAGTGGAGCTTTAACCCCGGGTCAGGTGTGGGTGCGCTCCACTGACTCTGCTGTGATCATCAGATCCACATGTTTGGATCTGAGCACATCTGTTTTCCACGCTCTTCTCCTTCTACTGTAAAACACGAGAGCTTCCCAGAGACCCGGAGAAACGGAAACACAAACCACACACGGGACCTTTAACCGCACCATTAAACTCCTCGAACAGAACTTCACCCCGAGGAGTCGAGCCTTAAAAACACTCAAGACGCCGCAGTATTTTCAAGGTACTACGATAATATTATTGTGAGTCTAAAGTGACAAAAGTTTTATGTGACAATATGAAACGATTTGAACTTTTGTGTTTCCTGCAGCTCCTTCAGATCTGATTCAGTTTGTTTCATTTTTGTCCTTTGAAAATATCAGATTTTATGATTCATTTAAGGTTCTGTCTATTTGTGTTTCGAAGCGGCAGAAGTCCTCAGAAGTGTAGAAGTCCTCAAAAGTATAGTGTTCATATCTTTGGATGGACTTTTACTTGAAAAATATTATTTTGAAGTAACGTTACTCTTAAACAGGACTAGACCAGGACCGAACCGGGACTGAAACAGGGTCAGACCAGGACCGAACCAGGACTGAAACGGGACTTAAATGGGCTCAAAGCAGGACTAGACCAGGACTAAATCGGGACTGAAACAGGGTCAGACCGGGACCGAACCAGGACTGAAACGGGACTTAAATGGGCTCAAAGCAGGACTAGACCAGGACTAAATCGGGACTGAAACAGGGTCAGACCGGGACCGAACCAGGACTGAAACGGGACTTAAATGGGCTCAAAGCAGGACTAGACCAGGACTAAATCGGGACTGAAACAGGGTCAGACCGGGACCGAACCAGGAATGAAATGGGACTTAAATGGGGTCGAACCGGAACTAGACCAGGACCAAAGCAGGACTGAAACAAACCAGGTCTAGAGAGGAAGCTTCATGACTTTTAGTGTTTTGATGAAAACTATTTGGTCTGTAAATGTATCATCAGGATCAAGCGGCACTTTAACTTTATCTGGGTCAAACTTGTTTAAAAAAATCTCACTTTTACAGGCCTTTTCATCTAATTGATGAGACAAACTTGGTTCAGTTAAAAAGTTCAGTTAAAAAGTTTTGTGAATGTCATAAATGTTGGTAAGAAGGCCTTAAGTACAAATGTGTTCATAAGAACGTTTCATGAATGAGGTTGATTGTGCTAATATGGTGAAATGTTCCACAGTGAAGCTAGAGAACATCCTCATCACTGTGTGCACCTGCCTCACCCGCCTCACCCGCCTCACCCTCTGGGTGATCCCACCCATCCAACTGCCTCTTCAGTCTGCTGCCATCAGGAAGGAGACTGAGGAGCCTCAGGGCCAAGACCAGCAGACTGAAAGACAGCTTCATCCACCAAGCTGTCAGGATGCTCAACTCTCTCCCAATCACACTGCTGCTTAAATCACACTGACACTGCTGCTTAAATCACACTGACACTGTTGCTTAAATGACACTGACACTGCTGCTTAAATGACACTTAAATGACACTGCTGCTTAAATGACACTGACACTGCTGCTTAAATGACACTGACACTGCTGCTTAAATGACACTTAAAATAGCACTGCTGCTTAAATGACACTGACACTGCTGCTTAAATGACACTGTTGCTTAATTGACACTGACACTGCTGCTTAAATGACACTGACACTGCTGCTTAAATGACACTGACACTGCTGCTTAAATGACACTGCCACTGCTGCTTAAATGACACTTAAATGACACTGCTGCTTAAATGACACTGACACTGCTGCTTAAATGACACTGACACTGCTGCTTAAATGACACTTAAAATAGCACTGCTGCTTAAATGACACTGACACTGCTGCGTAAATGACACTGTTGCTTAATTGACACTGACACTGCTGCTTAAATGACACTGACACTGCTGCTTAAATGACACTTAAAATAGCACTGCTGCTTAATTGACACTGACACTGCTGCTTAAATGACACTGACACTGCTGCTTAAATGACACTGACACTGCTGCTTAAATGACACTTAAAATAGCACTGCTGCTTAAATGACACTGACACTGCTGCTTAAATGACACTGACACTGCTGCTTAAATGACACTTAAAATAGCACTGCTGCTTAAATGACACTGACACTGCTGCTTAAATGACACATTTGAGCTTTATTCCGCTCCACGTTGTGTGTTTTACTTATTTGTATTATACACAAGCCTTTTGTACTTTTACTACAGGTATATGTGATGTTTTAGTCATGGTAGCAGTAGCAGCAGTAGTAGTAGTAGTAGCAGTAGTAGTAGTAGTAGCAGTAGTAGCAGTAGTAGTAGTAGTAGTAGTAGTAGTAGTAGTAGTAGTAGCAGCAGTAGTAGTAGTAGTAGTTGTACTTTTACTACATGTATATGTGATGTTTTAGTCATAGTGTTTATCAGATGTTTGTTTATCACATGTTTTGTGTTCACTGTGGGCCTAGGGGGCGCTGTGTGTACCACCTGTACATGTGGTTTTGGACAATAAAACTGACTTTGAACTTTGAACTTTGAACTTTAACTCTGATCTAATCCAGTGTTCCTTCAGATCCATCCCTGGACATTTGAAATGTCAAGACAATAAAAAGTGTAATAATAAAATAAAGTGGCATATATTTTGGAAATGTGCACACAATCTATAAAAACTGAGATTTGCCATGTTTTTTCTGTCTACAAATCGATTTCCAAATATTTCCCGTTTTATTTCGACATTTTTGTAGAACTTCCAACGCTGCCAAAGCCCGACTTTTCTGTTTTGATCCAAACGACCAAACACCACCTGACCCTGAAGCTCACGCTGAGCGACAGCTGTGAAATCTGCGTTTTCTCCTTCTGCAGGAACGGAAATCTACTGCCACTTTTACTGTTACTCTGCAATTTGGACTTTTGAAACAATCAGGCAAAATAAAAACAACAACAACAACAACAACAACAACAACAACAACACTGCAAAGAGATAAATCTGGCTCCATTAAAAGAACTGCAATTAAGAATTTTACACTTTTTCAATAGATTTTTCTGTCATTTCTTTTCTTAATTCAAACAATATTCATTTTTAGCTTAAGAATTTTACACTTTTTTGAATAGATTTTCAGTCCTGCTGCTTGAATTAAGACAAGAAATAAGTTTTTTGTTTTAATTTCTTATTTTAAGTACAAAAAGTTTTATAATAACATGTTTTTAATTCATGCTGATTTAACTTTAGATTAAACTTTTTTAGATTTTATTATTATTTTTTATTATTTTTATTTTGTTTTAATATTTAACTTTTTATTTTATTTTATTTTTAACTTCCCAAACAAAAAGATGAGTTAGAGAGTTAAATTTGGGTAAGTATAAATATTTTATTTTAAAAAGTAAAATGATTTTTTAAATAATTTTAAAATGTATTTTATTATTTTTTTAAAAGTATTTTAAGTGTAACTTTAAATGAAAACACACAAAAAATGAACAATAAAAAAAACTTCTAAAGCAATAAATCTTGGTAAAGTAAAAAATACAGTAAATTAAGAATATTTTGCTTTTTTTGTAGATTTTCTGTCACTTCTTTTCTTAATTTACTTCTTTACTTGTAAAAGAATAAACCAATATATAAAAAACATTTGAGAAGATTTAAATCTGGGTCAGTTAAAAGTACTGCAAATTAAAATTAAAAATATTTCATTTTTTTAATAGATTTTCTTTCATTTAATTTCCTTTCTTCTTGTAAAGAGTTACAAAATACATTTCTTACACCAATTTAACTTTTTTTTTTAAAATAAATCGATAAATCTGGGTCAATAAAAGAAGTACTCCAATGAAGAATATTTCACTTTTTTTGTCTTTTTTAGTTTATGTCGGTTTTATTGTTTTTTCTTCATTCAAACAGCAGAAGTTTCTTGAGTTTGTGAAAGTTTTCTTACCTGGGAATTCCGGGAAGAGGAAAGTAAACGGAAGTAAAAGTCCTCTGTGGGTGAAGTACTTTGGTAGTACTTGTTGCAGTACTGTGTAGTATTTCTCGTAGTATTTGTGCTGGTGTTTTGTGGAGGTGAAGAATCCGCTGACGTTTGAGTCGACTTTGGAGAAAGAGACGAGTGAAGAAGTGAATGAACTTCCTCTCCTCCTCCTCCTCCTCCTCCTCCTCCTCCTTCCCTCCCTCTCTCTTTTTCACTCATACACTCCCTCCCTCCTTTCTTCCACTCTACTCTCTCTTTCTCTCTCTCTCTTTTACTCATACATACTCCCTTCTTCTTTCTTCCATTCTACTCTGTCTCTCTCTCTTTCACACTGCTCCCTCCTTTCTTCCTCTCTCTCTCCATCTCTCTTTTACTCACACACTCCCTCCCCCTTCTCTCTCTCTCTCTCTCTCTTTCACACTCCCTTTCTTTCTCTCTCTCTTTCATTCACACACTCCCTCCTTCTTTCTCTCTTTCTCACTCCCTCTCTCCTTCTTTCTTCCTCTCTTCTCTTTCTCTTTCTCTCTCTCTTTCTCTTTTTCTCTCCCTCTCTCCTTTCTTCCTTTTCTTCCTCTCTCTCTCTTTTTCTCTCTCTCTCTCTCTCTCTCTTTCTCTTTCATACTCCCTCCCTCCCTCCTTTCTTCTGCTCTCTCTCTCTCTCCCTCTCTATCTCTATAACACTCTCTCCTTCTTTCTCCCGCTCTACTCTCTCTCTCTCTCTCTCTCTCTCTTTCTCTTTAACACTCCCTCTCTCCTTTCTTCCTTTTCTTCCTCTCTCTCTCTTTCACTGATACACAGTCGCTCCCTCCTTTCTTCCACTCTCTCTTTCACACTTCCTTCCTCCTCTTTTCTTCCTCTCTCTCTTGTTCTCTCTCTCTCTTTCTCTCTCTCTTTCACACTCCCTCCTTCCTCCTTTCTTCTGCTCTCTCTCTCTCTCTCTCCCTCTCTATCTCTTTAACACTCTCTCCTTCTTTCTTCCCCCCTCTCTCTCTCTCTCTCTGTACCCCCCTCATGCTCTCTCTTTCTTTTTCTCTTCCTCTCCCTGTCACACCTCTCTCTCTCTCTCTCTCTCTCTCTCTCTCTCTTGTGCTCTCACTTTCACTCATACACTCTCCTTCTTTCTTCCACTCTATTTTCTCTCTCTTCCTCTCTTTCACACTCCATCTCTCCTTCTTTCTGCAGTTCTACACTCTCTCTCTCTCTCTCTCTCTCTCACACACATATTCTCCCTTTCTTCTCTTGTCTTTCTCTCCCGCCCACTCTCTCATCCCTCCTTCTCTCCTCCTTCGTAACTACTCCCACTCTCCCACCCTTCTCCTCCCTTCTACACTCTCACCTCTTTCTCCCCTCACTCCTCTCTCTCTCTCTCTCATTCTCTCACACACACTCACTCCTCTTTCTCTCTCTCTCATTCTCTCACACACACTCACTCCTCTTTCTCTCTTTCTCTCTCTCTTTCTGTCTCTCTCTCTGTCTCTATCTCTCTCTTTCTCTCTCTCTGTCTCTCACACAATCCCTCTCTCCTTCTTTCACTCCTCTCTCTCTCTCTCTCTCTCCCTCCTCCATTTATCTCTCCTTCTCTCTTTCTCTTTCCTTGTAGTTTTGGAGCGTCTGAATGATGAATTAGTGATCAGGACTCTCTCTTACCCTTTTCTCGCTCTCTTTCCCTCTCTCTCCCTCCTTCTCTCTTCCCCAACAACTCTCCCTCTCTCTCTCCCTCCTTCTCTTTTTCCTTCCGTCTCTCCCTCCATCTCTCTTGCTCTAGTTTTTTTTTCCATCCAAAGTGTAACACCTCTTCCCCTCTTCTCTCTTCTCTCTTTCTCAGAAGTGTTGGAGGCATCTGGTTTATAGATCATCCCTCTCTCCTTCTCTCTCTCTCTCTCTCTCTCTCTCCCTCTCTCCGCCCGGAGGAATGTTTCTTCTCCTCCTCCGCTCTGTTCGTTCAAACCTGTTTTTTTAACCTGGACAAACTCATTTGTGCAAAACGGAAAAATCATTGAGTTTAACTCCACATGTTCTGTAAGACGTCCAAGAGGAGGAGAGGGGGAGGAGAGGAGGAGGAGGAGGAGAGGGGGAGGAGAGGAGGAGAGGAGGAGGAGAGGAGGAGGAGGAGAGGAGGAGGAGGAGGAGAGGAGGAGGAGAGGGGGAGGAGAGGAGGAGAAGAGGAGGAGGAGAGGAGGAGAGGGGGAAGTGAGGAGGAGAGAGGAGGGGGCGAGGAGAGGAGGAGGAGAGGGGGAGGAGAGGAGGAGGAGAGGGGGAGGAGCAGAGGAGGAGCAGAGGAGGAGGAGGAGAGGAGGAGGAGAGGGGGAGGGGAGGAGAGGAGGAGGAGGAGGAGAGGGGGAGGAGAGGAGGAGGAGGAGAGGGGGAGGAGAGGAGGAGCAGAGGAGGAGGAGGAGAGGAGGAGGAGGAGGAGAGGGGGAGGAGAGGAGGGGGAGGAGAGGGGGAGGAGGAGAGGAGGAGGAGGAGGAGAGGGGGAGAGGAGGGAGGAGGAGGAGAGGAGGAGGAGGAGGAGAGGGGGAGGAGAGGAGGAGGAGGAGAGGGGAGGAGAGGGGGAGGAGGAGGAGAGGAGGAGGAGGAGGAGAGGGGGAGGAGAGGAGGAGGAGGAGAGGGGGAGGAGAGGAGGAGCAGAGGAGGAGGAGGAGAGGAGGAGGAGGAGGAGGAGAGGGGGAGGAGAGGGGGAGGAGGAGAGGAGGAGGAGGAGGAGGAGAGGAGGAGGAGGAGAGGGGGAGGAGGAGAGGAGGAGGAGGAGGAGAGGGGGAGAGGAGGGGGGAGGAGAGGAGGAGAAAGGCCTGAAAGACTGGTACAAAGCTCACCCTGAAACATGAGACTTTTGTTCATATGTCATTTGTCTGTAGTTTGGTGTAGTTTGGTGTAGTTTGGTGTAGTTTGGTGTAGTTTGGTGTAGTTTGGTGTAGTCTGGTGTAGTTTGGTGTAGTCTGATGTAGTTTGGTGTAGTCTGGTGTAGTTTGGTGTAGTTTGGTGTAATGTGATGTAGTTTGGTGTAGTCTGGTGTAGTTTGGTGTAGTTTGGTGTAGTTTGGTGTAGTTTGGTGTAGTCTGGTGTAGTTTGGTGTAGTTTGGTGTAGTCTGGTGTAGTTTGGTGTAGTCTGATGTAGTTTGGTGTAGTCTGGTGTAGTCTGGTGTAGTTTGGTGTAGTCTGATGTAGTTTGGTGTAGTCTGGTGTAGTCTGGTGTAGTCTGGTGTAGTTTGGTGTAGTTTGGTGTAGTCTGGTGTAGTCTGGTGTAGTTTGGTGTAGTCTGGTGTAGTCTGGTGTAGTTTGGTGTAGTTTGGTGTAGTCTGGTGTAGTCTGGTGTAGTCTGGTGTAGTTTGGTGTAGTTTGGTGTAGTCTGGTGTAGTTTGGTGTAGTTTGGTGTAGTCTGATGGAGTTTGCTGTAGCCTGGTCTAGTTTGGTGTAGTCTGCTGTAGTTTCGTGTAGTCTCATGTAGTTTGGTGTCGTCTGGTGTAGTTTGGTGGAGTCTGGTGTAGTCTGTTGTGGTTTGGTGTAGTCTGGTGTAGTCTGGTGTAGTTTGGTGTAGTTTGGTGTAGTCTGGTGTAGTTTGGTGTAGTTTGGTGTAGTTTGGTGTAGTCTGGTGTAGTCTGGTGTAGTTTGGTGTAGTCTGGTGTAGTTTGGTGTAGTTTGGTGTAGTCTGGTGTAGTTTTGTGTAGTTTGGAGTAGTCTGGTGTGGTGTAGTTAGGTGTAGTATGGTGTAGTTTGGTGTAGTCTGGTGTAGTTTAGTGTAGTCTGGTGTAGTTTGGTGTAGTTTGGTGTAGTCTGGTGTAGTTTGGTGTAGTCTGGTGTAGTCTGGTGTGGTGTAGTTTGGTGTAGTTTGGTGTAGTTTGGTGTAGTCTGGTGTAGTCTGGTGTAGTCTGGTGTAGTCTGGTGTAGTCTGGTGTAGTCTGGTGTAGTTTGGTGTAGTCTGGTGTAGTTTGGTGTAGTCTGGTGTAGTCTGGTGTAGTCTGGTGTAGTTTGGTGTAGTTTGGTGTAGTCTGGTGTAGTTTGGTGTAGTTTGGTGTAGTCTGGTGTAGTCTGGTGTAGTCTGGTGTAGTTTGGTGTAGTCTGGTGTAGTCTGGTGTAGTTTGGTGTAGTTTGGTGTAGTCTGGTGTAGTTTGGTGTAGTCTGGTGTAGTCTGGTGTAGTTTGGTGTAGTTTGGTGTAGTTTGGTGTAGTCTGGTGTAGTTTGGTGTAGTTTGGTGTAGTTTGGTGTAGTCTGGTGTAGTCTGGTGTAGTTTGGTGTAGTCTGGTGTAGTTTGGTGTAGTTTGGTGTAGTTTGGTGTAGCCTGGTGTAGTGTGGTGTACTTTGGTGTACTTTGGTGTAGTTTGGTGTAGTCTGGTGTAGTCTGGTGTAGTTTGGTGTAGTCTGGTGTAGTCTGGTGTGGTGTAGTTTGGTGTAGTTTGGTGTAGTTTGGTGTAGTCTGGTGTAGTTTGGTGTAGTCTGGTGTAGTTTGGTGTAGTTTGGTGTAGTCTGGTGTAGTTTGGTGTAGTCTGGTGTAGTTTGGTGTAGTCTGGTGTAGTCTGGTGTAGTCTGGTGTGGTGTAGTTTGGTGTAGTTTGGTGTAGTTTGGTGTAGTCTGGTGTAGTCTGGTGTGGTGTAGTTTGGTGTAGTTTGGTGTAGTTTGGTGTAGTTTGGTGTAGTTTGGTGTAGCCTGGAGGACTGTTTACATAAATGGACAGAGCTAACCTGCTAGCCACTGCGTTCCAAACAGGAAGTGAGCACGGACGCACTTCCTGCTCCATCGTCTCTGGCTCTGGTTCACTCTGGATTGTTTCTACATTTGACCTGGGACCATCCCCATGATTTTGTTGTTTAGGTTTGGTCAGGACCTCAGGAGGATTTTACCTGGTGCATGTTTTGGGTTGGTGGGGGAAACCGGAGTGCCCGGAGGAAACCCACCCAGACACGGGGAGAACATGCAAACTCCACACAGAAAGGCTCAGGCGACCCAAACCTTCTTGCTGTGAAGCATGAGTGCTAACCACTCAGCCACCGTGCTGCCAGAGGAAGAAAAACAAACAAACAGATGGACAAACAAACAGACGAACAAACAAACAGACGAACAAACAAACAGACGAACAAACAGACGAACAAACAAACAGACGAACAAACAAACAGACGAACAAACAAACAGACGAACAAACAAACAGACGAACAAACAAAAGAACAAACAAACAAAAGAACAAACGAAAGACAAGCAAACAGACGACTGCACCAACACGTTCATTTCTACGGACGTTGCTGCCACTGCCCCACAAAACGCCGTGGCTAAAAACCTTGAGAGGAGAGAGGAGCTGAGGAGAGAGGAGAGTGGAGAGAGGAGAGAGGAGCTGAGGAGACAGGAGAGGAGAGGAGAGAGGAGAGAGGAGCTGAGGAGAGAGGAGAGAGGAGAGGGGAGAGAGGAGAGGAGAGGAGAGGAGAGAGGAGCTGAGGAGAGAGGAGAGGAGAGAGGAGCTGAGGAGACAGGAGAGAGGAGAGAGGAGAGAGGAGAGAGGAGCTGAGGAGACAGGAGAGAGGAGAGAGGAGAGAGGAGAGAGGAGAGGAGAGGAGAGAGGAGCTGAGGAGACAGGAGAGAGGAGCTGAGGAGAGAGGAGAGGAGAGGAGAGAGGAGCTGAGGAGAGAGGAGAGGAGAGAGGAGCTGAGGAGAGTGGAGAGAGGAGCTGAGGAGCTGAGGAGAGAGGAGAGAGGAGAAGTTCTTCTGATGTCCTCAGGAGAAGTTCTTCTTCTCAGGAGGTTTGTTCGCTCACAAAAGTCTAAATCCTGAACCCTGGACCAGAGTCAGACCCTGAGGAGCAGGAGGAGAAGTCTGGAACATCTGGAAGCACTTAGACCTGGAGACTTCCTCCTCTCCTCCCTCACTCCTTTCTCCTCCCTCACTCCTCTCTCCTCCCACTTTCCTCCCTCACTCCTCTCTCCTCTGCTCCTTTCTCCTTTTTCCTCCCTTGCTCCTCTCTTTTCTCTTCTCTCCTCTCTCCTCAGCTCCTCTCTCCTCTCGTCTTTCCTCAGCTCATCTCTCCTCTCTCCTCTCCTCTCCTCTCTCCTCTCCTCTCTCTCCTCTCTCCTCTCCTCTCTCCTCTCTCCTCAGCTCCTCTCCTCTCTCCTCTCTCCTCTCTCCTCTCTCCTCTCCTCTCTCCTCTCTCCTCAGCTCCTCTCTCCTCTCTCCTCTCCTCTCCTCTCTCCTCTCCTCTCTCCTCTCCTCTCTCCTCTCTCCTCTCCTCTCTCCTCTCTCCTCTCTCCTCCTCTCCTCTCTCCTCTCTCCTCTCCTCTCCTCTCCTCTCTCCTCTCCTCTCCTCTCTCCTCTCTCCTCTCTCCTCTCCTCTCTCCTCTCCTCTCTGAACTCTGAACTCTCTAAACTAAAGTCGTTATTGGTCTTTTCGGCGGTTCTTTGTTTTTCGCTCCAGATCCTGTTCTTATGGAGAAACTTTGGCTCTGGGTTTAATCGGGGTTTAATACAGACAAAGAGTTCAAAGTGTCCAAAAGCTGTAAATGTCGGGTTTTGTTACAATTTGTTGTGTTTTGATGACATTTTTATAACTCTTTTCCATTTTGATGCTGGAATTCAGCTCAGACTTAAGTCAAAGTAATAAAACGTCATTCTCGAGAGGAAAACATTACGACCTAAAGTTCGTACGGACACCAAATACAACTCATGTCAAGTATAGTCTTTATAGCCCTCAGGACAAAAGTCCTCCTCCTGTGTCCTGCAGCATCACAGCAGCCTCCAGGGGGCGCCGGGTGAGCACCACAGGAAAGGCCTCGTTTTTACTCTGGTGTTTCGTTTGGTGATGAAATGGTCCATTCCCGGAGAGGCGTCTTTTCAGGACTACGGCCCTCGTCTGTGGACCTGCCGGAGGAGCTCAGGGCCAAAGAGAACGGTCATGTTTTTAAGAGTGGCTCAAGACTCACCTGTTTAGCTCAGCCTTTGATTGACTACGGTCGTCTGCTTGCGTTTCTTTTGTTTGTTCTTTTGTCCGTTTGTTTGTCCATCTGTTTGTTTTTGTTTGTCTGTCTGTTTGTTCGTCTGTTCGTCTGTTTGTTTGTCCGTCCGTTTGTTTGTCCATCTGTTTGTTTTTGTTTGTCTGTCTGTTTGTTCGTCTGTTTGTCTGTTTGTTTGTTTGTTTGTTTGTTTGTCCATCTGTTTGTTTTTGTTTGTTTGTCTGTTTCTTTGTCCGTCTGTTTGTTTGTTCGTCTGTTTGTTTGTTTGTCTGTTTGTTTGTTCCTCTGTTTCTTTGTCCGTCTGTTTGTTTGTTTGTCTGTTTGTTTGTTCGTCTGTTTGTTTGTTCGTCTGTTTGTTTGTTCGTCTGTTTGTTTGTTCGTCTATGTGTTTGTCCATCTGTTTGTTTTTGTTTGTTCGTCTGTTTCTTTGTTTGTCTGTTTGTTTGTTTGTTTTTTTCTTTTTGTTTTGTTTTTCTTTTCTTCCTCTGGCAGCACAGTGGCTGAGTGGTTAGCACTCATGCTTCACAGCAAGAAGGTTCGGGTCGCCCGGGCCTTTCTGTGTGGAGTTTGCATGTTCTCCCCGTGTCTGGGTGGGTTTCCTCCGGGCACTCCGGTTTCCCCCACCAACCCAAACATGCTCCAGGTAAAATCCTCCAGGTCCTGACCAAACCGAAGCAACAAAATCTTGGGGATGGGGTCAAATGTAGAAACAACTTCTCCTGTGTGAGATCAATAAAAGTCAATCTTCTAATCCTTAAGGCGCTTTGTGTTACATTTTTGTATGAAAAGCGCTTTATAAATATTGTTTGATTGATTGATTGATTCCCTCAGAGTGTTTCTTCTGGAAGGTCTTCTGCCACATCTCAAAGGACTCCATGGATACGGGAGAAACAATAAATTTCACAAAATCCCACAGTCTCTTACTTGTGTCCTTTGAGCTGCACTTCTTCTTTAAAATCCCAGGATGTGATGTTAGAAACTGCTCAGTGGGTGAGCCAACAACTACACAAGAGGGAAAAAAAACGCAAAAACATTTTATTTAAATAAAACTGTTACATTTTTATTTTAAAAAAAAAATTGGTTTGAAATTTAAAAAAAAAGTTTAAATCTTTTTTTTTCTTTTTTTTTTAAACGTACGTCAAAATCACATAAATAACACAAACGATACACAGGGCGACGCACAAAAAACAACTACAGAAGAGGGGGAAAAAACGCAAAAACATTTTATTTAAATACAACTGTTACATGTTTTTTTTTTTTTGTTTGAATTTTTTTTTTTTTTAAATCTGTTATTTATTTATTTATTTATTTATTTATTTATTTATGTATTTATATATTTATTTTTTACGTACGTTAAAATCACATAAATAACACAACTGATACACAGGGCGACACACAAAAACAACTACACAAGAGGGGAAAAAAACACAAAAACATTTTATTTAAATAAAACTGTTACATTTTTATTTATTTTTAAAAATTGGTTTGAAATAAAAAAAAATGTTTCAATTTTTTTTTTTTTTTTTTTTTTTTAAACGTACGTCAAAATCACATAAATAACACAAATGATACACAGGGCGACGCATAAAAAACAACTACAGAAGAGGGGGAAAAAATGCAAAAACATTTTATTTAAATACAACTGTTACATATTTTTTTATTTTTTTATTTTTTAAAATGTGTTTGTATTGAAATTTCGAAATCACTCTATGTACATGTACATATGGTTGTTTTTCGACAATAAAGCAAACTATGAACTATGACTATGACTGTGATTTTTTTATTTTTATTTGTTTAAATCTGTTAATTTTTCAGTTTTTTTATGTACGTCAAAATCACATAAATAGCACAAACGATACACAGGGCAACACACAAAAACAACTACACAAGAGGGAGAAAAAAAATGCAAAAACAGTTTATTTGAATAAAACTTACATTTTTATTTATATTTTTAATTAGTTTAATTTTTTTCCTTTTTTGTTTAAATCTGTAAAAAAATATTTTTTTGCTATTCCATTGATTTTTTGTTACCCTTTGTTGTATATTATACTATGATGTGTGAGCTACTGTGCTCGAATAATTTCCCTTGTGGATCAATAAAGTTTGTCTAAATCTAAATTATAGATATTTCCTGTAGATGTATGTTTCAGTTTTTTTTTTTTTTTTTTAAATCTGTTTTATTGTCTCTAAATATCGGTGCATTCCGTTCGTGGTGACCATTGGTTTATTTTGAAAGTCGTGAAAAGCTCTTCTAAACCCGACGTGGTGATTAATGAGGATGATCTGTATGCAGAACGTCGGTGAAGAAGAACTTTGGAGCGACTTCTGCTCATCACGTTGTTAAAGTTGAAATGTGACAGACGGAATCCGGGTTTACGGTTGGAGGTGTGTTTGTGGAGGCGCAGGCCGTCGTTTTACCTCCACCAGAGCAGGACGTCTGATTTCACACTGAAACATCATTGGTTCAGGACGTAAATCTGAGGCGTCGTAAATATTTCTGCCGTGGACGAGTTTAAGAGCGTAAACTCGTGAGCTCACCTCAACAATGTGACCCTGACTCCAAGTTCAACGTTTAATCAGACTTTGTGGAGCTTTGTCCCATGTTTCCCTCATCAAAAACACGCCCGAAGAGCTTCTAGATCCATCCATGCATGTCTGAATAATCTAGTGATCTTTCCGTAAACCCATAAAGGGCCCGTATTATTTTCTGATCTCTGTTATTGTTTTGTAGTTTCCTCATCACAAACAGACCTGAGGGGTATTCAACGAACGCGGCTACATTTTAATAGTATGTTTGTGTTCTAGTTACTGAAGATGGCGTACACTTGGACCCTCCTCAGCAGTCCTCCAGCAGTGCCTTGCCTGACCCTCAGCAGTCCTCCAGCAGTGCCTTGCCTGACCCTCAGCAGTCCTCCAGCAGTGCCTTGCCTGACCCTCAGCGGTCCTCCAGCAGTGCCTTGCCTGACCCTCAGCAGTCCTCCAGCAGTGCCTTGCCTGACCCTCAGCAGTCCTCCAGCAGTGCCTTGCCTGACCCTCAGCAGTCCTCCAGCAGTGCCTTGCCTGACCCTCAGCGGTCCTCCAGCAGTGCCTTGCCTGACCCTCAGCAGTCCTCCAGCAGTGCCTTGCCTGACCCTCAGCAGTCCTCCAGCAGTGCCTTGCCTGACCCTCAGCAGTCCTCCAGCAGTGGCCTCACACCAGAATGCCATACCTAATGTCTTTTATTGTTTTGTGCCTATTGATGGAAATTGATAAATAGGATTTCAGCATCTCTGAAGCAAATTTGTTGAATCATTGAAATGTTGCATCATGGAGTGTGCCTGTTATTTGGCTACATTTTGTTTTAAAAGTAAAGGTTTCAAAGATCAAAAAAAGTTCAAAGTTCAGCTTTATTGTCAATTCTGCCATATGTGTTCAACAGTGAATCGAAATTTTGTTTCTCTCTGGCCAAGTGCAAAAAGACAGTGTACAAAATACAATATGAAGACAAAACACAACAAAAACTATCTAAGACAGAGATCTAAAGTTAAAACTAAAGTCTAAGATCTAAAATCTTAAAACAGTGCAACATAATAAATAAACTATACTATATACAGATTTCCAAAGTGTGCAGTGTGCATCAAGGTTTACCTGTAACTGTATTCTTTGATAGAGATGTCACAAAAAATATAAAGTGTCAATGTCGTCAAGTGAGAGTGATGTTAGGCCCAACTGATATAAGTTCTATGATGATATGAAGAATTTTAGGTTAAATTCATTAACATTTGTGTAATGTGTGGCAAATGTAAATTTGTGAAAATATAACACATAATTGACTTGAGCATGAATACGTCAGTAACAGGAATCGAGCCCGGGACGCCCACGTGAAAGATGCAGGACTTAACCACTCAACCAAAGTGTTTCTCTGTGACGGCTCTGGAATTCTTCTGTCTGATAATGTCGTAAAGACAGCGGTTCAAAAGCATATTTTTAAATTACCGGAGATGTGTCAAGAACCAAGAACATAAGGTAATTTCTTTTTTTGCTGATATTGTTTTCGGACAACACAGATACTCATGCGGGAGGTGTGCGGAACTGTTTGTTTGACACTCTGTTTACGTCAGGTACGTATTCTCTGAGACACGGCCTGATTAAGCTGCATCTTTAGCCTGCCCGCGACCAGACTATCCGCTGAAACCATGTTGCCCCAGTAACTCAGCGGGGACTAAGGTTAGCGAGAGTCATGGAACCAAACTCTCACTAAAACTAGCGCCAACTGTCGAATAAAGAGGGGCTTTGCGCTTAGTCGCGTTCGTGGAATACCCCTCAGGAGTTGTTTTTTGTTTTTGTTTAGTCCTGGTTCATTCCTGGTTTAGTCCTGGTTTAGTCCTGGTTTAGACCTGGTTTAGACCTGGTTTAGTCCTGGTTTAGTTCTGGATTAGACCTGGTTTAGTTCTGGATTAGACCTGGTTTAGTCCTGGTTTAGTCCTGGTTTAGTCCTGGTTTAGACCTGGTTTAGTCCTGGATTAGACCTGGTTTAGACCTGGTTTAGACCTGGTTTAGACCTAGTTTAGACCTGCTTTATTCCTGGTTTAGTACTGGTTTAGGCCTGGTTTAGTTCTGGTTTAGACCTGGCTTAGTCCTGGTTTAGACCTGGTTTAGTCCTGGTTTAGTTCTGGATTAAACCTGGTTTAGACCTGGTTTAGACCTGGTTTAGACCTGGTTTAGTCCTGGTTTAGTCCTGGTTTAGTCCTGGTTTAGTCCTGGTTCAGTCCTGGTTTAGACCTGTGAGCTTTTTTACGAACACAGCCTACAGAGAGTTGCTTTAAGTTATTCTCTAGACCAGTCTCAGTCTCAGACCTGGTTTAATCCAGGTTTAGTCTGGTTTTAGTCCCGGTTTGGTCCTGATCCAGTCTTGGTCCTTGGTGTAAATATTGCCTTAGGTGCGGTGCGTTTTCACTGATCCTCGTCTTTCCCTTCAGAGCAGATCCACTTTGTTTATGTGCGGTGGGTTTAGGCGGAGGCAGGGGCAGGATTAGGTCGGTGTTTACGGTGGAGATGCGGTGGAGGTTTCTCTTGACTCAGGTGGACTCTCAGGTGGACTTTCAGGTGGACTCAGGTGGATTAGGGCGGTGTTTACGGTGGAGATGTTGTGGAGGTTTCTCTCGGCTCGGGTGGACTTTCAGGTGGACTCAGGTGGACTTTCGTTCCGTGGCCTCTTCTGGTTCAAAGCTCCGGGTGTTTGACTTCTGAAATCTCTCATAAAAGTTAAACCTTAAACACAAACTTCGCCGTGACCCAGAAAGGAACTAACAGGGAGAATCTTTTTTTCAACACCTCATTGTGGAACTTTTCTGAGGGTTCATCACCTTCACCTTCACCTTAGTCCTGGTTTACTCCAGGTTTAGTCCTGGTTTAGACCTGGTTTAGACCTGGTTTAGACCTGGCTTAGTCCTGGTTTAGTCCTGGTTTACTCCAGGTTTAGTCCTGGTTTAGACCTGGTTTAGTCCTGGTTTAGACCTGGTTTAGTCCTGGTTTAGTCCTGGTTTACTCCAGGTTTAGTCCTGGTTTAGACCTGGTTTAGTCCTGGTTTAGACCTGGCTTAGTACTGGTTTAGGCCTGGTTTAGGCCTGGTTTAGTCCTGGTTTACTCCAGGTTTAGTCTTGGTTTAGACCTGGTTTAGTCCTGGTTTAGTCCTGGTTTAGTCCTGGTCTACACCTGGTTTAGTCCTGGTTTAGACCTGGTTTAGTCCTGGTTTAGGCCTGGTTTAGTTCTGGTTTAGACCTGGTTTAGTCCTGGTTTACACCTGGTTTAGTCCTGGTTTAGACCTGGTTTAGTCCTGGTTTAGACCTGGCTTAGTACTGGTTTAGGCCTGGTTTACTCCAGGTTTAGTCTTGGTTTAGACCTGGTTTAGTCCTGGTTTAGTCCTGGTTTAGGCCTGGTTTAGTCCTGGTTTAGTCCTGGTTTAGTCCTGGTTTAATCCTGGTTCACACCTGGTTTAGTCCTGATTTAGTCCTGGTTTAGACCTGGTTTAGTCCTGGTTTACACCTGGTTTAGTCCTGATTTAGTCCTGGTTTAGACCTGGTTTAGTCCTGGTTCACACCTGGTTTAGTCCTGGTTTAGGCCTGGTTTAGTTCTGGTTTAGTCCTGGTTTAGTCCTTGTTTAGTCAAAGCCATATCACCTCTGTGGAGACAAGCGGGTAGCAAACCTCCTGAAAAGTTGCTTAGTGCATCTTTAAAGTTCAGGAAAGTCCGTTTAAAGGAGCGTACTGAAGCAGGTCAGTTTCAGACTCCGTTTTCCCACAAAGTCAGAATTCCCACATTCCCACGCCATGTTTGATTCACAGCTTTCTGTTTGGTTTCCATGGTAACATCTCTCCATCAAATCCATCATTCTTCATGTGGACCGTTGTTTTCCCACCCTTTAAACGAAGTCATTCTCGTTTAAATGTTTTGAAGTGAAACTGAACATGGCCCTGGTTCAGATCTGTGCAGTTTGCGTCTGGATTTCATCTTAAAGCTCCGTGTTTGTGGTCGTTTCAGGTCTCGTTTCAGGACTCGTTTCAGCACTGTCTCCGTCTGTTACTAAACTCACTCATCATGAGGCCAGCAGATGTTCTGAACACGACCTCCTCCGAGTCCGAGTGCACAACGACTCACAACAAAGCACTTTTACTCACATATAAGGTCTGAATTAGTCCTGGTTTAGACCTGGTGTGGTCATGTTTTTTACCTGGTTTACGCTTGTTTTAGTCCTGATTTAGTCCTGGTTTAGTCCTGGTTTAGTCCTGGTTTAGTCCTGGTTCAGTCCTGGTTTACTCTTGTTTTAGTCCTGGTTTAGTCCTGGTTTAGTCCTGGTTTAGTCCTGGTTTAGTCCTGGTTCAGTCCTGGTTTACTCTTGTTTTAGTCCTGGTTTAGTCCTGGTTTAGTCCTGGTTTAGTCCTGGTTTAGTCCTGGTTTACTCTTATTTTAGTCCTGGTTTAGTCCTGGTTTAGTCCTGGTTCAGTCCTGGTTTACTCTTGTTTTAGTCCTGGTTTACTCTTGTTTTAGTCCTGGTTTAGTCTTGATTTAGTCCTGGTTTAGTCCTGGTTTAGTCCTGGTCTAGTCCTGGTTTAGTCCTGGTTCAGTCCTGGTTTACTCTTGTTTTAGTCCTGGTTTAGTCCTGGTTTAGTCCTGGTCTAGTCCTGGTTTAGTCCTGGTTCAGTCCTGGTTTAGTCCTGTTTTAGTCGAGGTAGTAAAGTCCTGTGTAGTTTAGACTTGGTTCAGTTCTGGTTTGGTCTACATTTCGCCCTGGTTTAGTCGTTTTGTTAGTTTAGTTAAAGGAATATTAACGTTTTTTACAATCTGAGCCTTATTTCGGTAATAAAACAAGTTGTTTTACTCACCCATAGCACTTTGGTGACATTTGGAGCATTTCCGGAGATGTTTTAGTTTAGTGATATCCGTAACGCAAGTTCTCGGGGCACATGTTTGCGGTCTCCAAATAACACAAACTTTATCACTTTTCAAATCATAGAAGCTCAATGTCTTAGTCTACACTTTACTTTGAGTCAAAAGTGCCTCTAATCTGAGATTTATCCATAGTTTGGAGTAGATGAGGAGGACAGTCGCATGTGCGGAGTCACAGCTGATTTGCAGATAAGAAGACGCTCAGAACTTTTCTGTTGCGAGTCACACATGGCAGAAGATTGTGACTTTGAGGCTGAAGAGGACTTATGGAGGACTGAGGACTGAAGAGGAGTATACGGATGAGGAGACAGAATGGATACAGAAAGAATGAAGCGGAGACAGTTTTAAGAGCAGCAGAGAACAGCCATCGGTTTCACATTACTTCTCAGAATCGTGCGCTGAATCCGCTGGACTTCTTTCTTTTCCTTTGCTGGTAAAAAATGGTCCTGACTGAAGTGGGTACTGCAAACACGATGGTCCAAACGTCTTACAGCTTTGCCTTTCATGTTTGGGTCCCGAGAGCTGAGAGCGACATCAGCTGTGACTGAGCACATGCGACTGTCCTCCTCATCTACTCCAAACTATGGATAAATCTCAGATTAGAGGCACTTTTGACTCAAACTAAAGTGTAGACTAAGACATTGAGCTTCTGTGATTTGAAAAGTGATAAAGTTTGTGTTATTTGGTGACGGCAATCGCCTGCCCCAAGCATTCACGTTAACGAATATCGCTACACCACAACATCTACGAAAATGCTCCATATGACACCAAAGTGATATGGGTGAGTAAAACAACGTGTTTTATTACAGAAATAAGGCTCAGATTGTAAAAAACGTTAATATTCCTTTAAGTCTCGGGTTGGATGTGAGTTGAACGACCGTGACATTGGTGATAAATAGTTCAAACATTTTAACAATTTGGAGAAATCGGATTTTCACATCAGTTTTTCTTTCTTATCTGAAGTTTAAATAATATTACCGTGTATGACACTGTCTCCACAAACGCTGCACAGACAGGACGGCTCGATTTGGCAGATGTTTAATCACATCTTTTAAAAACATTTCACAGTGACGGTCAGACTCAGGTTAATCACAACATTAATATTGAAATATTCTTTGACGAGCCAAAGTCTGATGCCAGTTTGTAAAACGACGTGACCCGAAGCCAAAAACGAAAATGTGCAATAAAACAGTATGAAATCGAAATGAGGGTAAATCCTGCATTTAAACTATGCTACAGGCCTGGTTTAGTCCGGGTTTAGTCCGGGTTTAGTCCTAGTTTAGTCCTGGTTTAGTCCTGGTTTAGTCCTAGTTTAGTCCTGGTTTAGTCCTGGATTAGTCCTGGTTTAGTCCTAGTTTAGTCCTGGTTTAGCCCTGGTTTAGTCCACGTTTAGTCTTGGTTTAGTCCTGGTTTAGTCTTGGTTTAGTCTTGGTTTAGTCCAGGTTTAGCCCAGGTTTAGCCCAAGTTTAGCACAGGTTTCGTCCTGGTTTAGTCCTGGTTTAGTCCAAGTTTAGCACAGGTTTAGTCCTGGTTTAGGGCTGGTTTAGTCCTGGTTTAGTTTTGGTTTAGTCCAGGTGTAGTCCTGGTTTAGACCTGGTTTAGTCCCAGTCCTGTGGGTGGGTGACCCGAGCCACCCCGCACACAGCCTCTTCAGCCTCCTGCCCTCGGGGAGAAGGGACCGGAGTCTCCGGGTCCACTCCACCAGACTGTCAAACAGCTTCATCCACCAGACTGTCAAACAGCTTCATCCACCAGACTGTCAAACAGCTTCATCCACCAGACTGTCAAACAGCTTCATCCACCAGACTGTCAAACAGCTTCATCCACCAGACTGTCAAACAGCTTCACCCACCAGACTGTCAAACAGCTTCATCCACCAGACTGTCAAACAGCTTCATCCACCAGACTGTCAAACAGCTTCATCCACCAGACTGTCAAACAGCTTCATCCACCAGACTGTCAAACAGCTTCATCCACCAGACTGTCAAACAGCTTCATCCACCAGACTGTCAAACAGCTTCATCCACCAGACTGTCAAACAGCTTCATCCACCAGACTGTCAAACAGCTTCACCCACCAGACTGTCAAACAGCTTCATCCACCAGACTGTCAAACAGCTTCATCCACCAGACTGTCAAACAGCTTCATCCACCAGACTGTCAAACAGCTTCATCCACCAGACTGTCACACAGCTTCACCCACCAGACTGTCAAACAGCTTCATCCGCCAGACCGTCAAACAGCTTCATCCACCAGACTGTCAAACAGCTTCATCCACCAGACTGTCACACAGCTTCACCCACCAGACTGTCAAACAGCTTCATCCACCAGACTGTCAAACAGCTTCATCCACCAGACTGTCAAACAGCTTCATCCACCAGACTGTCAAACAGCTTCATCCACCAGACTGTCACACAGCTTCACCCACCAGACTGTCAAACAGCTTCATCCACCAGACCGTCAAACAGCTTCATCCACCAGACTGTCAAACAGCTTCATCCACCAGACCGTCAAACAGCTTCATCCACCAGACTGTCACACAGCTTCACCCACCAGACTGTCAAACAGCTTCATCCACCAGACTGTCAAACAGCTTCACCCTCCAGACTGTCAAACAGCTTCATCCGCCAGACCGTCAAACAGCTTCATCCACCAGACTGTCAAACAGCTTCATCCACCAGACTGTCACACAGCTTCACCCACCAGACTGTCAAACAGCTTCATCCACCAGACTGTCAAACAGCTTCATCCACCAGACTGTCAAACAGCTTCATCCACCAGACTGTCAAACAGCTTCACCCACCAGACTGTCAGGAGGCTGAACTCTCACCTGAACTCCCACCTTACCCGTCTCCCACCCCCCACCCCCCATATTGGCATAACCTGTATTCCATAAAAGACATATCACGCTAGACACTTTAAAAAAACTGCTGCTAAGGACGACTGTTGCACATTTACATTTACTACTGAATTTTACTACTGTTGTTTACTCCTGTTATTGCACTAGAATTTCTACTGTTGCACATTTATTTTATCTTAACTCCAATGCACATTCTATTGCACATGACCATTTCACTGCTGTATCTTCCATTGCACATTTTGATGCACACTGCACTTTGGAAATCTGTATATAGGTATTTATTTATTATGTTGCACTGTTTTAAGATTTTAGATCTTAGACTTTAGTTTTAACTTTAGATCTCTGTCTTAGATAGTTTTTGTTGTGTTTTGTCTTCATATTGTATTTTGTACACTGTCTTTTTTGCCAGAGAGAAACGTAATTTCGATTCACTGTTGAACACATATGGCAGAATTGACAATAAATCTGACTTTGATCTTTGATCTTTGATCTGTCACCTCTGCTGACCCGGGATGTGATAATGAAATGAGGAGTCTGGGAAACGCTGCCATTTTCCTTCAGGCAAAATTCAGAGAAAAAATAAATAAATTCACACAGAGACATTCCAGAGTCAGACAAGTTTTCGCACATTTTCGAGAGGCGAGAACAGACGAAACATCAGAGATGGATTTTAGTTTCCTTTGACCCCAGATTACACTTTTCTCTGTCCTAATGTTGTTTCCTCGGCACAAACCCTGCAGATTTAGGTTGAGTTCTTCTCTCAAAACAGAAAACACATTGTTCCACCTTGTGATGTCATCGTGTGGTAATACAAGAAGCACTCCACTGTGTTTTTAAACTCCACACACCTTCACTAAAATCATTTAAATCATTACTTAAAAGTGTGTGAATGAAACAAAACACTGCTCCAGGTCTGTTTTTGAGGAGGAAACATGACATAAAGCTCACCGGAGTCAGTTCTGCGTAATATAGGACCTTTAATTTGTTAAAACGTCCTCTTTCCATTGTTCCAAAGTGTATTTACGTTTCGGGCCGTGCATCTGAGCGCGCATTAATTTAATTTTTGAGATTTCACGTTTCGTAACTTGAATTTTCTTTCGTATCTAGAGACCAAAATTTGACGTGAAGGCGTTTCGTAACTTGGATTTTTCGTATGTAGGGTTTTCGTAAGGTGAGGTACCACTGTAATAATAATAATAATAATAATAATAATAATAATAATAATAATAATAATAATAATAATAATAATAATAATAATAATAAATTAATAAAACCGTAACTAAAAAAGATGGATGTATTGATTTGAATAAAAGAAAAAAAAAGTATTACAAATGATTACAGCATATAATGCACAGATACATAATTTCCAAATGTAAAACTACAATTTTATTTTTATTTTATTTGTTAAAACGTCCCCTTTGGATTGTTCAGTGAAGTTTAGTCTGAAAATTATTATCTTAATAATAATAATAATAATAATAATAATAATAATAATAATAATAATAATAATAATAATAATAATAATAATAAATTAATTAATAAAACCGTAACTGAAGATGGAGGGATAGATTTGAATAAAAGAAAATGTTATTTTATAAAATGTATTATAAATTATTACAACATATAATGCACAGATACACAATTTCCTGGTATAAAACGGTACAATTTTATTTTTATTTATTATATTTTTAAATTTTTCTTTTCCGTCCGTCACTCCCTCCGCCCCTCTCCGCCGTCTCTGTCGCGGGCTGATGACGCAGCTCCGGGTGTTTACAATGGCGGTCGCTTTTTACAGAAAATGAAAATAAAAAGCCGGATTTTTAGCAGTGGATTCCCTCCTCGTTTCTCATAATTAAAACTCCGTAAAGGTTTATCAGAATGACCAACAGGACCTCCTATTTCTACGACCCCGACGTGGGAAACTTTCACTACGGTCAGTTTGATCCAGAGCTAAAAACAATGTGTGCTAACCAAGGCTAACTGCTAACGCGGTCATAATAATAATAATCATAATAATAATTGTCATGAATCAAACTGTTTCTCATTCAGATTCGTGTGCATTTGGTTTAACATTTACTTTAAGGCGTTTATAATAAGTCTTGTATGTCTTGTGTTTACTCGTAGCTTTGTTTTACACATGAAAGACACTTATTTATAAGATAGAATCACCAAAACTGTTGTTCTGTTCAAATGTTTCTGTGTTTGGATGATTTGTTCATATGTGATGTTCCCGTGGCTGCAGATGCACTGATCCTAGTCTGTGTTGGTGGTTTTACATGAAGAAACACTACTACTACTACTGCTACAGTGTATTGGTTTTATTAGATCTGTCCTCAGCTTTTGACACAGTTGACCACAAAATACTGTTATGTCGACTGCAAAATGAAATAGGAATTTCTGGAACTGTTCTTTCATGGTTTTCTTCTTACCTGACCAACAGAACTTTTGCCATGTTTGTGAATATTATAATGTCTGAAGTCACTCCCCTGTTGCACGGTGTCCCTCAGGGCTCAGTCCTAGGCCCAATTCTGTTCCTTTTGTACATCAGCCCTCTCGGTAAAATTATAAGCACCTTCAAAAATGTGTCTTACCATTTGTACGCTGATGACATCCAATTGTACTGCTCCTTCAATGATTCAGAGTTTCATAAGTTGGCTGAGCTATTAAATTGTGTCTCATTTATTAAGGACTGGCTTGCTCACAACTGTCTTCAATTAAATGATAGGAAAACTGAAACTCTGATCATTGCTCCTGAACAGAAAGTTCCTCTGATCAAGCAACACCTGGGTTCTCTGGGCTCCTCTTCTCAGCCTTAGAAACCTTGGTGTTCTATTTGACCAGTCAATGTCCCTGGACAGCCATTCAAGACATTTGGTCAAAAACTGCTTTTACCATCTGAGATCTATCTCTAAACTGAGTGCAATATTATCTAAATCTGATCTGGAATTGATTATCCATGCTTTTATTTCTTCTCGTTTAGATTATTGTAATTCTCTTTTTACTTGTTTTAACAAATCTGCAGTCACTCATCTCCAGTTGGTCCAGAATGCTGCAGCAAGGCATTTCTCTGGCGTTGCCCGCGGGGAACGGCGGCGGGCCGGTGTGGGCCTGCTCATTGCCCCACAGCTCAGCCGCCGAGTGTTGGAGCTCACCCCGGTGAACAAGAGAGTCCCTGCGCCTTCGGGTCGGGGACAGGTCTCTCACTGTTGTGTCGGCCTATGGGCCGAACAGCAGTGCAGAGTACCCGGCCTTCTTGGAGTGCCTGGGAGGGGTACTGGACAGTGCACCTACCGCGGACTCCGTTGTTCTCCTGGGGGACTTCAATGCCCACGTGGGCAACGACAGTGACACCTGGAGAGGGGTGATTGGGAGGAACGGCCTCCCTGATCTGAACGCGAGCGGTGTTCTGTTATTGGACTTCTGTGCTAGCCACAGTTTGTCTATAACGAACCCCATGTTCGAGCACAAGGGTGTCCACCAGTGCACGTGGCACCAGGACACCCTAGGACGGAGGTCGATGATCGACTTTGTTGTCGTGTCATCTGACCTCCGGCCGCGTGTCTTGGACACTCGGGTGAAGAGAGGGGCAGAGCTGTCAACCGATCACCACCTGGTTGTGAGTTGGGTCCGCTGGCGGAGGAGGAAGCCGGAGAGACCTGGCAGGCACAAGCATATCGTGAAGGCCTGTTGGGAACGTCTGGCAGAGCCCTCTGTCAGGGGCACCTTCAACTCACACCTCCGGGAGAGCTTCTCCCGGATTCCGGGGGAGGCTGGGGACATAGAGTCCGAATGGGCTCTTTTCTCTGCCTCTATTGTCGATGCGGCTGCCCGTAGCTGTGGTCGTAAGGTCTGTGGTGCCTGTCGCGGCGGCAATCCCCGAACCCGGTGGTGGACACCGGAAGTAAGGGATGCCGTCAGGTTGAAGAAGAAGTCCTATCGGGCCTTGTTGGCTCATGGGACTCCTGAGGCAGCTGAGGGATACCGGCGGGCCAAGCGTGCTGCGGCCCTGGTGGTCGCAGAGGCAAAAACTCGGGTTTGGGAGGAGTTCGGAGAGGCCATGGAGGAGGACTATCGGACGGCCTCAAAGAAATTCTGGCAAACCGTTCGGCACCTCAGGAGGAGGAAGCAGTGCTTCACCAACACTGTTTACGGTGCGGGTGGGGAGCTGTTGACCTCGACTGGGGATGTTATCGGACGGTGGAAGGAATACTTTGAGGATCTCCTCAATCCCGCCGTCACGTCTTCCGAGGAGGAAGCAGAGGCTGGAGACTCGGAGGCGGACTCGTTCATCACCCTGGCTGAAGTCACTGAGGTGGTTGGAAAGCTCCTCGGTGGCAAGGCCCCGGGGGTGGATGAGATCCGTCCTGAGTATCTCAAGTTGCTGGATGTTGTAGGGCTGTCTTGGCTGACACGTCTCTGCAACATCGCGTGGCAGTCGGGGACAGTACCTCTGGACTGGCAGACCGGGGTGGTGGTCCCTCTGTTTAAGAAGGGGAACCGGAGGGTGTGTTCCAACTATCGGGGAATCACACTCCTCAGCCTTCCCGGTAAGGTCTATTCCAGGGTGCTGGAGAGGAGAATTCGACCGATAGTCGAACCTCGGATTCAGGAGGAGCAGTGTGGTTTTCGTCCCGGCCGGGGAACACTGGACCAGTTCTATACTCTCCATCGGGTGCTCGAGGGTGCATGGGAGTTTGCCCAACCAGTCCACATGTGCTTTGTGGATCTGGAGAAGATCGACCGTGTCCCTCGTGGGGTCCTGTGGAGAGTGCTCTGGGAGTACGGGGTTCGGGGCCCTTTGATAAGGGCTGTTCGGTCCCTGTATGACCGGAGCAGGAGCTGTGTTCACATTGCCGGTAGTAAGTCGGACCTGTTTCCGGTGCATGTTGGACTCCGCCAGGGCTGCCCTTTGTCACCGGTTCTGTTCATTATATTTATGGACAGAATTTCTAGGCGCAGTCAGGGGCTGTTGTTGTTGTTGTTGTAGCTGCAGCAGTAGCAGTTGTAGTAGTAGTTGTAGATGTAGTTGTAGTAGTAGTAGCTGTAGATGTAGTAGTTGTAGATGTAGTAGTAGTAGTAGTAGTCATAGTAGTAGTAGTAGTAGTCGTAGTAGTAGTAGTAGTAGTAGTCATAGTAGTAGTCGTAGAAGTCGTAGAAGTCGTAGAAGTCGTAGTAGTCAGACTGGTGTAATGGGCTGGCGTTGTATTTCTTTATTCTAATATTCTGTATTTTATTCCTTGTAGGTACTGGTCACCCGATGAAGCCCCACCGTCTGTCCCTGACCCACAGCCTGGTGCTGCACTATGGACTCTACAAGAAGATGATGGTGAGAAATATCAAACACAACACTTCAGTGTCATGTGAAGCTGAAAATATGATTTCATGTGATGATGCAGTATTGATATATGAGGGCTGCTGTATCCACATATTGTCAAGAGTATTTTTGGTTATATTTTACTAAATTATTATTATGTTACAGCCCTACAGTTTCATATGAACTTTGCACAAGAAGCGGTTTAGAAAAGACTTTTAGTATCACAGCCATGATTTTAGCCATTCTTTTTTATTGAACCGTATGGAATTGATTTGAAATATTTCCTATTGAATTGTATGGAATCGTAAGCTCATTGTATCAAGGTTTGTATTGTATCATGGCCTGTGTATCGAGGTATGTATCGTATTGTACATAACAAAACATAATAAAAAAATAACAATGATCTATATTTTATTTTTTTGTTTTCACTTACAACAAAGTACAGTACTATAACAGTTTAAATATGGAGCCTATTCATAACATTCAAATTAGATTTATTCATTTCCAGAACATTTTTAAACTGTCAGCAACTTTAAGAATTATCGTGATATAATCGTTGATCGCAATATTTTTGTCCCTGATAATCGTGACACCAAATTCCAGTATCGCCCCACACGCAGACCTGCTCCTTTAACCCTTCCGTCTGTTTGTCCTTCAGGTTTTTAAGCCGTACAAAGCGTCTCAACACGACATGTGCCGCTTCCACTCGGAGGATTACATCGACTTCCTGCAGAAAGTGTCCCCCAACAACATGCAGGGTTTCACCAAGAGCCTCAACACCTTCAACGTGGGCGACGACTGGTGAGGAGCACAACTCTTCTGTTATCCACCATATTTACTGCATTTGGCCTGGTTTAGTTTCACTTTCAGCTCACGTTTACACGTTTGGAGAGACTGAAATCTGAAGTTTAAACTAATACAAGAATCAGAACATGTTTGTAGAATCTTTACACAAAATAAGACCCCATGGAAACACAGGGAGGGCACATATTAATGAATATTTAAAGCCCCAGTGTGTAGGATTCAGGGCGCATAGGTGGATGGTGCTATTGCACTTTCTGTTTTAGCTACGGCAGACCTCGAGGGTCACCCGGGCGCTACTGTATAAATAACACGTGGTCCCGTTTTTTTTTTGTTTTTTGATTTTTCTTTTCTCATGAAAACACACATTCCCGATCATGTACCATGACACTCTACACATCAAATGAAACCTTACAGTCTCCTCTTTTTGACTATGCAATTCATTTCCCGGCACAACAATCACTCCCTGAGCACATGGGGCTTTTATACGGAAAAGCACAAAACGAGGTTTGTTACTTAGCTTACCTTTGAAGGCTCTGCACAGGTCAAACTCTGTATTTCACCATAAACTTGCTCTCAATCTGTCCATAAGGATCCAGCGAATAAAATCCAGTAAAACAATTTAGTCCAAAACACGTGTTAGATCCATTACGACGTCTGATCCGGCAGCATGCTTGTGTTGTTTACCCAAAACCACGAGCCTTGCCGAAGGCGAAGGCGGAGCCCAAATGTCCTTCTGCGGCTCTCGTATTCAAAATGGCTGCCTCTGCATGGGGAAGATCCCCCTTTTATGTGACTATATCTAAGTCCAAAAGAATACTTTGATTTCATGATGGAAGTGAAAAGGCTTGGAAAACACTGTATTTTTGAATGGGTATCTTCAATTTCGGTTATTAACGGGTAAAAATCTTACACACTGTCCCTTTAAGCTAAAAATATGTAAAGATTATTAGGGCTGGGCGCTCACACTCACCGGTTTAGCTCGGGTTTAGTCCCAGTTTAATCTCAATTCAGTCCTGGTTTAGTTTTGTCCTGTTCTAGTCCTGATCTTGTTCTTGTCTAGTCCTGGTTTAGTCCTGGTTTAGTTTTGGTTTAGACCTGGTTTAGTCCTGGTTTAGTCCCAGTATTATTATTGGGATATATGAAAAATCCATATCATAAAAAAAAAAAAAAAAAACAACACTGGTATTCGGTATGAAGTATTATACTACCCAGCCCTGTCACTAATCACTAATATTTCAGAGAGTTCAATTGAAGTTAGAAGTCTACAGTTAAACCGACAACCCCTCAGTGGTTTTGATAATCTAGAATCTGGTGACGTCATACGCCCAGACGGGACAAGAGGCAGATTCCCCAAGTTTATTCTCAGATCTTTAATGTCATCTTTTCTATCGTGACTAAGCCCATTAACGTGCTGTATTACAACAAAAACTTTTAACAGTATTTATTTTAGCTGCCCCCGTCTGTATTAAATATTATTGACCTATAGAATACTGCGACGTAAATGTGAAACTGTTTTTGTGTTAAACGTTGGTGACGTATTTGACCGTTGAACCTCCACCGTGTATGAGCAGCTCTGTGTTCCATGTGAGATCTCCAGAAGCAAAAGAGCTCAACAAAATCACAAATACAGTGGTACCTCACCTTACCAAAGACCCTACATACAAAAAATCCAAGTTACGAAATGTCTTCACGTAAAATTTTGGTCTCTAGATACGAAAGAAAATTCAAGTTACGAAACGCGAAATCTCAAAAATTCGAATAATGCGCCTCAGATGCCCCGCTGTTATCCCCGCTCAAAAAGCACCTTTCTCGGCCTCTTGGCTCTAGCGCCGAACACGCAAGATTTTCAACAAAATGTATTAAATAGTGAAGCGTGGGGGGAGACACGACTCAGGAAGCAGCGCGGAGACATGAACGCACCGCGCGGCGAGGAGCACGGCACCGCGCGGCGAGGAGCACGGCACCGCGCGGCGAGGAGCACGGCACCGCGCGGCGAGGAGCACCCCTAGTCCTGGTCTGCACGACCGGCACCGGGGCTGCGAGGACGAGATAGAACCACGGCGCCCGGACCGCATCCTCTGGAGCCCAAGCCACAAACCAGCCGCACGAAACCAGCAAAGAGCGGCACGTGGTAGTTTAATCCTGGTTTAGTCCAGGTCCAGTCCAGGTCCAGTCCAGGTTTAGTCCTGGTCTAGTCTCTTAGCCAATCAGGACGCAGAACCAATGTTACACTATAAAAAAAAAGTTACACTATAAAAAAAACCTTGGAACGAATCAGGCTTTTTCCATTGAAATAGCTACTCAACTTACGAAAAATTCACGTTACGAAACCACTTCTGGAACGAATTAACTTCGTAAGGTGAGGTACCACTGTATTGACTTAGTCCTAATATAGACCTGATTTAGTCCTGGATTAGATCTGGTTTAGACCTGGTTTAGTCCTCGTTTAGTCCTGGTTTAATCCTGGTTTAGTCCTGGTTTAGACCTGGTTTAGACCTGATTTAGTTCTGGTTTAGACCTGGTTTAGACCTGGTTTAGACCTGGTTTAGACCTGGTTTAGACCTGGTTTAGTCCTGGTTTAGTCCTGGTTTAGACCTGGTTTAGACCTGGTTTAGTCCTGGTTTAGTCCTCGTTTAGTCCTGGTTTAATCCTGGTTTAGTCCTGGTTTAGTCCTGGTTTAGACCTGGTTTAGTCCTGGTTTAGTCCTGGTTTATTCCTGGTTTAGTCTTGGTTTAATCCTGGTTTAGTCGGTCAACCTTCAGTTGACAATTGAGGTTTTATACTCGTCCTGGAGCATTTGCACTGGACTAAAGCTAAAGTAATACAAGAATCAGAACACGTTTGTAGAATCTAAACTCCAGGGTGAGCAGCTTTACACAGAAAAGACCCCGTGGAGACACCGGGAGGGCATCTGACATGCTCTGACTGGTTTGTGCTTGTTTTTTGTTTTTCAGTCCTGTTTTCCCGGGCCTTTTCGAGTTCTGTTCCAGATACACGGGAGCGTCTCTACAGGGAGCCACACAGCTCAACCACAAGGTACTTTTCATTTTCTAACATAAAATATAAATAAAAATATGTTTACAAAATACACTATCTTTCCCTGTTCAATTCATATTTATACGGTTTTATATGGTTATTCAGGTTTTCAGTCCTGGTTCAGTCCTGGTTCAGTCCTGGTTCAGTCCTGGTTCAGTCCTGGTTTAGTCCTGGTTTAGTCCTGGTTCAGTCCTGGTTTAGTCCTGGTTTAGTCCTGGTTCAGTCCTGGTTTAGACTGGTTTACATTGGACATGGTTGACATGGTCTGTCCTAATTTGGTCCTAGTTTAGTCCTGATGTAGTCTCTTTGTTTACATTGGTTTAGTCTTTTGGCTTAATCCTACTTTATAGTCCTGGTTTCATCCTGGATCAATCCTGGTTTAGTCCGAGTTTAGACCCGGTTTAGTCCTGGTTTAGTCCTGGTTTAGTCCTGGTTTAATCCAGGTTTAGACCTGATTTACTCCAGGTTTAGACCTGGTTTAGTCCTGGCTTAGACCTGATTTAGTCCAGGTTTAGACCTGGTTTAGACCTGGTTTAGACCTGATTTAGTCCTGGTTTAGTCCTGGCTTAGACCTGTTTTAGTCCTGGTTTAGACATGGTTTAGTCCTGGTTTAGACCTGATTTAGTCCTGGTTTAGTCCTGGCTTAGACCTGATTTAGTCCAGGTTTAGACCTGGTTTAGACCTGGTTTAGACCTGATTTAGTCCTGGTTTAGTCCTGGCTTAGACCTGATTTAGTCCTGGTTTAGACATGGTTTAGTCCTGGTTTAGACCTGGTTTAGACCTGGTTTAGTCCTGGCTTAGACCTGATTTAGTCCAGGTTTAGACCTGGTTTAGACCTGATTTAGTCCAGGTTTAATCCTGGGTTAGCTCTGGTTTAGACCCGATTTAGTCCAGGTTTAGACATGGTTTAGTCCTGGTTTAGACATGATTTAGTCCTGGTTTAGTCCTGGTTTAGTCCTGGCTTAGACCTGATTTAGTCCTGGCTTAGACCTGGTTTCGACCTGATTTAGTCCTGGTTTAGTCCTGGTTTAAACCTGGTTTAGTCCTGGTTTAGTCCTGGTTTAGACCTGGTTTAGTCCTGGTTTAGTCCTGGTTTAGTCCTGGTTTAAACCTGGTTTAGTCCTGGTTTAGTCCTGGTTTAGACCTGATTTACTCCAGGTTTAGACCTGGTTTAGTCCTGGTTTAATCCTGGTTTAATCCTGGTTTAGTCCCGGTTTAGTCCTGGTTTAATCCAGGTTTAGACCTGATTTACTCCAGGTTTAGACCTGGTTTAGTCCTGGCTTAGACCTGATTTAGTCCAGGTTTAGCTCTGGTTTAGACCCGATTTAGTCCAGGTTTAGACATGGTTTAGTCCTGGTTTAGACCTGATTTAGTCCTGGTTTAGTCCTGGCTTAGACCTGATTTAGTCCAGGTTTCAACCTGATTTAGTCCTGGTTTAGACCTGGTTTAAACCTGGTTTAGTCCTGGTTTAGTCCTGGTTTAGACCTGATTTAGTCCTGGTTTAAACCTGGTTTAGACCTGATTTAGTCCAGGTTTAGTCCAGGTTTAGTCTTGGTTTAGTCCTGGTTTAGTCCTGGTTTAAACCTGGTTTAGACCTGATTTAGTCCTGGTTTACACCTGGTTTAGACCTGATTTAGTCCAGGTTTAGTCCAGGTTTAGTCCTGGTTTAGTCCTGGTTTAGTCCTGGTTTAAACCTGGTTTAGACCTGATTTAGTCCTGGTTTAGTCCAGGTTTAGTCCTGGTTTAGACCTGATTTAGTCCAGGTTTAGTCCAGGTTTAGTCTTGGTTTAGTCCTGGTTTAAACCTGGTTTAGACCTGATTTAGTCCAGGTTTAGTCTTGGTTTAGTCCTGGTTTAGACCAGGTTTAAACCTGGTTTACACCTGATTTAGTCCAGGTTTAGTCCTGGTTTAGTCCTGGTTTAGTCCTGGTTTAGTCCTGGTTTAGTCCTGGTTTAGTCCTGGTTTAAACCTGGTTTAAACCTGGTTTAAACCTGGTTTAGACTTGATTTAGTCCAGGTTTAGTCCAGGTTTCGTCTTGGTTTAGTCCTGGTTTAGTCCTGGTTTAGTCCTGGTTTAGTCCTGGTTTAGTCCTGGTTTAGTCCTGGTTTAAACCTGATTTAGTCCAGGTTTAGTCCTGGTTTAAACCTGGTTTAGACCTGATTTAGTCCAGGTTTAGTCCTGGTTTAGACCTGATTTAGACCTGATTTAGTCCAGGTTTAGTCCAGGTTTAGTCTTGGTTTAGTCCTGGTTTAGTCCTGGTTTAAACCTGGTTTAGCCCTGATTTAGTCCAGGTTTAGTCTTGGTTTAGTCCTGGTTTAGACCTGGTTTAGTCCTGGTTTAGTCCTGGTTTAGTCCTGGTTTAAACCTGGTTTAGACCTGATTTAGTCCAGGTTTAGTCTTGGTTTAGTCCTAGTTTAGACCAGGTTTAAACCTGGTTTACACCTGATTTAGTCCTGGTTTAGTCCTGGTTTAGTCCAGGTTTAGCCCTGGTTTAGTCCTGGTTTAGTCCTGGTTTATTCCTGGTTTAAACCTGGTTTAAACCTGGTTTAAACCTGGTTTAGACTTGATTTAGTCCAGGTTTAGTCCAGGTTTAGTCTTGGTTTAGTCCTGGTTTAGTCCTGGTTTAGTCCTGGTTTAGTCCTGGTTTAGTCCTGGTTTAAACCTGATTTAGTCCAGGTTTAGTCCTGGTTTAGACCTGATTTAGTCCTGGTTTAGTCCAGGTTTAGTCCTGGTTTAGTCCTGGTTTAGACCTGATTTAGTCCTGGTTTAGTCCTGGTTTAGTCCTGGTTTAGTCCTGGTTTAGTCCTGGTTTAAACCTGGTTTAGCCCTGATTTAGTCCAGGTTTAGTCTTGGTTTAGTCCTGGTTTAGACCTGGTTTAGTCCTGGTTTAGTCCTGGTTTAGTCCTGGTTTAAACCTGGTTTAGACCTGATTTAGTCCAGGTTTAGTCTTGGTTTAGTCCTAGTTTAGACCAGGTTTAAACCTGGTTTACACCTGATTTAGTCCTGGTTTAGTCCTGGTTTAGTCCAGGTTTAGCCCTGGTTTAGTCCTGGTTTAGTCCTGGTTTATTCCTGGTTTAAACCTGGTTTAAACCTGGTTTAGACTTGATTTAGTCCAGGTTTAGTCCAGGTTTCGTCTTGGTTTAGTCCTGGTTTAGTCCTGGTTTAGTCCTGGTTTAGTCCTGGTTTAAACCTGATTTAGTCCTGGTTTAGTCCTGGTTTAGTCCTGGTTTAGTCCTGGTTTAGTTTAATCTGCTGTAGGAGTTCGATGTCAAGTTTTATCGATAACAGAAATCTGTTTTTCTTTCCAGATCTGTGACATTGCCATAAACTGGGCTGGAGGTTTGCATCACGCCAAGAAGTTTGAGGTGACTAAAAACTTACTTCACTTATTTCACGTTCTTCAAATGTCAAATTTGGTGATATTATAAAACAAAATAAACTCTTGTGTTTCAGGCGTCCGGGTTTTGTTACGTGAACGACATCGTCATCAGTATTTTGGAGCTGCTCAAGTAAGAACAGACCGTTTAAAACAGACCGTTTTAAAGACTCGTTTTAAAGGGGCATTGCGTAACTTTTTTGGTAAAGAGTCTGTCATGTGCTTGACTCCATGTAGTGCAGGTACAGTACAGGTCAGATCTGTGGAGAAGCTCATGGTCTTAATGTGTGTTTTTATGGTCGTTTTGAGAAATAAAAACACCTGTAATTGAATAAATACAACATATATTAGTTTAATGCCACTGTGGAACATCCCAGGCAAAGTAACAACACAGTACGCCTTTAAAGATGTTTGGGAACGTTTTTTTCTGGTTTATACACTCAACAAAAATATAAACGCAACACTTTTGTTTTTGCTCCCATTTTTCCTGAGATGGACCCAAAGATCCAAAATTCTCTCCAGATACACAACACTACCATTTCTCTCAAACATTGTTCACAAATCTGTCCAAATGTGTGACAGCGAGCACCTCTGCCCCGCCGAGACAATCCACCCCACCTCACAGGTGCGCCACATCAAGATGCCGATCCAACATCATGACCAGTGCACAGGTGTGCCCCAGACTGCACACAATAAAAGGCCACCCCGAAATGTGCTTTTTTTTGCTTTATTGGGGGTCTGGGGACTCAGAACCAGTCAGTATCTGGTGTGACCACCATTTGCCTCATGCAGTGCAACACATCTTCTTCACATAGAGTTTATCAGATTGTCAGTTGTGGCCTGTGGAATGTTGGTCCACTCCTCTTCAAAGGCTGTTATGGACGAAGAACACAGGTGCATTTTATTGATGGCATTTTGAATGCACAGAGATACCGTGATGAGATCCTGAGGCCCATTGTTGTGCCATACATCCATGAACATCACCTCATGTTTCAGCAAGATAATGCACGGCCCCATGTTGCAAGGATCTGTACACAATTCTTGGAAGCTGAAAATGTCCCAGTTCTTGCATGGCCAGCATACTCACCGGACATGTCACCCATTGAGCATGTTTGGGATGTGCTTGACCGGCGTATACGACAGCGTGTACCAGCTCCCACTAATATCCAGCAACTTCGCACAGCCATTGAAGAGGAGTGGACCAACATTCCACAGGCCACAACTGACAATCTGATAAACTCTATGTGAAGAAGATGTGTTGCACTGCATGAGGCAAATGGTGGTCACACCAGATACTGACTGGTTCTGAGTCCCCAGACCCCCAATAAAGCAAAAAAAAGCACATTTCGGGGTGTCCTTTTATTGTGGGCAGTCTGGGGCGCACCTGTGCACTGGTCATGATGTCGGATCGGCATCTTGATGTGGCGCACCTGTGAGGTGGGGTGGATTGTCTCGGCGGGGCAGAGGTGCTCGCTGTCACACATTTGGACAGATTTGTGAACAATGTTTGAGAGAAATGGTAGTGTTGTGTATCTGGAGTGAATTTTGGATCTTTGGGTCCATCTCAGGAAAAATGGGAGCAAAAACAAAAGTGTTGCGTTTATATTTTTGTTGAGTATATTAAATGTTCTCTGTGATCCAGGTACCACCCGCGGGTGCTGTACATCGACATCGACATCCATCACGGCGACGGCGTTCAGGAGGCCTTTTACCTCACCGACCGCGTCATGACCGTGTCCTTCCACAAATACGGGAACTACTTTTTCCCCGGCACAGGTACAGGACGATTTAGACTTGGACTTAGACAAACTTTATTGATCCACAAGGGAAATGATTTGGGTCCAGTCGCTCACTCATCAAATATAAAATATAAAATATAACAGAGGGGAACAAACAATAGATGGAATAGCAAAAAAAGAGCAAGAGACCGGAGTCAAATGAGACATAATTATAAAAATTGTATATGTACAAATCAGAATAAAATAACAAAATAAGTAATAAAATATCAAATAAAATATCAAATCACAGTTGTAGGGAGTATTATCTGTTCCTCTATAGTCTGGTGCAGTGGGTGAGTTGTCCACCATAAACCGTGATCGGAGCGAGTAAAGGTGTGAACGTCCACCATAAACCGTGATCGGAGCGAGTAAAGGTGTGAACGTCCACCATAAACCGTGATCGGAGCGAGTAAAGGTGTGAACGTCCACCATAAACCGTGATCGGAGTGAGTAAAGGTGTGAACGTCCACCATAAACCGTGATCGGAGTGAGTAAAGGTGTGAACGTCCACCATAAACCGTGATCGGAGTGAGTAAAGGTGTGAACGTCCACCATAAACCGTGATCGGAGTGAGTAAAGGTGTGAACGTCCACCATAAACCGTGATCGGAGTGAGTAAAGGTGTGAACGTCCACCATAAACCGTGATCGGAGTGAGTAAAGGTGTGAACGTCCACCATAAACCGTGATCGGAGCGAGTAAAGGTGTGAACGTCCACCATAAACCGTGATCGGAGCGAGTAAAGGTGTGAACGTCCACCATAAACCGTGATCGGAGCGAGTAAAGGTGTGAACGTCCACCATAAACCGTGATCGGAGCGAGTAAAGGTGTGAACGTCCACCATAAACCGTGATCGGAGTGAGTAAAGGTGTGAACGTCCACCATAAACCGTGATCGGAGCGAGTAAAGGTGTGAACGTCCACCATAAACCGTGATCGGAGTGAGTAAAGGTGTGAACGTCCACCATAAACCGTGATCGGAGTGAGTAAAGGTGTGAACGTCCACCATAAACCGTGATCGGAGCGAGTAAAGGTGTGAGCGTCCACCATAAACCGTGGTCGGAGCGAGTAAAGGTGTGAGCGTCCACCATAAACCGTGGTCGGAGTGAGTAAAGGTGTGAGCGTCCACCATAAACCGTGATCGGAGTGAGTAAAGGTGTGAGCGTCCACCATAAACCGTCATCGGAGTGAGTAAAGGTGTGAGCGTCCACCATAAACCGTCATCGGAGTGAGTAAAGGTGTGAACGTCCACCCTAAACCGTGATCCGAGTGAGTAAAGGTGTGAACGTCCACCATAAACCGTGATCGGAGTGAGTAAAGGTGTGAACGTCCACCATAAACCGTGATCGGAGCGAGTAAAGGTGTGAACGTCCACCATAAACCGTGATCGGAGCGAGTAAAGGTGTGAACGTCCACCATAAACCGTGATCGGAGCGAGTAAAGGTGTGAACGTCCACCATAAACCGTGATCGGAGCGAGTAAAGGTGTGAACGTCCACCATAAACCGTGATCGGAGCGAGTAAAGGTGTGAACGTCCACCATAAACCGTGATCGGAGTGAGTAAAGGTGTGAACGTCCACCATAAACCGTGATCGGAGCGAGTAAAGGTGTGAGCGTCCACCATAAACCGTGGTCGGAGTGAGTAAAGGTGTGAGCGTCCACCATAAACCGTGATCGGAGTGAGTAAAGGTGTGAGCGTCCACCATAAACCGTGATCGGAGTGAGTAAAGGTGTGAGCGTCCACCATAAACCGTCATCGGAGTGAGTAAAGGTGTGAACGTCCACCCTAAACCGTGATCCGAGTGAGTAAAGGTGTGAACGTCCACCATAAACCGTGATCCGAGTGAGTAAAGGTGTGAACGTCCACCATAAACCGTGATCCGAGTGAGTAAAGGTGTGAACGTCCACCATAAACCGTGATCCGAGTGAGTAAAGGTGTGAACGTCCACCATAAACCGTGGTCGGAGTGAGTAAAGGTGCGAGCGTCCACCATAAACCGTGATCGGAGCGAGTAAAGGTGCGAGCGTCCACCATAAACCGTGATCGGAGTGAGTAAAGGTGCGAGCGTCCACCATAAACCGTGATCGGAGTGAGTAAAGGTGTGAGCGTCCACCATAAACCGTGATCGGAGTGAGTAAAGGTGTGAACGTCCACCATAAACCGTGATCGGAGTGAGTAAAGGTGTGAACGTCCACCATAAACCGTGATCGGAGTGAGTAATGGTTTGAACGTCCACCATAAACCGTGATCGGAGTGAGTAAAGGTGTGAACGTCCACCATAAACCGTGATCGGAGCGAGTAAAGGTGTGAACGTCCACCATAAACCGTGATCGGAGCGAGTAAAGGTGTGAACATGTGTTTTGCAGGAGACATGTACGAGGTGGGAGCAGAGAGCGGCCGATATTACTGCCTCAATGTTCCTCTTAGAGACGGAATCGACGACCAGAGTGAGTTTACTTAATCCTTTTATTAAACATGAAGGTGAAAACGATGAAAACGATAAAAAGGATAATCTCCGTGTAATGTCCCGCTCAGGCTACAGGCAGCTCTTCCAGCCCGTCATCAAACAGGTGGTGGATTATTACCAGCCCACGTGCATCGTCCTGCAGGTGAGGAATACCTGGAGAACACTGGAAGAACACTGGGAAAACACTGGGAGAACACTCTCATTCTCTCTCTCTCTGTTTCAGTGTGGAGCAGATTCTTTGGGATGTGATCGTCTTGGTTGTTTTAACCTCAGTATTCGAGGACACGGGTAAAGTCATTCCTTTATTCCTTTTCATATTGTGTTTAGAAGTGACAGAAGTTAGAAGTCCTCAAAAGTGCAGTGTTAGAAGTCCTCAAAAGTGAAGTGTTAGAAGTCCTTAAAAGTGCAGTGTTAGAAGTCCTCAGTCCTCAAAAGTGCAGTGTCAGAAGTCCTCAAACGTGTAGTGTCAGAAGTCCTCAAACGTGTAGTGTCAGAAGTCAAGACCAGTCAAACAGAGCCAGGGCAGAGGGGTGGAGAGGGTCGTTAGACGTTGAATAGGGGGTCGAAACAGCCGTCAGAGTAATTTGAAAAACAAAGAGACAGATTAGGGGGATCGTTTGCAGAGCTTTTGTCATTGTCAGACACGCCTCCCGGCAGCTAGATATAAGCAGGGTCTAACCAGTACAATAACCAGAGCTGACGAAGCCTCTCGGATGAGCGGCGAAACGTTTTCAACCAAACAAACTTTGTCCAGTTGACAAATTGAACTTCTCCTTTGATCATGTAGTATCAGAAGTCCTCAAACGTGTAGTGTCAGAAGTCCTCAAAAGTGTAGTATCAGAAGTCCTCAAACGTGTAGTGTCAGAAGTCCTCAAACGTGTAGTATCAGAAGTCCTCAAACGTGTAGTGTCAGAAGTCCTCAAACGTGTAGTATCAGAAGTCCTCAAAAGTGTAGTATCAGAAGTCCTCAAACGTGTAGTGTCAGAAGTCCTCAAAAGTGTAGTATCAGAAGTCCTCAAACGTGTAGTGTCAGAAGTCCTCAAACGTGTAGTATCAGAAGTCCTCAAACGTGTAGTGTCAGAAGTCCTCAAAAGTGTAGTATCAGAAGTCCTCAAAAGTGTAGTATCAGAAGTCCTCAAAAATGTAGTATCAGAAGTCCTCAAACGTGTAGTGTCAGAAGTCCTCAAACGTGTAGTATCAGAAGTCCTCAAAAGTGTAGTGTCAGAAGTCTTCAAAAGTGTAGTATCAGAAGTCCTCAAACGTGTAGTGTCAGAAGTCCTCAAAAGTGTAGTATCAGAAGTCCTCAAACGTGTAGTGTCAGAAGTCCTCAAACGTGTAGTGTCAGAAGTCCTCAAACGTGTAGTGTCAGAAGTCCTCAAACGTGTAGTGTCAGAAGTCCTCAAACGTGTAGTGTCAGAAGTCCTCAAACGTGTAGTGTCAGAAGTCCTCAAACGTGTAGTATCAGAAGTCCTCAAAAGTGTAGTATCAGAAGTCCTCAAACGTGTAGTATCAGAAGTCCTCAAACGTGTAGTGTCAGAAGTCCTCAAACGTGTAGTATCAGAAGTCCTCAAACGTGTAGTGTCAGAAGTCCTCAAACGTGTAGTATCAGAAGTCCTCAAAAGTGTAGTATCAGAAGTCCTCAAACGTGTAGTATCAGAAGTCCTCAAACGTGTAGTGTCAGAAGTCCTCAAAAGTGTAGTATCAGAAGTCCTCAAAAGTGTAGTATCAGAAGTCCTCAAAAATGTAGTATCAGAAGTCCTCAAACGTGTAGTGTCAGAAGTCCTCAAACGTGTAGTATCAGAAGTCCTCAAAAGTGTAGTGTCAGAAGTCTTCAAAAGTGTAGTATCAGAAGTCCTCAAACGTGTAGTGTCAGAAGTCCTCAAAAGTGTAGTATCAGAAGTCCTCAAACGTGTAGTGTCAGAAGTCCTCAAACGTGTAGTGTCAGAAGTCCTCAAACGTGTAGTGTCAGAAGTCCTCAAACGTGTAGTGTCAGAAGTCCTCAAACGTGTAGTGTCAGAAGTCCTCAAACGTGTAGTATCAGAAGTCCTCAAACGTGTAGTGTCAGAAGTCCTCAATAGTGTAGTATCAGAAGTCCTCAAACGTGTAGTATCAGAAGTCCTCAATAGTGTAGTGTCAGAAGTCCTCAATAGTGTAGTATCAGAAGTCCTCAAATGTGTAGTGTCAGAAGTCCTCAAAAGTGTAGTGTCAGAAGTCCTCAATAGTGTAGTGTCAGAAGTCCTCAAAGGTGCAGTGCTAGAAGTCTTTAAAAGTGCAGTGTCAGAAGTCCTCAAAAGTGCAGTGTCCGAAGTCCTCAAAAGTGCAGTGTCAGAAGTCCTCAAAAGTGTAGTATCAGAAGTCCTCAAAGGTGCAGTGTCAGAAGTCTTCAAAAGTGCAGTGTCAGAAGTCCTCAAAAGTGCACTGTCAGAAGTCCTTAAAAGTGTAGTATCAGAAGTCCTCAAAAGTGTAGTATCAGAAGTCCTCAAAAGTGTAGTATCAGAAGTCCTTAAAAGTGCAGTGTTAGAAGTCCTCAAAAGTGCAGTATCAGAAGTCCTTAAAAGTGCAGTGTTAGAAGTCCTCAAAAGTGAAGTGCTAGAAGTCTTTAAAAGTGAAGTGTTAGAAGTCCTCAGTCCTTAAAAGTGCAGTGTCAGAAGTCCTTAAAAGTGCACTGTCAGAAGTCCTTAAAGTGTAGTATCAGAAGTCCTTAAAAGTGCAGTGTTAGAAGTCCTTAAAAGTGCACTGTCAGAAGTGTAGTGTTAATATATTTGGTTGGACGTTTCATAAATTCTAGGTATCATGTTTCTTTTGGTTTTGTTGTGTTCAGGGAGTGTGTGGAGTTTGTGAAGAGCTTTAAGATTCCTCTGCTGGTGCTGGGAGGAGGAGGCTACACCGTGAGGAACGTGGCTCGCTGCTGGTGTGTTCAAAACTGTGGGAAATATGAATTTTATTGAGTTATTACGAATAAACCGTGATCATGTTTGTGTTTGTGTAGGACATTCGAGACGTCTCTGTTGGTGGACGAGTCGATCAGCGATGAGCTGCCGTACAGCGGTGAGGGAACAACATTCCACTTACTCTAAATATATTTATCTATTTATTCAACACATTTTTGGCATTCACAAAACTTTTTCTGAACTCAAAAGTGTCGCGTTAGAAGTCCTCAGTCCTCAAAAGTGCAGTGTCAGAAGTTAACTGAGAATGTTCTTCTGGAAGAACAAACCCTATGAACAGTCAGGAGCTCTCGTAAGAACTGAAATTCTACAGTTTTAGAATATTATTCCTCTGATTACGCAACTAAAAAATCAAATTCCTCCATGATCATAAGTTCTGTATTTTCTTAAATTATTTCATATAAACATATTAATTAATGTGTGATCAATAACATTTATCAGACTCCACCTGACCTCCTCCCTCCACCTGACCTCCTCACTCCATCTGACCTCCTCCCTCCATCTGACCTCCTCACTCCATCTGACCTCCTCCCTCCACCTGACCTCCTCCCTCTACCTGACCTCATCCCTCCATCTGACCTCCTCGCTCCACCTGATCTCATCACCACCTCTGACCTCCGCGCTCCACCTCACCTCCTCCCTCTACCTGCCCTCATCCCTCCATCTGACCTCCTCACTCCTCCTGACCTCATCCCTCCATCTGACCTCCTCACTCCATCTGACCTCCTCCCTCCACCTGCCCTCCTCACTCCATCTGACCTCACTCCACCTGCCCTCCTCACTCCACCTGACCTCCTCACTCCATCTGACCTCCTCACTCCATCTGACCTCCTCCCTCCACCTGACCTCCTCACTCCATCTTACCTCACTCCTCTTGTCCTCCTCACTCCACCTGACCTCATCCCTCTACCTGACCTCATCCCTCCATCTGACCTCCTCACCCCCCCTGACCTCATCCCTCCACCTGCCCTCCTCACTCCATCTGACCTCCTCCCTCCACCTGACCTCCTCACTCCATCTGACCTCCCTCCATCTGACCTCCTCACTCCACCTGACCTCATCCCTCCACCTCACCTCCTCGCTCCACCTGACCTCCTCGCTCCACCTGACCTCCTCGCTCCACCTCACCTCCTCGCTCCACCTGACCTCCTCACTCCACCTGACCTCCTCGCTCCACCTGACCTCACTCCACCTGACCTCACTCCACCTGACCTCATCCCTCCATCTGACCTCCTCGCTCCACCTGACCTCCTCGCTCTACCTGACCTCATCCCTCCATCTGACCTCCTCGCTCCACCTGACCTCCTCGCTCTACCTGACCTCATCCCTCCACCTGACCTCCTCCCTCCTCCTGACCTCCTCCCTCCACCTCACCTCCTCCCTCCACCTGACCTCCTCACTCCATCTGACCTCCTCACTCCTCCTGACCTCCTCACTCCATCTGACCTTCTCACTCCACCTCACCTCCTCGCTCCACCTGACCTTCTCGCTTCACCTCACCTCCTCGCTCCACCTGACCTCCTCGCTCCACCTCACCTCCTCGCTCCACCTGACCTCCTCACTCCACCTGACCTCATCCCTCCACCTGACCTCCTCACTCCATCTGACCTCACTCCACCTGACCTCATCCCTCCATCTGACCTCCTCGCTCCACCTGACCTCCTCGCTCCACCTGACCTCCTCGCTCCACCTGACCTCCTCCCTCCACCTGACCTCCTCGCTCCACCTGACCTCGCTCCACCTGACCTCCTCGCTCCACCTGACCTCCTCGCTCCACCTGACCTCCTCACCTCCTCACTCCACCTCACCTCCTCACTCCACCTGACCTCCTCGCTGCACCTGACCTCCTCGCTCCACCTGACCTTCTCGCTCTTGAGATCTTCAGAAGGTTTTGTGAATCTGGGGCAGAGTTCTCTCAGCGTCTTCTCAAACTGGGACAGAGCTCAGAATTCCATGTTTTCTCTGATTTTCCTGATTTTGTGATTTGTTCTTCAGAATATTTCGAATACTTTGCTCCGGACTTCACGCTTCACCCCGACGTCAGCACCAGGATAGAGAACCAGAACTCCAGACAGGTGAGGCTCCTCCTCAGATCGTTTTAAGTCGTTTTTTTATTTTATTTTGATGTCTTTTCTTTACTGACTCTTCCTCTTCACTGTCTCCTCCTCCTCGTCAGTACCTGGAGCAGATCCGTCAGACCGTCTTCGAGAACCTGAAGATGCTGAACCACGCTCCGTCTGTGCAGATCCACGATGTCCCCTCAGATATGCTCAGCTACGAACGAACCGACGAACCTGACCCCGAGGAGAGAGGAGGAGACGAGAACTACACCAGGTATCCTCTGCTCCATCTGCTCCTCCTCAATGTGTTCCTCCTCTGCTCCTCTGACCTTCTGCTCCTCTGTCCTTCTGCTCCTCTGACCTTCTGCTCCTCTGACCTTCTGCTCCTCTGACCTTCTGCTCCTCTGTCCTTCTCCTCTGCTCCTCTGTCCTTCTGCTCCTCTGCTCCATCTGCTCCTCTGACCTTCTCCTCTGCTCCTCTGACCTTCTGCTCCTCTGACCTTCTGCTCCTCTGACCTTCTGCTCCTCTGACCTTCTCCTCTGCTCCTCTGTCCTTCTGCTCCTCTGACCTTCTGCTCCTCTGACCTTCTGCTCCTCTGACCTTCTGCTCCTCTGTCCTTCTGCTCCTCTGACCTTCTGCTCCTCTGACCGTACATTAACCGTCCCTCCTCTCCACAGACCTGAAGCGGCCAACGAGTTTTACGACGGTGACCATGACAACGACAAAGAGAGCGACGTGGAGATCTGAAATGACTGTGACATTACGGAACTTTTCTCTCCTGGTTTGGTCAGCGGCAGGTTTCACATTTTATCCCCAAATCTGACTGAAACTAAAACAAGGACACGGAGTCCACTCAGTCCTGGTTTAGACCTGATTTAGACCTGGGTTGGAACCACGTCTAAACCAGGTCAAATCCAGGTCAAATCCAGGTCTAATCCAGGTCTAAACCAGGTCTAAACCAGGTCTAAACCAGGTCTAAACCAGGCCTAATCCAGGTCTAAACCAGGTCTAAACCAGGTCTAAACCAGGTCTAAACCAGGTCTAAACCAGGTCTAATCCAGGTCTAATCCAGGTCTAAACCAGGTCTAAACCAGGTCTAAACCAGGTCTAAACCAGGTCTAATCCAGGTCTAAACCAGGTCTAAACCAGGTCTAAACCAGGTCTAATCCAGGTCTAAACCAGGTCTAATCCAGGTCTAATCCAGGTCTAATCCAGGTCTAATCCAGGTCTAATCCAGGTCTAAACCAGGTCTAAACCAGGTCCATGGGTGTACATCTCTGTGGCTCTTATCCTTGTTCTGATCCAGATCGTTCTAAAACCTTCAGAAAAGTTTCTCCTCCTGAAAATGGGACTTTTAGTATTGATACCTGTGAAAACTGAGGTTCTAGTATCGATATTAGTTTTGGTATTGATTATTAGACTTTTAAAAATAATATCGTTAATATCTTTGTCCAAACTGCAGCTGACCAGAGCAGATGTTTTGTGTTCTGTCTTCATTCCTCTTTTTGTCCGAACTGTATGAACGTCTGAACGTGTGGTGCTGAAGCGGGGACGGCGAAATCGGGTTTACAACAATAACTGCACAACAACGTCAACTACGGACACTTCGGAACAATCCAAACCTGTACAACGTGAACACGCCGGCCTCTTTTAGACACAAGTGTGTACGTCTTTTTGATATCGTCGTTTTGTTTTTAATAAAACTCTGACTGTACAAATGTCTGAGGTGTTGTTCTTCAGGACGGCCACCAGAGGGAGACAGATACTGAGAACTCTGACAGTTCAGGGCGAGAGTCGAGCACGGACAGAAGAAGATCAGGTATTAGTGTCCATAGACCTGACTCGTACAGACATCTCCTTTAACACACACGTTATTTACACTGAATAAGGACTAAAACAGGACTCAACCAGGTCTGTACCAGGACTAAACCAGGACTCAACCAGGACTAAACCAGGTCTAAACCAGGACTACACCAGGACTAAAACAGGACTCAACCAGGACTAAACCAGGACTCAACCAGGACTACACCAGGACTAAAACAGGACTACACCAGGACTAAAACAGGACTAAACCAGGACTAAAACAGGACTAAACCAGGATTAAACCAGGACGTTTTGTTTTTAATAAAACTCTGACTGTACAAATGTCTGAGGTGTTGTTCTTCAGGACGGCCACCAGAGGGAGACAGATACTGAGAACTCGGACAGTTCAGGGCGAGAGTGGAGCACGGACAGAAGAAGATCAGGTATTAGTGTCCATAGACCTGACTCGTACAGACATCTCCTTTAACACACACGTTATTTACACTGAATAAGGACTCAACCAGGACTAAACCGGGACTAAACCAGGACTAAACCAGGTCTGTACCAGGACTAAACCAGGACTAAACCAGGACTAAAACAGGACTAAACCAGGACTAAACCAGGACTAAACCAGGACTAAAAGAAGAAGAAGAAGAAGAAGAAGTGAACTTTATTGATCTCACACTGGAGAAATTCTTCTCTGCATTTTAACCCATCCTATATATATATACATATATTAGGAGCAGTGGGCAGCACACACATTAGGGCGCCCGGGGACCATCTCCATGATCTTCTTGCTTCGGCTTGGTCAGGACCTAAGCTGGAGTACCTATGGTGCATGTTTTGGGTTGGTGGGGGAAACCGGAGTGCCCGGAGGAAACCCACCCAGACACGGGGAGAAACATGCAAACTCCACACAGAAAGGCTCGGGTGACCCGGGGATCGAACCCAGACCATGCATGCAAACGCCACACAGAACACACACGGAAAGGTCTGGGCGACCCGGGGATCGAACCCGGAACCTTCTTGCTGTGAAGCAAGAGCGCTAACCACTCTGCTACCGTGCCGCCAAAACAGGACTAAAACAGGACTAAACCAGGACTAAAACAGGACTAAACCAGGACTAAACCATGTCTAAACCAGGTCTAAACCAGGTCTAAACCATGTCAAATCCAGGTCTAAACCAGGATTAAAACAGGACTAAACTAAGTCTAAACCAGGACTAAACCAGGACTAAAACAGGACTAAACCAGCACTAAACCAGGACTAATATGGATTTAATAAGGACTAAACCAGGACTAAAACAGGACTAAACCAGCACTAAACCAGGACTAATATGGATTTAATAAGGACTAAACCAGGACTAAAACAGGACTAAACCAGGACTAAAACTGGACTATACCAGGACTAAACCATGTCTAAACCAGGTCTAAACCAGGTCTAAACCAGGATTAAAACGGGACTAAACTAAGTCTAAACCAGGACTAAACCAGGACTAAAACAGGACTAAACCAGCACTAAACCAGGACTAATATGGATTTAATAAGGACTAAACCAGGACCAAAATAAGACTAAATCTGGATTTAATGAGGACTAACCAGGACTAAAACAGGATTAAACCAGGTATAAACCAGGACTAAACCAGGTTTAAAACAGGACTAAACCAGCACTAAAACAGGACTAAATCAGGACTAATATGGATTTAATAAGGACTAAACCAGGACTAAAATTGGACTAAACCAGGACTAAAACTGGACTATACCAGGACTAAAACAGGACTAAACCAGGACTAAAACTGGACTAAACCAGGACTAAAACTGGACTATACCAGGACTAAAACAGGACTATACCAGGATTAAATATGGACTCAATAAGGACTAAAATAGGACTAAATAAGGACTAAACCAGGACTAAATATAAATCTGTCCACAGAAGTGACTCGTACTCTCCTTTAACACAGACTTTATTTCTCATTCATACAGAAGTTTTACACAACAAACACGATTCAAAAGAAGCACACAAAGTTTAAACAGTAACACAACGTTTTCAGTCAGATCTTTTCTACCTCCGCGGCGTCCAGGAGAGTCACGTGACTCAGAACCGACCAATCAAAACCAAGCGTCAGGGCAAACACGGGAAAACAGACGCTACACGGACACAAAAACACGTAATTAAAGGTGAAAGGACAGATGGTTTTACTGGTTCAGGCCTCGTTCGGTCTGTTCCTCCTCAAACACAGAGCTGGAGTCATGTTTTGTTTCATTTTAACTCTTTATTATCAGTCTGTCCACATCTCCAAAGCTCCAAACGCTCTGTTCCACCTCATGATGTCATCAAGTGGTAGTTTTCAAGTGAACATGTGAACAGAGAGAGGCTTAAAGGAGAAAAGGAGGAGAGATAAAGAGTCAAGGAAGAACGTGAAACTCTAACCCCAAACCAGGACTGAACCAGGACTAAACCAGGACTAAACCAGGACTAAACCAGGACTAAACCAGGACTGAACCGGGACTAAACCAGGACTAAACCAGAACTAAACCAGGACTGAACCAGGACTGAACCAGGTCTAAACCAGGACTGAACCAGGACTGAACCAGGACTGAACCAGGACTGAACCAGGACTGAACCAGGACTAAACCAGGACTAAACCAGGACTGAACCGGGACTGAACCAGGTCTAAACCAGGACTAAACCGGGACTGAACCGGGACTAAACCAGGTCTAAACCAGAACTAAACCGGGACTGAACCGGGACTAAACCAGGTCTAAACCAGAACTAAACCAGGACTGAACCAGGACTGAACCAGGTCTAAACCAGGACTAAACCAGGACTGAACCAGGACTGAACCAGGTCTAAACCAGGACTAAACCGGGACTGAACCGGGACTGAACCAGGTCTAAACCAGAACTAAACCAGGACTGAACCAGGACTGAACCAGGTCTAAACCAGGACTGAACCAGGACTGAACCAGGACTAAACCAGGACTGAACCAGGACTAAACCAGGTCTAAACCAGGACTGAACCAGGTCTAAACCAGGACTGAACCAGGACTAAACCAGGACTGAACCAGGTCTAAACCAGGACTGAACCAGGACTGAACCAGGACTAAACCTGTGCTAAACCAGGACTAAATATGGACTTAATAAGAACTAAACCAGGACTAAACCAGGTCTTAACACAATGGAGCACTTCCTGTAACACCACATGACATCACGAGGTGGAACAGAGTTTTTTGAGTGTTTTTGTCAGTTTGGGAGAACTGGGCCTAAACACGCAGGTTTGTACAGGAGAATACTCGCAGTAGTAGTAAAAGTACTACAACAGAAGAATACTCGCAGTAGTAGTAAAAGTACTACAACAGAAGAATACTCGCAGTAGTAGTAAAAGTACTACCACAGAAGAATACTCGCAGTAGTAGTAAAAGTACTACCACAGAAGAATACTCGCAGTAGTAGTAAAAGTACTACCACAGAAGAATACTCGCAGTAGTAGTAAAAGTACTACCACAGAAGAATACTCGCAGTAGTAGTAAAAGTACTACCACAGAAGAATACTCGCAGTAGTAGTAAAAGTACTACCACAGAAGCACAAACGACAGATAAATATAGAAGCAGATTTTCCGTTGATCCTGGAGTTATTTCTGTCCCGGACCCTGGACAGGTGTGAGATTCCAGGGGCCCAGGGGATTGTCCCGGGGGATTGTGGGTAGTGTAGTTTATACGTGTCGTCACTATTAATACACGAGTGACTCACACACATGGAGACAGAGCGGCGTTCCACAAAAACACGCTCGGATTAAAGGGGACATATTACGCAACCCTCGTCTCTCGCTTACGCACTTCCACATTTAGATCGATTCGCGCGCGTTTCGGGAATCCTGTGTCGGCTCGGGAAGACGTTTGGAAACACGCGACGGCGATATCCGGGTTTACAACGATAACTGGACCAAAACAGGGCTAAACCAGGACTAAAACAGGACTAAATATGGAGTAAATATGGACTTAATAAGGAGTAAAACAGGATTAAAACAGGACTAAATTGGGACTTAATATGGACTAAAACAGGACTAAATAAGGACTAAAACAGGACTAAATATGGACTTAATAGGGACTAAAACAGGACTAAACCGGGACTAAAACAGGACTAAATAAGGACTAAAACAGGACTAAACCAACACTGAACAAGGACTAAACCAGGACTAAAACAAGATTAAATATGGACTAAACCAGGACTAAAACAGGACTAAATATGGACGTGATAAGGACTAAACTAGTTTTCTTCCCCTACACGTCGTCATGGTAGCGTTCTGTTATGTTACGGCGAATCAACAATTACAACCATCCCTCAGTTTTCAGCATTTCCGCACCGACGCACGACTCCAAGCGCGATTAGAAGAGCCGAGGGCGGCGAATTCCAGATGATTCCGAACAGTTTTCATTTCGCTGCTGATGAAGTTGACCTCTGTGGGTTTGTTCGGTCGGCGAGCGCGGTGTTGGTAACTACGCTGGAAGTTTCCAAACGTCTTCCTGGTTTGTGACGTAAGCCTGAATAGAGCCTGTTCTGTTGTATGTGAGGCTTGGGTGCTAAACAAAATATCTGTTTTCACCTACCACCTATCTCCGCCCACAATTCTGATTCTACGCGGAGGTCCACGTAGCCGTTTTTCGACAATAAAAACATGAAAATTCGCTGCCTGTGATCTAGAACACACACTTCTTCAGTGTTTTCTGAAGATGTGAGTCGGTCGTCGGTATATCTCCCCGGTTTCAGATGGGCGTGACTGACAGGTGGGTCGGCCAATCAGGGACACACGCGGTCTGTCCGAATCAAAACGAATCCGGAACGCTTACGACGCCAAAAAAGAAAAGAACAAAAACATCACTGGAGACGGAAAAACACGAGGGATTTCTGCAGAACGAAAGAGCAAAGCATCAAACTCTAAATGTGTCTTTGTTTTAAACGAGGAGCGACTGATGAGCCGCTTCATTTCACGCCAGTCGCTGAAATAAACAAATCCGATTGAACGATCGCGCGTGGATCTGTCCTGAGACACGACGGACGGACAGAGACGGGGAAAAATACAGAGAGATTTCAGTTTGGAGGCTGAAAAAAAAGTCTACGGTCCTGCGTTCGGCGCCAGTCTAATGAAGCTCACTGAGGCTAGCAGTTACAGGGGTGAATTCCATATTCGGAATACGAATCGGACAAAACGGCGAAATAAAAACACCCGGATCACGTACAGAAGCATTTTAAGGTCAGAACGAGGAGTCAAAGACAAAGAAGCGACGGTTTTTCAACGCAAACTGAATTGGCGCCAAAGTCGCTGGAGCCAAATCGTGCCCGTGCTCACTTCCTGTTCAGGCCGCGGCGGCTAGCAGGTTAGCTCTGTCCGTTTACATTTAGATTCTAGGCTCGGAACTTGGCAGGAAAGTGATATTTCCCCGTAAAAAGCAGGTTTCTATCAGCTCTGGAGTTCTGAACAGGAAGTCACTGGTCGTGTTTCTGTTTTCACGCCGTTTTAGATCAATATCGCGGTTTAAAACGAACAAAACGTAAAACAGAAGTCTGGTTAAATAGCCGAAAACGCGTAATATGTCTCCTTTGGTTGTTGACGTCGTTCCGCAGCCCCGTCCTGTACACGTGAAGGTTACAGCTCCTCGCTCTCGTACAGAGGAGCCGTGTGTTTGCCGTCGGCGCTCACAGGGACGTGACTCAGGGACGACAGCAGCTTCAGAGTCTTAGAGCCAGGGGGCGCCGTCTTCATGGGGGGAGTGGTGCGACCTGGGAACACAGGGGGGTGCACGAGCGTTAGGGCATCTGACAGAACATCGTGTTTCAGAATGACAACAACAACAACAGGAAATACAGGAAATACAGTCAAATCCACCACACTCACCCACACATTTTTAAAACATTTTTAGAGATTTTTTTTTACATTTTTAGATTTTTTTTAGACATTTTTGAGACTTTTTTTTTTGTTTACATTTTTAGACATTTTTAAAAGAATTTTTAAAAGAATTTTTGACATTATTTTACACATTTTTTAGACATTTTTTAGAAATTTTTTAAAGACATTTTAAAGACTTTTTTACATAAACGTTTTTAGACATTTTTAAGCACTTTTTAAAGCCCCAGTGTGTAGGATTCGTGGCGCACAGGTGGATGGTGCTATTGCACTTTCTGTTTTAGCTACGGCAGACCTCGAGGGTCACCCGGGCGCGCGCACGAGCCGCTACTGTATAAATAAAACGCGGCCCAATTTTTTTTTTTTTTTTCTCATGAAAACACACATTCCCGATCATGTACCATGACACTCTACACATCAAATAAAACCTTACAGTCTCCTCTTTTTGACTATGCAATTCATTTCCCTGCAAAACAATCACTCCCCGAGCACATGGGGCTTTTATACGGAAAAGCACAAAACGAGGTTAGCTTACCTTAGAATGCTTTGCACAGGTCAAACTCTGTATTTCACCATAAACTTGCTCTCAATTTGTCCGTAAGGATCCAGCGAATAAAATCCAGTAAAACAATTTAGTCCAAAACACGTGTTAGATCCATTACGACGTCTGATCCGGCAGCATGCTTGTGTTGTTTACACAAAACCACGAGCCTTGCCGAAGGCGAAGGCGGAGCCCAAATGTCCTTCTGCGGCTCTCGTATTCAAAATGGCTGCCTCTGCATGGGGAAGATCCCCCTTTTATGTGACTATATCTAAGTCCAAAAGAATACTTTGATTTCATGATGGAAGTGAAAAGGCTTGGAAAACAATGTATTTTTGAATGGGTATCTTCAATTTCTGTAATTAACGGGTAAAAATCTTACACACTGTCCCTTTAAAGACATTTTTTGATAAATTTCTTAGACTTTTTTTTTCTTTACATTTTTAGGCATTTTTTACACATTTTTAAAAACATTTTTCAACATTTTTCAACATTTTTTTCCGACATTTCTTTAAGCCATTCTTAGACTTTTTTTTTTTTTACATTTTTGTTTACATTTTACATAAATGTTTACATTTTTTTGACATTTTAAGACATTTAAAAAAAAAATTAGACATTTTTTTTTTACATTTTTTCCATAAAAATTTACATTTTAAAGACATTTTTAGATTTATTTTTTTTTTTAGATTTTTTTAGACATTTTTAGACTTTTTTTTTTTTAACTTTTTTGACACACTTTTTAGACACTTTAAAGACATTTTTAGACTTTATAACATTTTTTGACATTTTTTTAAAAACATTTTAAGATATTTTTAAGACATTTTTTGAGGGTTTTTTTAGACATTTTTCGACATTTTTCAACATTTCTTTAAGACAGTCTTAGACATTTTTGAGACTTTTTTTTTTTTTTTACATTTTTAGGCATTTTTTAAAGAAAATTTTAGACCTTTTTTTTGGACATTTTTAGACATTTTTTAGACATTTTTTTACACATTTAGAAATTTAAAAAATTGACATTTTAAAGAAATTTTTTGAAATTTTTTAGAAATTTTTTTAGACATAAAAAAAAACATTTTTAGACATTATGCACACCACAGACACAGAGATTTTGATGAGATTTAAAATGTTATGTAACAGATAATCCTCCAACTGTACAGCTGTGATTTGATTGTGATATTTTATATTTTATGACTTATTTTTCCATTTTATTCTGGTTTGTACATATACATTTATTTTTATAATGTCTCATTTGACTCCGGACTCTGTTATATTTTAAATCTGAATCATTTCCCCTGTGGATCAATCAAGTTTGTCTAAGTCTAAACTCCGACTGCAGCGGGACCACAGACTAAAGCTGGGAGCGCCATTGTGGAATATTCCGGGCAAAGCCAAAGCGTCTCCACGGTGATGAGTGGGTGACAGACCCTCCTCCAGTTTCACGGTGAGTTCCTGCGGAGCCGAAGGTTTAAACATCTGAGCTGGACATTCCTGACGAGGCTCCCGAAATATCTCCCTCTGTTCTCCCCCCCCCCTCTCTCTTTATCTCTCTGTTCTCTCTTTTCCGTCTCTCCCTCTTTATCTCTGTTCTCTCTCCCTATTTATATCTCTGTTCTCTCTCTCTATCTCTCTGTTCTCTCTTTTCCATCTCCCCCTCTTTATCTGTTCTCTCTCTCTTTATTGCTGTTCTCTCTTTTCCTTCTCTCTTTTCCTCTCTGTTCTCTCTCTCTTTTCTGTCTCTCCCTCTTTATCTCTGTCCTCTCTTTTTTCCTCTCTTTTTCTCTATCTCTGTCACTCCTCACACTTTTTTTCTTTCTCTCTTCTCTCTAAAGAAAAGAGAGAAAATGTCTGAGAATTAAGGCGATTAAATAAAATGATTTTCATGTAATAATCTGTTGTGTCACGTTCTGCTTTAGGAGAATTCTCCACACGTATGAGTGAGGAGGACTCGAGGTGTGAGTGAGGGGGACTCGAGGTATGAGTGAGGAGGACTCGAGGTGTGAGTGAGGGGGACTCGAGGTGTGAGTGAGGGGGACTCGAGGTATGAGTGAGGAGGACTCGAGGTGTGAGTGAGGGGGACTCGAGGTGTGAGTGAGGGGACTCGAGGTATGAGTGAGGAGGACTCGAGGTGTGAGTGAGGGGGACTCGAGGTGTGAGTGAGGGGGACTCGAGGTGCGAGTGAGGGGGACTCGAGGTGTGAGTGAGGGGGACTCGAGGTATGAGTGAGGAGGACTCGAGGTGTGAGTGAGGGGGACTCGAGGTGTGAGTGAGGAGGACTCGAGGTGTGAGTGAGGGGGACTCGAGGTATGAGTCAGGAGGACTCGAGGTGTGAGTGAGGGGGACTCGAGGTGTGAGTGAGGGGGACTCGAGGGGCGAGTGAGGGGGTCTCGAGGTGTGAGTGAGGGGGACTCGAGGTATGAGTGAGGAGGACTCGAGGTGTGAGTGAGGGGGACTCGAGGTGTGAGTGAGGAGGACTCGAGGTGTGAGTGAGGGGGACTCGAGGTGTGAGGGAGTGGGAAACGAGGTATGAGTGAGGAGGACTCGAGGTGTGAGTGAGGGGGACTCGAGGTGTGAGTGAGCGGGACTCGAGGTGCGAGTGAGGAGGACTCGAGGTGTGAGTGAGGGGGACTCGAGGTGTGAGTGAGGGGGACTCGAGGTGTGAGTGAGGGGGACTCGAGGTGTGAGTGAGGGGGGACTCGAGGTGTGAGTGAGGAGGACTCGAGGTGTGAGTGAGGAGGACTCGAGGTGCGAGTGAGGGGGACTCGAGGTGCGAGTGAGGAGGACTCGAGGAGCGAGTGAGGAGGACTCGAGGTGCGAGTGAGGGGGACTCGAGGTGCGAGTGAGGAGGACTCGAGGTGCGAGTGAGGGGGACTCGAGGTGTGAGTGAGGGGGACTCGAGGTGTGAGTGAGGGGGACTCGAGGTGTGAGTGAGGGGGACTCGAGGTGTGAGTGAGGAGGACTCGAGGTGTGAGTGAGGGGGACTCGAGGTGTGAGTGAGGGGGACTCGAGGTGTGAGTGAGGAGGACTCGAGGTGCGAGTGAGGGGGACTCGAGGTGCGAGTGAGGAGGACTCGAGGTGCGAGTGAGGGGGACTCGAGGTGCGAGTGAGGGGGACTCGAGGTATGAGTGAGGGGGACTCGAGGTGCGAGTGAGGGGGACTCGAGGTGCGAGTGAGGGGGACTCGAGGTGTGAGTGAGGGGGACTCGAGGTGTGAGTGAGGGGGGACTCGAGGTGTGAGTGAGGGGGACTCGAGGTATGAGTGAGGGGGACTCGAGGTGCGAGTGAGGGGGACTCGAGGTATGAGTGAGGGGGACTCGAGGTGCGAGTGAGGGGGGACTCGAGGTATGAGTGAGGGGGACTCGAGGTGCGAGTGAGGGGGACTCGAGGTGCGAGTGAGGGGACTCGAGGTGTGAGTGAGGGGACTCGAGGTATGAGTGAGGGGGACTCGAGGTGTGAGTGAGGGGGGACTCGAGGTATGAGTGAGGGGGACTCGAGGTGCGAGTGAGGGGGACTCGAGGTATGAGTGAGGGGGACTCGAGGTGCGAGTGAGGGGGACTCGAGGTGAGGGGGACTCGAGGTGTGAGTGAAGGGGACTCGAGGTGCGAGTGAGGAGGACTCGAGGTGCGAGTGAGGGGGACTCGAGGTGTGAGTGAGGGGGACTCGAGGTATGAGTGAGGGGGACTCGAAGTATGAGTGAGGGGGACTCGAGGTGCGAGTGAGGGGGACTCGAGGTATGAGTGAGGGGGACTCGAGGTGCGAGTGAGGGGGGACTCGAGGTATGAGTGAGGGGGACTCGAGGTGCGAGTGAGGGGGACTCGAGGTATGAGTGAGGGGGACTCGAGGTGCGAGTGAGGGGGACTCGAGGTATGAGTGAGGGGGACTCGAGGTGTGGGGGACTCGAGGTATGAGTGAGGGGGACTCGAGGTGCGAGTGAGGGGGACTCGAGGTGTGAGTGAGGGGGACTCGAGGTGCGAGTGAGGGGGACTCGAGGTGCGAGTGAGGGGGACTCGAGGTATGAGTGAGGGGGACTCGAAGTATGAGTGAGGGGGACTCGAGGTATGAGTGAGGGGGGACTCGAGGTGCGAGTGAGGGGGACTCGAGGTGTGAGTGAGGGGACTCGAGGTGCGAGTGAGGGGGACTCGAGGTGCGAGTGAGAGGGACTCGAGGTATGAGTGAGGGGGACTCGAAGTATGAGTGAGGGGGACTCGAGGTGTGAGGGAGGAGGACTCGAGGTGTGAGTGAGGGGGACTCGAGGTATGAGTGAGGGGGACTCGAGGTATGAGTGAGGGGGACTCGAGGTGCGAGTGAGGAGGACTCGAGGTGCGAGTGAGGGGGACTCGAGGTGCGAGTGAGGGGGACTCGAAGTATGATAAAAAGGCTCAGGGGAACACAAGACAAAAAGGTTGGGAAACACTGAGATAAACGGAGTTTTATGCAGCTGATGCACCAAAAGTGTGATTCTGTCTTGCAGAGCGTTCTCTTTCGTTTTCAGAGGCGAATTCTCCGTTTGTGTGTAAAAGACGGGCACAAACGAAGGGAAATGTGTTTTTAAAAACACCAGTGTACGTGTAAACGGGGCCTTATTCTGGAAAACGGAGGGAGAGAAATATTCGTTTCTCAGCAGACCCGGCGATGTGTAAATGTAGCCTTAATTATTTACAGAGAGAAAAGTGTTTTAAATGGCGCATCAGGAGGATTGTGAGGACAGGGGAGGTCAGGTGACTCGGCGCTGCTCAGGTGAGGCGCCTGCAGCAGACGGTGCTCGTGTGATCCACGGAACACGATATTCAGACGTGAAGAATCCCTCAGTCCAGGGAGAACCAAAGGCAAAAGGAGAAGTTCACTTTGTCGACTGGACTAAAGTTTATTTGGTGGAATCTGTTTCTTCTGCTTCTTCAGTTCTGGTCAGACGCTGGTGGACACTGCCTGTATCTGCCTGAAGGGGGCGCTCACTACAGTGAAATGAGACTCCCACACCTCCTTGTTTCCAGTTGGTGTTAGTGAGGTGGGCCTGTTAGATCTGCAGTGGGAGTGGAGTGTGGGTCATAATGGTGTTTTCACTCCTCTGGACCTGACCTGCTGCACTATTGTTTTCTTTGTTTGGATTCATACAGAAGCCGACAGAGGCCATGTTCATAGTGATTATTTTCCACCTTAATAACAAGAAAATCAACTCGAGATCTCGAGAAAATGACACAATCAGGGATGAAAGTGGCCAATCATGAAAAAACCGGAAAGCCCCCCCCCCCGGAAAATTACAAATTTCTGAAATTTGGATTTCTATGCGGTATATGCAATAAAGTAAAACTGTACATAAAAGTACAAAAAAAACACATTTTATTAACAGGTAGGCCTACTAGTAGTATATATTGGATTTGTTTTTGCTTTGCACTTCGTCTAATCAGAGGCATTGAGGAGGAGCTGATGCACGCTAAAAGGCGCAGGTGAAAAAGCGAGGAGCGACGCGTGAGGCACGGGCAGGTAGGATGAGGTATAGGATGTTTTATAAAGTTTAACCTGTGTACACGCAATGGTACAGGCTGTTGTGAAAGAGCTGCGCTCACTCGCTCGGTCCGCGGCTCCAGACACGGACTCACGCGGCCCGAAGTTTAATACGAGACACACACTTTTGTTCTGAATACAGGACGATTCTGTTTTTCAAGAGACTGTTGGCGACCCTAAACACAACTATACATATATATATACACCCAAAATCTTTCTCAACCAATTTGCACAGATATAAAAAAAAATAAAAATTACCCCGCGGCTGAAAAAAAAGTGGAGATCCGCTAAAAGACGGAACTCTTTCATCCCTGCACAATTATTTTGAGATCTGGAGAAAACCCTGTATCTCCATCGGTAAAGACAAAGTCGGGCCAGTCTTCTGCGGAGGCGCCGCAGACTAATCCTGAAATGATCCCGAATTAAAAGACGTAATACAATCTCCCCCTGTGTCAACCCCTGATCAATATATTGCCTTATCAGCTGATCGATTATTATTCCAGACATTCTAATGACCTAAAATGCATCTATTCAGAATGAGAAATAACCCCGAAGTCAGACTGACACAACGTGGAGGTCGACGATTCAGTTGTTTTCTCAAGATTACGAATTAATTATCTTGGGAAGAAGGAAGAAAAAATATTGCTTATGAATATGGCCTCTGTCGACTTCCTTAGATTTCGGTTTGAGGATAGAGTTATAGATGGAGACAAATGATGTCTGAGACCTCCATTTGTGTTCAAGGAAAGATTCTATATTCTGTTAATTGAAGCGTGAAAAGTCCCTCAGTCGTCCAGGTAGAATCCATGATAAAAGGAGAAGTTCAATTTGTCAACTGGACAAAGTTTGTTTGGTTGAAAACGTTTGGCCGCTCATCCGAGAGGCTTCGTCAGCTCTAATAAGAATACTGGTAAGACACTTGCTTATATCTTGCTGTAGGGAGGAGCTACCTAGCTAACTACTTTCCGGAACTATCTCATTGGTTTCCGTCTTTTGTTTCTCTGGCGTCTAGATAACGATCCCTATTCATCCCTACACGCCTGTTTTTCACACCTCTGGCCCTGACCTGGCTCTAGCCCTATTGTTTCCCTGTTTGCTTGATCTAGGCTTAAGAATGGAATTATAGATGGAGACAAATTATGTCTGACTCCACCATTTCTGTTCAGAGAAGGATTCTCTTTTTTGACAAAAATAGCCTCTTTAACTCCCCTCTCAAACCAGTTCTTTTCCCTGGCTAAGATCTGAACCTCACTGTCCTCAAAAGAATGGCCCGTGGCTAGCTAGTTAGCTCCTCCCTGCAGCAAGATGAAGCCTCTCGGATGAGCGGCTTCAACCAAACAAACTTTGTCCAGTTGACAAATTGAACTTCTCCTTTTATCTGTTAATGGAGGACGTTTTCAAACATGTTTCAGGCAGCCATGAGCAGCTTCCTCACACTGCCGGAGCTGAGGACAACGCCAAGACTCACTGGAGACGTCGAGGCGGGCGTTGCAGGTGGACATGCCCGCCTCGTTGATGGCGGAGAGAGTGTACCAGCCGGCGTCCGACTTCTGCACCCGCTCGATAAGCAGACACTGCCTCCCCGAGCCGTCCTGGTACAGGCTGAAAGACAAATACACAAATATAACAGAATACACAAAAACTCAAAGCAAACACTACTGAACTCTGGAGAAGTCTCTAAATCAGGGGCGCTCAACCTTTTTTTCACCGAGATCTACTTTTGAGGTTGATGTTGTGCCGAGATCTACCAAGAGGGGGCGTCTGTTAGGATTTGGGTCACTTCAGGCTGCAGTGTGAACGTAACCTAAGATATGTGCTCCTAAATCCGATACATATCCGATCTGTTGACATGCGACTTCAGTCTGAACGGCCAGGTCGCGTTCATCCGACCTGGGCGTGTTTCCTCCAGTGAGAGTGGTACAAGTCGGCGCTCACAAATGTACACAAACGTTCTTCTCGTCATGTGAAAATCGTATATGAACTCTGTGTCAGTGAAGCGGGGAAGCACGTAGCAATCCCACCGCTCTCCGCACCAACACGTTCATTTCTGCAGACGTCGCTGCCACTGCCCCACAAAACGCCGTGGCCAAAAACCTCGTCCTTCTCCGTCTCCTCCTTAAAACAAATAAGCTGTACATGTCCTGGCTCTGGTACAACAACAACTTTAGGCGACTTCCGTAAACACTGAGCACGCTCGCTGCACGTGACCTCGTCGTGTCCTCCAAGGCGCATGCGGGACACTTTTGGGGCGTTTAAAGTTCACACTGGAGATCACATACAGGTCGCATTTAATTGGAAATGTGAACGACCTCGCAAAAGAATTGGATTTCACAAAAAAAATTGCACACACCACGCTGCTTAACAGGGGAACTCCCTTCCTGGTGCGTAACAGGGATTCCCCTGTCAGCGTGGTGCGTGATACGGCTGTATTCTTCCGCACTGAAAAATAGTTCCCACCCAAAATGACCAAGTCAAGCTCTCCGTGTTGATTTGCACATTTATTTGCACTCGATATGAATGCGCACTGCACAGAAAGTAATTGGGAAACGCATCGAGCAAATTAATTCCTTTTGGCCGAAATCTTTCTCTGGCGACGTTAGACTCCAGTCTAACGCGGAGGAGCTGCAGATACCGCGGCGGTCAGTGGCGACAGACTCGGACAATGGCTGGGTGAGCAGGAAAACGCTTTTCACCACTTATTTTAGTCTCTGGACTGTGGGGAGATGCCCAAGTTTGACCTGGGGGTGGCATATCCCTTTAAAAGCACCGCAACTTTCATCACAACATTTTGGAAAAGCTCCAGCAAATTCAAGCATTTTAGCCCCGCAACAATCACAAAAAATGCCCACGAAATCCTGGGGGTCTGATTATTGCTGTTATTAGTACTTCTGACTCTTAGTGAGGTAGCGGTTCTTCTGATCCTGAACATTTCATTGCATTGTTGACCCTGTGTTCACCCTGTTTGACAAATAAACAATCTTCAATCTTCAATCTTGAATCAATACACACAATAACACACACACACACATATACACACACACACATCACACTGAAGAGGATCTGTGCGTCCGACTCTGAAAGTTTAAAACTTTTACAGACACGAGAGCAGAAGGTCTGACCTCGTGGGGTTCTGTCGAGAATCACATAAACTGTATGTATACATATACACTATATACATATACACTATATACATATACACTATATACATATACACTATATACATATACACTATATACATATACTGTATATACATATACTGTATATACATATACTGTATATACATATACACTATATACAAATACACTATATACATATACTGTATATACATATACACTATATACATATACACTATATACACTATATACATTTACACTATATACATATACTGTACATACAGTATATACAGTATATATTCGGGATGCACCGATGTGAACATTTATGCGAATACCGATATCCGATATTAATGTTGCTGTTATCGGCCGATACCGATATTTATTTTAAATTCTGAGATCACATTTTATACAGACTGAAAATCAGGCTAAATGAAGTTTGAATGTCGTCTTTTATTTTCAAAACGTGTTTTAACTCCTATTTTATTTTATTTATTTATTTATAAAAAAAAAAAAATAATAGTGTAACATTGTGTTCTGCGTCCTGATTGGCTAAGGGACCTTTGCCGATTGCCCCGGGTGGGACGTGCGGTCTCACGTCGGTCATGCTACACTACCCCCCCCCCCACGCTTCACTATTAATACAGTTTGTTGAAAATCTACGAAAGTTTGAGTGTTTAAACGAGAGAGAAATGTGAGAAAACGTTAATTTGAGGGATTACTGTACTGACAAATATTGGTCGTTAATATCGGCCCACTTTTACACATCGGGCCGACACCGATATGTTAAAAATTTGGCAATATCGGCTGATACCGATGTTAACGCCGATATATGGTGCATCCCTAGTTAAAACCACACGCCAAACTGTGCACACTGAGACACGGCTCATGTCCTGTGACCTCTGACCTCATGCGGTTGGGGTCGATCCGCAGCATGTCTTTGTCCTTCTTCCAGAAGAGCTGAGGAGGAGGAGAGGCGTCCACTTTACACTCTAACCGCACAGAGTCGCCCTCTAGAGCGCGGGAGTTCAACATCTTCTGCACAAAGGACGGCGGGCGCAGGGCTTCCTGGGCTGCAAGACACGATCAATAAACACGAGGACAGCACACGATCAATAAACCGAGGACAGCACACGATCAATAAACCCACTCTACATAAACTGTTTATATAAACTAGAGATACAAAACACACTGTGCATACACACATCTGTTTATATAAACACATGTTTACTAGTGCTGTCAGGCGATTATATTAATGAAGTCATTTGTAATTAAAGAATCTAATTAATCTGATTTTAAGTGTGAGAGAGAGAGATTGTGAGTGAGCGAGTGCACTGCTCGGCCCGAGAGAAACGGAATTTGGATTCACTATCGAACACATTGACAATAAAGCTGATTTTGATCTTTGAACTGAACTTTTTGAACGAACGAACCCACTTTACGATTGAGTTTGTCGGTTTTTCTCTGGTCGCTTTGTTCATTTGTTTCTCAAATTTTTCAAGTGCGGTTTGGTGGTTCGGTGGTTTGGTGGTTTGTTGGTTTGGTGGTTTAGTGGTTTGGTGGTTTGGTGAAGTGCGCTCACGCTCGCTCTATCATCGGTAATGATGGAACTTGTCCGGACGTGTTTGTCGTTCAGGCTGGAGCAGCTTCAGTGGAAAATGATTTTTGACAAAAGCTCCAAATCACAGCGTTCTTGTTGATCTTCGTTCTTTTTATAAATAAACTCGCCGTTCAAAGGCCCTGGCAGCGATTCGCTCACCGCACGCCAAATTTAAAATGTGCATTGAATTGCCGCTCATAATTAATTGCGTTAATTTTTATAACGCGTTAATTTTCTAATTAATTAATTTATCTAATTAAGGCGTTAAACTGACAGCCCTAGTTTTTATACAAACACACTGTACATACACACATCTGTTTATATAAACACGTATATAAAGACATATATAACCATGTAAATATTCTAATACCTATGACGTCCAGCCTCATGCTGAAGCGGCTCTCTCCGGCCCGGTTTCGTGCCACACACTCGTACACGCCGGCGTGGTGCACGGTGACGATCTCGATGATGAAGGAGTGGAGGCCTTTCTCGCACACCAACATCTTGTGGTAGTCGTCGGGGCGGATGGCTTTACCGTCCAGGTACCAGCTCACGTCTGGAGTGGGGAGGCCGCCCACCTGCACAAAGCATGATGGGACGCCTCGTTATACAAAGGTCAAGCCGGTACGTCCTCTGAAGAAACATCCTCTTCGTTTACATTTCCTCAAACCTAAATTCAAACGTTTTACAGAGTTTAAAGGAAAAGTAATGTTTTTACAATTTGGACCTTATTTGATTGCAGATAAGACGACGCTCTCAGCTCTCGGTTACAGTCAGAAAGAAGCTAAGGAATAATAATAAGAAAACATCTCCTGAAATGGTGCGAACATGCATTTATCCTGGTTGTGAAAACAAAACGACAGCTTGGACGAAGTTGAGTTTTCACAGACTTCCTCATCACAGTCCGGAGTTACTGAAGCTGTGGCTCGTTGCCTTGAGAATGGACCCAAACATGAAAGGCAAAGCTGTAAGACGTTTGGACCATCGTGTTTGCAGTACCCACATTTTTTACCAGCAAAGGAAAAGAAAGAAGGCCAGCGGATTCAGCGCACGATTCTGAGAAGTAATGTGAAACCGATGGCTGTTCTCTGCTGCTCCTTAAACTGTCTCCGCTTCATTCTTTCTAACACCTCCTCATCCGTAAACTCAGGCTCAAAACGACAGGGACGACGTCATACTCAAAAAAGTCCTCTTCAATCTCAAAATCCGAATCTTCAGCCATGTGTCGCTCGCAACAGAAAAACTCTGAGCGTCTTCTAAGCAAAGTAGCGGAATGAATGCCTGCGCGCGGTCCTCGATGACGTCATCCAATCAGAACCATGGCTGGATATCGGATTACAGGCCACGAAAGTGTAAACTAACACACTGAACTTTTGTCATTTAAAAAGTGCTAAAGTTTGTGTTATTTGTTGACTGCGTTAAACGGATATCGGCAAACTCCAAAATCTCCGGAAATACTCCAAATGACACCAAAGTACAATGGGTGAGTAAATGTTTTATCACCGAAATAAGGTCCAGATTGGAAAAACATTTCTTTTCCTTTAAATGTATCATGTGTTCGTCTGAGTTTGTAATGTGTAAAGTGAGTTCTTGTGTGTGTTGTGCGTTTTTGGTGCGTAATAAAGTATGTGAACCTTAAAGTCGATCCTGCAGAACCTGCCCTCCTCCACAGTCAGGTCCTGGGGGATCTGGAGGAACCTCGGGGCGTAGCACTTTTCCTGAATTGCCGGACCTTCGTTTGTCTTTTCGTCAGATCCAGAGTGGTGTCGCCCCCTGCAGGTAACGCACTCATTTTAGATTCACTTCAAATACGTTTGTCTTTACACAAAACCCTGAGTGGAAGACTACGGACTGTCGCTTTACTAGGGATAAAAAGGGAAATAACGTTGTACAAATCCTCAGCCTTACCAGAGTCCTCCAGTGTGTCGTCCCTCTGGAGAATCTGGCTGCAACAGAACGGAAAAGAATTACAGTTAAAATTATGGCTGTCCGTTTAACGCGTTAATTAGATTAATTAATTACACTGGAAATTAATGCGTTATAAAAAATAACGCAATTAATTATGAATTATTCCATGCGCATTTTAAATTTGCAACAAGAACGTCGTGATTTGGAGCTTTTGTCAAAAAGAATTTTCAATCGAAGCTGCTCCAGCCTGACGGATCAATTGAACGACAAACCAACAAACCAACAAACCAACAAACCACCAAACCAACAAAACCAACAAAACCAACAAAATCAACAAACCACCAAACCAACAAAATGACCAAACCAAAAAAACCAACAAAACCAACAAAACCAACAAACCAACAAACCAACAAAACCAACAAACCAACAAACCAACAAAACCAACAAAACCAACAAACCAACAAAACCAACAAACCAACAAACCAACAAAACCAACAAACCACCAAACCACCAAACCACCAAACCAACAAAACCAACAAACCACCAAACCAACAAACCACCAAACCACCAAACCAACAAAACCAACAAACCACCAAACCACCAAAACCAACAAACCACCAAACCACCAAACCACCAAACCACCAAACCAACAAAACCAACAAACCACCAAACCAACAAACCAACAAACCACCAAACCAACAAACCAACAAAACCAACAAAACCAACAAACCAACAAAACCACCAAAACCACCAAACCACCAAAAACCACCAAACCACCAAAACCAACAAACCACCAAACCACCAAACCAACAAAACCAACAAACCAACAAACCAACAAACCACCAAAACCAACAAACCAACAAACCAACAAAACCAACAAACCAACAAAACCAACAAACCAACAAACCACCAAACCACCAAAACCAACAAACCACCAAACCACCAAAACCAACAAACCACCAAACCAACAAACCACCAAACCAACAAAACCAACAAACCACCAAACCAACAAACCAACAAACCACCAAACCACCAAAACCAACAAAACCAACAAACCACCAAACCAACAAACCACCAAACCACCAAAACCAATAAACCACCAAACCAACAAACCACCAAACCACCAAACCACCAAAACCAATAAACCACCAACCCACCAAAACCAACAAACCACCAAACCACCAAACCAACAAAACCACCAAACCAACAAACCACCAAACCACCAAAACCAACAAACCAACAAACCAACAAAACCAACAAACCAACAAACCACCAAACCAACAAAACCAACAAACCAACAAACCAACAAAACCAACAAAACCAACAAACCACCAAACCAACAAAACCAACAAACTAACAAACCACCAAACCAAAAACAAACAAACCAACAAACCACCAAACGAACAAACCAATAAACTAACAAACCACCAAACCAACAAACCAACAAACCACCAAACCAACAAGCCAACAAACCACCAAACCAACAAAACCAACAAACCACCAAACCACCAAACCAAACCACCAAATCAACAAACCACCAAACCAACAAACCACAAAACCACCAAACCAACAAAACCACCAAACCACCAAACCAACAAAACCACCAAACCACCAAACTAACAAACCCCCGAACCACCGAACCAACAAACTAACAAGAAAACAAACCAACAAACCAACAAACCAACAAACCAACAAACCAACAAACCAAACCAACAAACCACCAAACCACCAAACCAACAAACCACCAAACCAACAAACTAACAAACTAACAAACCACCAAACCAACAAACCAACAAACCACCAATCCAACAAACCACCAAACCGCCAAACCAACAAACCACCAAACCAACAAACCAACAAACCAACAAACCAAACCACCAAACCAACAAACCACCAAAACCACCAAACCAACAAACCACAAAACCAACAAAACCACCAAACCACCAAACCAACAAACCACCAAACCAACAAAACCACCAAACCACCAAACTAACAAACCACCAAACCAACAAACCACCAAACCAACAAACTAACAAACCACCAAACCAACAAACCAACAAACCGCCAAACCAACAAACCAAACCAACAAACCACCAAGCCACCAAACCAACAAACCACCAAACCAACAAATTAACAAACCACCAAACCAACAAACCACCAATCCAACAAACCACCAAACCAACAAACCGCCAAACCAACAAACCACCAAACCACCAAACCAACAAACCAAACCACCAAACCAACAAACCACCAAACCAACAATCCAACAAACCACCAAACCAACAAACCGCCAAACCAACAAACCAAACCACCAAACCAACAAACCACCAAACCAACAAACCACCAAACCAACAAACCACCAAACCAACAAACCAACAAACCACCAAACCAACAAACTAACAAACCACCAAACCAACAAACCAACAAACCACCAAACCAACAAACCGCCAAACCAACAAACCAACAAACCACCAAACCAACAAACCAACAAACCAACAAACCAACAAACCGCCAAACCAACAAACCACCAAACCAACAAACCACCAAACCGCCAAACCAACAAACCGCCAAACCAACAAACCAACAAACCGCCAAACCAACAAACCGCCAAACCAACAAACCAACAAACCACCAAACCAACAAACCGCCAAACCACCAAACCACCAAACCAACAAACCAACAAACCAACAAACTAACAAACCACCAAACCAACAAACCAACAAACCACCAATCCAACAAACCACCAAACCAACAAACCAACAAACCACCAAACCACCAAACCAACAAACCACCAAACCAACAAACTAACAAACCACCAAACCAACAAACCAACAAACCACCAATCCAACAAACCACCAAACCAACAAACCAACAAACCACCAAACCACCAAACCAACAAACTAACAAACCACCAAACCAACAAACCACCAAACCAACAAACCAACAAACCACCAAACCAACAAACCACCAAACTAACAAACCACCAAACCAACAAACCACCAAACCAACAAACCACCAAACCAACAAACCCTCGCTCTGAGGGAAAAGGTGAAAAAAATCGGGTAAATACTTCAATCCGACTTCTGAAAGTGTCTCACAACAACAGCAGGACAAGCCGAGACAAAAGGACAGAGATCTTCCCTCCACAAATTCACAAATCAATAAATAAATCACTTTAAAGTATTTTTTCTTGAGTTGTCCCACATTATTCGTAAAACTGTGGTAACAGCTGAACATTCCGCCCCCGTCCTCCATCTGAAACTATGTCATCAGATTTGGGCTGAAAAGACGTCCCTATTTAACCCGGGACAGTCCCAGTTCTGAACCCTGTGTCCCCTGTCCCAGCAGATTTATCCAAAACCATTGATTTGTCCCAATTTAATACAAGAAATGTCCCAGTTGTCCCTATTTTTGACCAGTTTGATCCCTGCCAACAGTAAAAAGAGACATAAACTGTAATTTAAATACAGAAAATACAGAAAAGCTGCTTAAAAATTACCCAAACACAGAGAAAATGTGAGTTTTTTTTATTTTGAAAACCTGATTACCCTAAGCAGATTCGAAAATGTGATCATTAAGGACTTGAAATGTTTGGACCTTGGTTTCGTCGTTCTGGTTACATTGGGTTTTTTACACGTGTATTTGGTATTTTACAAGTGTATTTGGTTTTTTTACACGTGTATTTGGGATTTTTACACATCTATTTCAGTTTTTTACACCTGTATTCTTCGCTCACATCGTTCGTTTGGTTATAATGTTTTTTTACACGTGCATTTAGGTTTTTTACACGTGTATTTGAGGTTTTTTTACATGTGTATGAGTTTTTTACATGTGTATTTCAGTTATTTACATGTGTATTTCATTTTTTTACATGTGTATTTCAGTTTTTTACACCTGTATTCTTCGCTCTCATCGTTCATTTGGTTATACTGTTTTTTTACACGTGCATTTAGGTTTTTTACATGTGTATTTGGGTTTTTTACACGTGTATTTGGGATTTTTACACGTGTATTTGGTTTTTTTACACATGTATTTGGGTTTTTTACAGATGTATTTGTTTTTTTTACACGTGTATTTGGGATTTTTACACATGTATTTTGGGTTTTTTACACGTGTATTTGGGTTTTTTACACATGTATTTGGGTTTTTTACAAGTTTATTTGTTTTTTTTTTACATGTGTATGAGTTTTTTACATGTGTATTTCAGTTTTTTTACATGTGTATTTCAGTTTTTTACACCTGTATTCTTCGCTCTCATCGTTCATTTGGTTATACTGTTTTTTTTACACGTGCATTTAGGTTTTTTACACGTGTATTTGGGTTTTTTACACGTGTATTTGGGTTTTTTACACGTGTATTTGGGATTTTTACCCATCTATTTGAGTTTTTTACACATGTATTCTTCACTCACATCGTTCGTTTGGTTATACTGTTTTTTTACACGTGTATTTGGGTTTTTTACACGTGTATTTGGGTTTTTTACAGATGTATTTGGTTTTTTTACATGTGTATTTGGGTTTTTTACAGATGTATTTTGGGTTTTTTACACGTGTATTTGGGTTTTTTACACATGTATTTGGGTTTTTTACACGTGTATTTGGGTTTTTTACACATGTATTTGGGTTTTTTACACATGTACTTGGGTTTTTTACACATGTATTTGTTTTTTTTTACACGTGTATTTGGGTTTTTTACACATGTATTTGAGTTTTTTACACGTGCATTTGGGTTTTTTACACATGTATTTGGGTTTTTTACACATGTATTTGGGTTTTTTACACATGTATTTGGGGTTTTTACACGTGTATTTGATTTTTGTTTCTCATCATTAACTGGGGCACAGAAGAATGGACTGTGGAGGACAGAGGAACTGACCCAGGACACAGGGGCCCACAGAGGGGACGGCCAAACGAAGACTGGACCAAACACAGAGACGGGGACAGGTCCAGTTAAACAGAGACACGAGGACAGGTCCAGTTAAACGGAGACACGAGGACAGGTCCAGTTAAACGGAGACACGAGGACAGGTCCAGTTAAACGGAGACACGAGGACAGGTCCAGTTAAACGGAGACACGAGGACAGGTCCAGTTAAACAGAGACGGGGACAGGTCCAGTTAAACGGAGACGGGGACAGGTCCAGTTAAACAGAGACACGTGGACAGGTCCAGTTAAACGGAGACACGAGGACAGGTCCAGTTAAACGGAGACACGAGGACAGGTCCAGTTAAACAGAGACGGGGACAGGTCCAGTTAAACGGAGACGGGGACAGGTCCAGTTAAACAGAGACACGTGGACAGGTCCAGTTAAACGGAGACACGAGGACAGGTCCAGTTAAACGGAGACACGTGGACAGGTCCAGTTAAACGGAGACGGGGACAGGTCCAGTTAAACGGAGACGGGGACAGGTCCAGTTAAACGGAGACGGGGACAGGTCCAGTTAAACGGAGACACGAGGACAGGTCCAGTTAAACGGAGACGGGGACAGGTCCAGTTAAACGGAGACAAGAGGACAGGTCCAGTTAAACGGAGACGGGGACAGGTCCAGTTAAACGGAGACGGGGACAGGTCCAGTTAAACAGAGACACGGGGACAGGTCCAGTTAAACGGAGACGGGGACAGGTCCAGTTAAACAGAGACACGGGGACAGGTCCAGTTAAACAGAGACACGGGGACAGGTCCAGTTAAACGGAGACACGGGGACAGGTCCAGTTAAACGGAGACACGGGGACAGGTCCAGTTAAACAGAGACACGGGGACAGGTCCAGTTAAACAGAGACACGGGGACAGGTCCAGTTAAACGGAGACACGAGGACAGGTCCAGTTAAACGGAGACACGGGGACATGTCCAGTTAAACGGAGACACGGGGACATGTCTCAGTAAATCCATACTCTTCATGTGTCCCTCATCGAGTTTCCGTTGTCCTTCATTACCGTCCTGTGTCCAACAGCAGAGCAACGATTTCACCCTGAAAATCTGTGTTAAAGTCGTCAATAAATCAGTGTTTAGGATCAATATAACCCTGAGATAACCTGAGGAGCAGAGCCCGCAACACCAGCCGCCCACAAACAACCAGGAGCAACCAGGAACAACCAGGAGCAGCCAGGAACAACCAGGAACAACCAGGAGCAACCAGGAACCACCAGGAGCAGCCAGGAACAACCAGGGGCAGCCGGGAACAACCAGGAGGAACCAGGAACAACCAGGAACAACCAGGAATAACCAGGAACAACCAAGAACAACCAGGAGCAACCGGGAACAACCAGGAATAACCAGGAACAACCAAGAACAACCAGGAGCAACCAAGAACAACCAGGAACAACCAAGAACAACCAGGAGCAACCGGGAATAACCAGGAACAACCAGGAGCAGCCAGGAACAACCAGGAACAAAGAGAAGCAACCAGGAACAACCAGAGGCAACCAGGAACAACCAGGAATAACCAGGAATAACCAGGAACAACCAAGAACAACCAGGAACAACCAGGAATAACCAGGAACAACCAAGAACAACCAGGAGCAACCGGGAACAACGAAAGGCAACCAGGAGCAGCCAGGAACAACCAGGAACAAAGAGAAGCAACCAGGAACAACCAGAGGCAACCAGGAACAACCAGGAATAACCAGGAATAACCAGGAACAACCAAGAACAACCAGGAACAACCAGGAACAAAGAGGAGCTACCAGGGGCAACCAGCGGCAGAGTCCACAACACCAGACACTCACAAATGACAACAGACGTGTAATGAAACTGGGGGCAACTGGGATCAACCAGGACCAACCGGGAATAACCAGAAACAACCAAGAGCAACCAGAGGCAACCAGGGGCAGAGTCCAGAACACCAGACACTCACAAATGACAACAGACGTGTAATGAAACACGTAAAGCGACTTCGGGCGTTTAGTTCGACTTTAGACAACAAGAGTTATGAATGTAACTGTGGTTCTCTGAATCCTGAAGCTGCGTTCTCCTGCGGCAGAAGGGATGAAACAGAACCACACTGCAAACCTCTCTGATCTGGACAAGATTTTAAAAGTTATATCAGGTTGTTTGTCTTGTTTCAGCTCTAAATCGGTTGTATAATTTTAAAAATGGTGTGGTATGCTTTTTTATTTGTGCAGGGACAGTGCACAACAAAACACGAAGACGTCATAGGAAAGACGCTGCTGCAGGTTAAACGTGGAGGTTATTTACACCTGTAGTCCCTGAGGTTGGTGGAAATACTAAAAGTACACGTCCAGTGTGTTTCCTCCATGACTCAACTAGTCAGAAAATCTTAAAGTTCGGCAATAAATAAATATAAAGAAACTACAATACCAATACTCATATATGTTTATCTAAAACTTATTTCATCCTTAAACTTATTTCCAGCCCCAGAGTCTGTTTCATTCTGGTCTAGAGAGAGTTCGTTTTAAGAGAACTTGTCGAGTAAAGTGATCTTGCTGCATGGACAGATTATTTCACTACTTTTCCGTAATTTTCTGACAGATTTAAGAGTTTATATCTCGCATTTTGAACATTTCATCCGTTACCTGGTCCATGGAGTCAGACAGTTCCTGGTCGAACATGTAGGTGGCGTTATCGGGCCCCAGCAGCCTGCGAGCCATTCTCTCCTCATAGGACAGTTTCTGTTACACACAAGAGTCAGGTTTAAGACTAAACCAGGAATAAACCAGGACTAAACGAGGACTAAACCAGGACTAAACCAGGACTAAACCAGAACTAAACCAGGACTAAACCAGAACTAAACCAGGTTCTAAACCAGGAATAAACCAGGACTAAACCAGGAATAAACCAGGACTAAATGAGGACTAAACGAGGACTAAACCAGGACTAAACCAGGACTAAACCAGGACTAAACCAGAACTAAACCAGGTTCTAAACCAGGAATAAACCAGGACTAAACCAGGACTAAACCAGAACTAAACCAGGTTCTAAACCAGGAATAAACCAGGACTAAACCAGGATTAAACCAGGACTAAAGCAGGTCTAAACCAGGACTACACCAGGTCTAAACCGGGAATAAACCAGGATTAAACCCAAACTAAACCAGGTCTAAACCAGATCTAAACCAGGACTACACCAGGGCTAAGACAGGACTAAGAGAGGACTAAACCAGGTCTAAGCCAGGACTAAACCAGGTCTAAACCAGGACTAAATCAAGACTAAACCAGGGCTAAAGCAGGGCTATGAGAGGACTAAACCAGGATTAAACCAAGTCTAAACCAGGACTAAACCAGGATTAAACCAGGACTAAAGCAGGTCTAAACCATATCTAAACCAGGACTACACCAGGGCTAAGCCAGGACTAAACCAGGACTAAACCAGGTCTAACCCAGGACTAAACCAGGTCTAAACCAGGACTAAATCAAGACTAAACCAGGACTAAAGCAGGGCTATGAGAGGACTAAACCAGGATTAAACCAGGTCTAAATCAGAACTAAACCAGGACTAAACTAGGTCTTCTCTTAGGACAGTTTCTGTTACACACTAGGGTTAGGTTTAAAGACTAATGGGACTACATCAGGGCTCATCGAGTACTAAACCAAGACAAAACTGGGCCAAAATCAGGTCTAAACCAAATCTAAACCCGGTGTGTACCTGGCTGGTCCTCCTGCGCACCTCCTTGGACCGGAGCTTCTTCTCCAGGTCTTGGATCAGGGCGTCCTTGGAGCCCTGGATGTCCTCCTCTGTGGAGCGAGCGGAGGAGGGACGAGGGGCGATGGTCTTCTTCAGGATGGGCTTTGGCAAACTAAAGAGAGGGAGAGGAAATAATGTGAAAGAACATAAAAGTATGAGCTCTACAAATTATTTTATTCTTTAAGTTAAATAAAGGACAAATAAAAGGGGTTTAATTCATTTATTTAAACATCCAAAAGGCCACTGGTCAACTGTCAATCAAACCTGTGGCTAACGGTAGCGGGAGCGACCTCTATGAAAGAAGACGTCCGATTTATCTGCTGTTAATGCTCATATCTTGATTTAGGAAGAAAATAGCGAAATAAAAACCCCAGGATCATGTAGAGCGGGTCAATACGAACATTTTAAGACCAAAATGACGAGTCTGACAGTGGCAGTTACAGAGAGAGGGGCGACGGCTTTTCAATAGAAACTGAATTGGAGCCAGAAGTGTGCCTATGCTCACTTCCTATTTGGAACACGGTGGCTAGTGAGTTAGCTGTGTCCATTTATATAAACAATCTATGGATAGACTGTGATTACCGTCATTTCCGAACTAAAAGCCGCTAGTTTTTTCTCACACTTTGAACCCTGCGACTTTTACAATGAACAATGACGACGGATTATTTGTTTATCGACACAGTGGATGTGCAGCCTGAGTGCAGAAAACGCTGCTGTCTGTGCGGTGAACATGAAGCTACAGCGTTTGCTAGCGCTGTTGTCAACACTAAAACAGTTTATCGCCGTGTGATAAAATAAGTTCTGACGCTGAATGAACTTTAGTGAGTGGGATACGTCTTAATGACCCGTATACGTTAAATCCAGATGAGGCGTAAATGACAAGAAGAAATGTCTCAAACTTCAGCAGCCAACGGTGAGACGTTGGCGACGGCAGCGTGATGAACTGATACAATGCAAAAAGACGACAAAAGCTTTCAGAGGCAAAGAAAGCATATGGTCCGTTTACATAAACAATCACGTTCTTGAAGACGTGAACACCTGCGGCTTATAGACAAGTGCGGCCGATATATGTACAATTTTTTTTCTTTTAAAATTTAGTTGATGTGGAAATTACAATACTTAAAACATTCTATCGGATTATCACACATGCATTAGTCACATTTGGGTTTATAACATAAGTTTGCGTCGCTCATAGTGGGTTTTTTACACGTGAATTCTTCACTCACATCGTTCGTTTGATTAAACATCTCAGACTCACATGGTGGGCATTTTTATGTGTGTATTCTTTTTTACACATGTATTTGGGTTTTTTACATGTGTATTTGGGTTTTTTACACCTGTATTTGGGTTTGTTTACATGTGTATTTGGGTTTTTTCACATGTATTTGGGTTTTTTTACATGTGTATTTGAGTTTTTCATGTGTATTTGTTTTTTTACACATGTATTTGTTTTTTTACACGTATATTTGGGTTTTTTACACGTGTATTTGAGTTTTTTTACACATGTATTTGAGTTTTTTTACACATGTATTTGAGTTTTTTACACATATTTGGGTTTTTTACATGTGCATTTGGATTTTTACACGTGTATTTGGTTTTTTTTTCCACGTGTATTTGAGTTTTGTACATGTGTATTTGGGTTTTATTACACATGTATTTGAGTTTTTTACACATGTATTTGGGTTTTTTATACGTGTATTTGGGGTTTTTTTTACACGTGTATTTGTTTTTTTACACGTGTATTTAGGGTTTTTTACACGTGTATTTGTTTTTTTTTACACATGTATTTGACTTTTTTACACGTGTATTTGGGTTTTTTACACGTGTATTTGGGTTTTTTACACGTGTATTTGAGTTTTTTACACATGTATTTGGGTTTTTACATGTGTATTTGGGGTTCTTTACACGTGTATTTGAGTTTTTTACACGTGTATTTGGGTTTTTTACACGTGTATTTGGTTTTTTTACACGTGTATTTGAGTTTTTTACACGTGTATTTGGGTTTTTACATGTGTATTTGGGGTTTTTTACACATGTATTTGGGTTTTTATACATGTATTTGAGTTTTTTACACGTGTATTTGGGTTTTTACATGTGTATTTGGGGTTTTTTACACATGTATTTGAGTTTTTTTAAACGTGTATTTGGGTTTTTATACATGTATTTGAGTTTTTTACATGTGTATTTGTTTTTTTTTACATGTGTATTTGTTTTTTTTTACTCGTGTATTTGGGGTTTTTTACGTGTATTTGAGTTTTTTACACGTGTATTTGGATTTTTTACACATGTATTTGAGTTTTTTACACGTGTATTTGGGTTTTTACATGTGTATTTGGGGTTTTTTACACATGTATTTGAGTTTTTTACACGTGTATTTGTTTTTTTTTACACGTGTATTTGGTTTTTTTACACGTGTATTTGGGTTTTTACATGTGTATTTGGGGTTTTTTACACATGTATTTGTATTTTTTACACATGTATTTAAGTTTTTACACGTGCATTTGGGTTTTTTACATGTATGTTTTTTTTTACATGTGTATTTGTTTTTTTACACATGTGTTTGGTTTTTTTTACATGTGTATTTGAGTTTTTTTTACACGTGTATGTGGGTTTTTTACATTTGTATTTGGGATTTTTTTTACACATGTATTTTGGTTTTTTACATGTGTATTTGAGTTTTTTTACACATGTATTTGAGTGTTTTTACACATGTATTTGAGTTTTTTACACATATATTTGGGTTTTTTACATGTGCATTTGGGTTTTTTACACGTGTATTTGTTTTTTTTCCACATGTATTTGAGTTTTTTACATGTGTATTTGAGTTTTTTACACGTGTATTTGGGTTTTTACACGTGTATTTGGGGTTTTTTACACATGTATTTGGGGTTTTTTACACTTTTTGCACGTATATTTGGGGTTTTTTACACATGTATTTGGGTTTTTTATACATGTATTTGAGTTTTTTTAACACGTGTATTTATTTTTTTTACGTGTATTTGAGTTTTTTACACGTGTATTTGGGTTTTTTCACATGTATTTGGGTTTTTTATACATGTATTTGTTTTTTTTCACATGTGCATTTGGGTTTTTTACACGTGTATTTGTTTTTTTTCCACGTGTATTTGAGTTTTGTACATGTGTATTTGGGTTTTTTACATATGTATTTGAGTTTTTTACACATGTATTTTGAGGTTTTTTACACGTGTATTTGAGTTTTTTACACGTGTATTTGGGTTTTTACACGTGTATTTGGGTTTTTTTTTTACACATGTATTTGGGTTTTTTTACACTTTTTTGCACGTATATTTGGAGTTTTTTACACATGTATTTGGGTTTTTTATACATGTATTTGAGTTTTTTTAACACGTGTATTTATTTTTTTTACATGTGTATTTGAGTTTTTTTACACGTGTATTTGGGTTTTTTCACATGTATTTGGGTTTTTTATACGTGTATTTGTTGTTGTTTTTTTACATGTGTATTTGGGGTTTTTACACATGCATTTAAGTTTTTACACGTGTATTTGGGTTTTTTACACGTGTATGGGTTTTTTACATGTGTATTTGTTTTTTTTACACATGTATTTGGGTTTTTTACATGTGTATTTGAGTTTTTTACACGTGTATGTGGGTTTTTACATGTGTATTTGGATTTTTTACACATGCATTTGGGTTTTTTACACGTGTATTTGAGTTTTTTTACACGTGTATTTGAGTTTTTTACACATGTATTTGTTTTTTTACACATGTATTTGAGTTTTTTTACACGTGTATTTGGGATTTTTACACATGTATTTGTATTTTTTACACATGTATTTAAGTTTTTACACGTGCATTTGGGTTTTTTACACGTGTATTCTTCTCATCGTTTGTTCGGTTAAACATCTCAGACTCACATGGAGGGTGTGGGCTTGTAGCTGGTGGGCAGGGACACCACACTGGGCTGCACTCGGTTCTGGAGGTTCTGCTGCTGGTGCTGAGGAGACAGGGGCGAGGAGGAGGAGTGAGGGGACAGGGGCACCGCCTGGAACCCCGGCGCTCCCCCTCCTCCACCGGGGGGCGCTCCTCCTCCTGCGAGCGGCATACGGGAGGGCATCAGGGGCGAGGAGGGGGAGTGAGGGGACAGGGGCACCGCCTGGAACCCCGGCGCTCCCCCTCCTCCACCGGGGGGCGCTCCTCCTCCTGCGAGGGGCATACGGGAGGGCATCAGGGGCGAGCGTGAAGGAGACTTGGACCCAGGCAGGACGGAGCAGAGGTAGGCGGCCGGGGCAGAGATGGTGTCCTGGTCACAGACGGGACAGTGAACAATCAAATCAGAAATCACGACATGAAGAGTTGACAAAATGACCGACAACTGATCAGAAAAATTGTGATTAATCGACTATTAAAATAATCTAATATTTTTTGAACGTTAAAAAGTTTTTTTTTAACTTTTATTAACAGTAAAACATCACATATTTAGATCACCACGTTGACTTTTATTGAAAATACTATTCGCCGAAAACAACGTATTAACATGTTCAGTACGTTTCTCTTTCGTTTTTTTTGCTCTCTGCACTAAATCACTCCCCCTTCAGAGCGCTATCACAACACAATGAGAAACTCCTGCGTGTCACACCAGGTTTGTGAAGTCGCCGTGTTCAGTTTTGCGTCATGTTTTTGTATATTTACGAGAATTGTCATGTGGGAGCGTGGGAGGCATAGGCTTGTGGGCGGAGCCTCGTACAGGAGGGTTTGAATAGGGCCTGGGAGAGATCTCTAGATTACTCAAATATGCATGGATGAGTCTAAAACCTCTTCAGGCAGGTTTTTGATCAGGAACAATGTTAGAACTTGGGACAAAAATGCAAAACGTTGAATATCCATAGGGCTGGGTGGTATACCTCTTCATACCGAACACCGGTGTTTTTTTTTAATTCTGTGAATTTTTCATATATCCCAATCCCGGTGTGTGCGTACATAACGTGGGGAGCAAAGAGCGGCGGAACGTGGCGCCGCGGGACATTGTTTCAGAGCAGTGAACAACATGGACGGAGAAAATGTTACAGACATAGAGGAACTTCTACTGAAAAGAGGAGCCGTGTCAGTCGTGCGAAAGAACTTCGGCTTTAAACAATCTGACGCCGATCAAACGACCGTATTCTGTAAATGTCGTCGGGCTAAAGTCGTAGGCGCAGGAGGCGACACGAGCGATCTGCTTCACCACCTCCGTCACAAACACGTCCTGGAATATGAAGAACGCACAAAACTAAGATCTGCATCCTCTTCCACGTCTGCAGGGAACGTTCAAGTCGGCGCCGCGACACAAAACGCCGCTCAGACGTCGCACAAAGACGTGTTTGCTAAGGGGACCGCCTACGACAAGAAAAGCAAACGGTGGAACGATATTACCAACGCTGTTACTGTCCACTTCGCCAAAGACATGGGACCACTTAGTACATGAAAAAAAAATACAATCAAATACCGTGACACCGATATAATTCTGAAAAATACCATGACGTCAATTTTTGGTTATACCGCCCAGGTCTAATTATCCATAACATGGCGTCTTTAATCGCAGTTGGTTTTGGCAATAAGTGTGACCGAAAAACGAAAAAAGTAAAAAATGAAAGTCATCCGTTGCCTACCTGGTTGGCGGGGAGCGTGGCACTGCCCTTGCCCATGGTGGCACTGGGGGAGGAGGGGGTAAGGGTGATGCAGGAGCGAACGGTTCGGGGGTGAGGAGACAAGGAGGGTGGAGAAAGGACGGAGGAGGACTGAGAGCTGAGGGACGAGGACTTGGAGGTGCCGTTAAACTGGACCTGAGCGTCGTTCAGACTCATGGACTGGAACTGGGACTGGGTCTGGGACAAAGACCTGGACTCTGGCGCGTGGGACACCTGGGACACTTTGGCCGGAGAGGCGGCGGTCTGGAGCTCCGCGGTGGCCCTGGAGAGGTGTACGGGCTGGGAGGGGGCGGAGCCGGGGGGGGAGAGGGGGGGGGACGGGGGGGGGGAGGTGGGCGACTCGATCTGGAGCGCGGCGTCGTAGCTGGGCGCCTGAAAGGACGGCTGTGATTGGATGAAATGACGTGGGCGCTCGTAGTTGAAGCCGGTGGAGGGGAAGGAGCTCGGGGTGAACGAGGGAAGGTCCGAGAGGTCCATGGTTCTACTGCCGGACTGGAGGGGGGGGGCAGAGAGGAGGGGGGGCAGGGGGGGGGGTATTAGAATACTGTTGTTTCCATTGGTGATATGTGTATGTGTGTGTGGTATGTACGAGGGTCATTCAAAAAGTTCTAAGACAAAAAAAACTACTTTATTTTTGAAAGTAACAAAATTATTTTTCTACATAACATCCCCCTAAGTCAATACACTTCTGCAAGCGATGTTTCCACTGAAAAATTCCTTCTTGATAGAATTCTGGAGCTTGTCTAGTCCAGTGTTTCCCAACCAGGGGTACTCTTACCCCTAGGGGTACGCGGCAGTGTCGCTGCCAGGCACAGGGGGAGATTGTTTTTAATTCTAATTTGAGTAAATTTGAGTTAAAGAAAAGAGAAAATGCCTGAGAATTAAATTTTCAACTTAAGGAGATAAAGTAAAATAAATTTCATTTAATAATCCGTTGTGTCATGTTCTACTTTAGGAGCATTATCAACAGTGAGGGGGTACTCGAGGTGTGACAAAAAGGCTCAGGGGGTACACGAGGTTGGGAAACACTGCTCTAGTCAACCAGGTCACAACCTCCCTCTTCGCTTCAAGTACGGACTGAAGTCTTGTTCCTTTTAAATGTTCCTTCAACTTTGGAAATAGGAAAAAAAAACATTCATAAACATTGTGCAAAGCTTCAATATTTTCTTTAGGTTTCCATTGAAGTTTTGTTGAATTTTAATGTTTGCTCGGACTTCAAATTGGCTCATTTTGGAGGGTCAGAAAAGTGGGTTGTGCAACATGTAACGTAACTCTTTGAATAACAAAGCTAGAATGCTGAAACTGGTCAAATGTGTTTATCAGTCATCAGTCGTACGATTCAAGGTCATTTTGTTGAACTAGATCGACTCATTTTGAGTTTATGGCATTTGTCTTAGAACTTTTTGAATGGCCCTCGTATGTATATGTATATAGGTATATGTATGTAGGTATATGTATGTATATAGGTATATGTATGTAGGTATATGTATGTATGTAGGTATATGTATGTAGGTATATGTATGTAGGTATATGTATGTAGGCATATTTATGTATGTAGGTATATGTATGTAGGCATATGTATGTATGTAGGTATATGTATGTAGGTATATGTATGTAGGCATATGTATGTATGTAGGTATATGTATGTATGTAGGTATATGTATGTAGGCATATGTATGTAGGTATATGTATGTAGGCATATTTATGTATGTAGGTATATGTATGTAGGCATATGTATGTATGTAGGTATATGTATGTAGGTATATGTATGTATGTAGGTATATGTATGTATGCAGGTATATGTATGTGGGTATATGTATGTATGTAGGTATATGTATGTAGGTATATGTATGTATGTAGGTATATGTATGTAGGTATATGTATGTATGTAGGTATATGTATGTAGGCATATGTATGTATGTAGGTATATGTATGTAGGTATATGTATGTAGGCATATGTATTCATGTAGGTATATGTATGTAGGTATATGTATGTATGTAGGTATATGTATGTATGTATATGTATGTATGAAGGTATATGTATGTAGGTATATGTATGTATGTATATGTATGTAGGTATATGTATGTAGGTATATGTATGTATGCAGGTATATGTATGTAGGTATATGTATGTAGGTATATGTATGTATGTAGGTATATGTATGTAGGTATATGTATGTATGTAGGTATATGTATGTATGTAGGTATATGTATGTAGGTATATGTATGTATGTAGGTATATGTATGTAGGTATATGTATGTATGTAGGCATATGTATGTATGTAGGTATATGTATGTAGGTATATGTATGTATGTAGGCATATGTATGTATGTAGGCATATGTATGTATGTAGGTATATGTATGTAGGTATATGTATGTATGTAGGTATATGCATGTAGGTATATGTATGTATGTAGGCATATGTATGTATGTAGGTATATGTATGTAGGTATATGTATGTATGCAGGTATATGTATGTAGGTATATGTATGTAGGTATATGTATGTATGCAGGTATATGTATGTAGGTATATGTATGTATGTAGGTATATGTATGTAGGCATATGTATGTAGGTATATGTATGTAGGTATATGTATGTATGTAGGCATATGTATGTATGTAGGTATATGTATGTATGCAGGTATATGTATGTAGGTATATGTATGTAGGTATATGTATGTATGCAGGTATATGTATGTCGGTATATGTATGTAGGTATATGTATGTATGCAGGTATATGTATGTAGGTATATGTATGTATGTAGGCATATGTATGTAGGTATATGTATGTAGATATATGTATGTATGAAGGTATATGTATGTATGTATGAAGGTATATGTATGTATGTAGGTATATGTATGTATGTAGGTATATGTATGTAGGCATATGTATGTATGTAGGCATATGTATGTATGTAGGTATATGTATGTATGTAGGTATATGTATGTAGATATATGTATGTATGAAGGTATATGTATGTATGTATGAAGGTATATGTATGTAGGTATATGTATGTATGAAGGTATATGTATGTATGTATGAAGGTATATGTATGTATGTAGGTATATGTATGTATGAAGGTATATGTATGTAGATATATGTATGTAGGTATATGTATGTATGTAGGTATATGTATGTAGGTATATGTATGTATGTAGGTATATGTATGTATGCAGGTATATGTATGTAGGTATATGTATGTAGGCATATGTATGTATGTATGTAGGTATATATATGTAGGTATATGTATGTATGTAGGGATATGTATGTAGGTATATGTATGTAGGCATATGTATGTATGCAGGTATATGTATGTAGGCATATGTATGTATGTAGGTATATGTATGTATGTAGGTATATGTATGTATGAAGGTATATGTATGTAGATATATGTATGTATGTAGGTATATGTATGTGGGTATATGTATGAAGGTATATGTATGTAGATATATGTATGTATGTAGGTATATGTATGTATGTGGGTATATGTATGTATGAAGGTATATGTATGTAGATATATGTATGTAGGTATATGCATGTATGTGTTACTCACAGTGAAGCTGAGTTTACTCGGTGTGAACAGTTTCCCTCCTTTCTCCTTGGCCTGGGGGGGTTCAACTTCAGGAGGAGGGGAGGGGGGAGGAGGGGGGCTGGGGGTCGCCGCTCTCACCACGACCTCTGACCTTTGACCCGCTGAGCTGTCCTCGGAGCAGTGCGGCGGCTGAGGCTCGGCGAAACTGCAACACACAAACAACACCAGATCATGTGGATGTAGATAATGTACAATCATCTCTACAGTTCTGTGGTTTAAAGGGTCTGGAGTATGCTCATCACACCCACACTCTGTTCCACCTCATGATGTCATTAAGTAGTAACACAGGAAGTGCTCCACTACGTTTTTATCTCCACAAACCTTCACTAGAATCATTTGGATATTTTTTTCAGTCCTGGAATTGCCGATTTTACTGAACTAAAGGTAAAAGCTGTTCACTTGAAAACTACCACTTGATGACATCACAAGATGGAACAGAGCATTTTGATCTTTGGAGATGTAGACAGACGAATAACAGAGTTCCTCAAACATGTGAATGAAACAAAATACAGGTCTGTTTTTGGGGAAACAGAACATGACTTAAAGAATCAATCTTAAGAGATTATTTAGTTTGTTTGTTGTTTTTCTTTCACACTGTGGCAAGTCCCACCCCCTTATAGCCCCTCCCATAGCCCCACCCCGCCCATTGCCCCGCCTCCTGTCCTCTGTCTCCGTGGGGACAGGTGCCTGAGTTTGTCCTAGAGATTAGAGCAGAGACATTCTACCCCTGACAACACTGACCATTATAGACCTTTATACTGTCCACTCACAGCCTCAGGTTCACTGTGAGGACACCCTGTCCCTGTCACTGTCCCCGTCACTGTCCCTGTCCAGTGAACATAAAACATGTGATAAACAAACATCTGATAAACACCATGACTAAAACATCACATATACCCATAGCAAAAGTACAAAAGGCTTGTGTATAATACAAATAAGTAAAACACACAATGTGGAGCGGAATAAAGCTCAAATGTGTCATTTAAGCAGCAGTGTCAGTGTAATTTAAGCAGCAGTGTCAGTGTCATTTAAGCAGCAGTGTTGGTGTTGTTTAAGCAGCAGTGTCAGTCATTTAAGCAACAGTGTCATTTAAGCAGCAGTGTCATTTAAGCAGCCGTGTTATTTAAGCAGCACTGTCAGTGTTGTTTAAGCAGCAGTGTCAGTGTCATCTAAGCAGCAGTGTCAGTGTCATTTAAGCAGCAGTGTCATTTTAGCAGCAGCATCAGTGTCATTTAAGCAGCAGCGTCAGTGTCATTTAAGCAGCAGTGTCAGTGTCATTTAAGCAACAGTGTGATTTAAACAGCAGTGACATTTCAGCAGCAGTGCCATTTAAGCAGCAGTGTCAGTGTCATTTAAGCAGCAGTGTCATTTTAGTGTGATTTAAGCATCAGTGTCAGTGTGATTTAAGCAGCAGTGTCAGTGTGATTTAAGCAGCAGTGTGATTGGGAGAGAGTTGAGCATCCTGACAACTTGGTGGATGAAGCTGTCTTTCAGTCTGCTGGTCTTGGCCCTGAGGCTCCTCAGTCTCCTTCCTGATGGCAGCAGACTGAAGAGGCAGGTGGATGGGTGGGTGGGATCACCCAGAGGGTGAGGCGGGTGAGGCGGGTGCGGTAGATGTCCTGCAGGGAGGGGAGAGAGACACCCACGATTCTCTCAGCTGCTCTCACTACTCGGTGTAGCTTTTTCCGGGTGCAGGACACGGTGCAGGTGCCATACCACACAGTGATGCAGCTGGTGAGGATGTGACCTATGGTGCCTCTGTAGAAGGTGCTCATGATGGAGCTGGGGCTCTGGCTCTCTTCAGCTTGTGGAGGAAGTAGAGTCGCTGTTGGGCTTTACTGGCCAGTGATGCAGTGTTCTTTGACCAGGAGAGGTCCTCAGAGATATGCACACCCAGGAACTTGGTGCTGCTTCTCCACAGCAGCCCCGGTGATGGTGAGGGGGGCGTGCTGTGTGTGTGCTCTCCTGAAGTCTACCACAATCTCCTTTGTCTTCTCCACGTTCAGGGAGAGGTTGTTGTTCCTGCACCACTCGACCAGGCGGCTCACCTCGCTCCTATAGTGAGTCTCATCACCGTCGCTCATGTGACCGACACAGTCCCTGTCCTGTCCCTGTCCTGTTCCTGTCCCTGTCCCTGTCCTGTCCCTGTCCTGTCCCTGTCCTGTCCCTGTCCTGTCCTGTTCCTGTCCCTGTCCTGTCCCTGTCCCTGTCCCTGTCCTGTCCCTGTCCCTGTCCTGTCCCTGTCCTGTCCCTGTCCCTGTCCCTGTCCCTGTCCTGTCCCTGTCCCTGTCCTGTCCCTGTCCCTGTCCTGTCCCTGTCCCTGTCCTCAGTGTCGTCTTCGGCCACAGGACTCGTCACAAACAAAACAAAATCACAACAATCAGCACCAAAACAAAACATTTAAAGAGTTCCGTTCTGATCTGTGCTGTAAAATCACACGATCTTCTCTCAAATTCAAAACACCCAGCTGCTCCACTGTGTTTTTAAACTCCACACACCTTCACTAGAATCATTTGGATCACTGAAACGGCCAATAGCTCCTGAACTAAACATGACTTAAACAAATGTCCCTGGAGTTTAGATCTGTACAAGTGTTTCTTCGTTCACTCCACACTCAGCAGCCACAGCCGCCCCGGGGCAGACGATTAAAGAGAGGCCGCCGATCTGCACCATCGGCCCGTCTCCCCCGAGGACACCACAACAACAGAACCTGGTCCGAACCGCTCCGACCGCTGAGCCCGCCGCGTTTTCCTTTGTCGGTTCAGATTTCAGTTTAAAAATGAACTTTGAACAGAATCTGTTTATGAAAACTTCAGATCTGATCGCAGGAGGGTGAAGTGTCTTGCCAAATGACACAACAACAGTCTGAGCAGGGACTGAACCGCACACATTCAGGTTAAAGGGCAAACGCTCCAACCACTGAGGCCACAGTGTTCAACGGAATCTCTCGCTCCGTCTCCTCCCTCCATCTTTCTCTCTCTCCCTCTCTCCTTTCTCTTTGTTCCTTCCAATCGCTTCCCCCTTTACCTGTATCCCTCTCTCTCTACTCCCTCTTTCTCTCTCACCTGCTCCCTTTCCTCTCCCTCTCTTTCTCCCTACTCCCTCTCTCTTCATTTTTCTTCCCTCTCTTTCTTTCTCTCTTCCTCTCTTATTCCCTCTCTCTCTCTCTCATTCTTTCTCTTTTACATTCCTCCTCTCTCTCTTTCTCTCTCACCTGCTTCCCTTACATCTCTCTCTCCCTTTCTCCCTCGCTCTCTCCCTCTCTCTCCCTTTCTCCCTCTCTCTCTCTCTCTCTCTCAATCAAACAATATTTATAAAGCACTTTTCATACAAAAATGTAACACAAAGTGCCGTACAGTGGTGAAGTGGTTTTCCTCCCCCTCTCTTTCTCTCTTCCTCTCTCATTCCATCTCCCTCCCTCTCTCTCTCTCTCTCTCTCTTTCTCTCAGTCTAAATCTGTCGTTCTTCAGCTGTGACAAACTCTGATACGAAACCTGCAAGAGATTATGGGACTGATACAGAACTAAACCAGGACTAAACCAGGACTAAACCAGGACTAAACCAGGACTAAACCAGGACTAAACCAGGACTAAACCAGGACTAAAACCAAGACTAAACCAGGACTAAACCAGGACTAAACCAGGACTAAAACCAAGACTAAACCAGGACTAAACCAGGACTAAACCAGGACTAAAACCAAGACTAAACCAGGACTAAACCAGGACTAAACCAGGACTAAAACCAGGACTAAACCAGGACTAAACCAGGACTAAACCAGGACTAAACCAGGACTAAACCAGGTCTAGACTTGCCTGGTTCAGACCATATCACAGTGAGATCTGGTCTGGAGCACCTCCTGAATATCTCGTAGTGGAGGTGTGGTTTACCATCGTTTATTGGGCGTTATGAATGTCGATCATTTGGCGTATACGTAGTCCAGAGCCTCATGTCAGTTGTCAGTTCAAACTACAAGTTTCCGTTTGTCCCGTAGTACGAGTCACCGTCTTTCCACCCCTCCCCGCTCTCTGATTGGCTCCCAGAATCAGGAGAGCTCACTTAGCCTAGTTGCCAGACTGTGTTTAGATCAGAACGAACGAAAGCAGCCTGGGATTTCCCAGGTTAGTCCAGACCTGGACTAAACCAGGATTAAACTTCAAGCTAAAACCAGGATCAAAGCAGAACTAAACCAACAGTGAATAAAAGGACAAAAACCAAGGACAAAAGATGAAACCAGGTCTAAAACTAAACTAAACCAGGACTAACCCGGGAGGATTAGACCAAAGGGAGTCCGGGTCAAAGCCAGAGACGTGTGGAAGTGGGAGGAGCTGGGTGGAAGTGGGAGGAGCTGGGTGGAAGTGGGAGGAGCTGTGTGGAAGTGGGAGGAGCTGGCTGGAAGTGGGAGGAGCTGGATGGAAGTGGGAGGAGCTGGGTGGGAGTGGGAGGAGCTGGGTGGAAGTGGGAGGAGGTGGGTAGAAGTGGGAGGAGCTGGCTGGAATGGGAGGAGCTGGCTGGGAGTGGGAGGAGCTGGGTGGGAGTGGGAGGAGCTGGGTAGAAGTGGGAGGAGCTGGCTGGAATGGGAGGAGCTGGGTGGGAGTGGGAGGAGCTGGGTGGAAGTGGGAGGAGCTGGCTGGAATGGGAGGAGCTGGGTAGAAGTGGGAGGAGCTGGCTGGAAGTGGGAGGAGCTGGGTGGAAGTGGGAGGAGCTGGGTGGGAGTGGGAGGAGCTGGGTGCACACGTCACGTCTGAAATGAAACTAAATAAAACAATAAAAGGTTTGGACTGAACTGAAAACCGCAGGTGCTGAACTGTTTTGGTACAAAAACATCAGAGTCCCACAAAAACTGAAACGGTTTTGTTGGATCCGTTTGTCTCCTGTCGTTCGTCATCTGAGCCACAGGAGAAAAACACCAACAAGTCAAAAGAAAGTCAAGAACGCTCCAATAAAACATCTCAGATTGGCAGCCACACTTCCCTCGGTCTGCCCCAGGGCGGCTGCGTCTGCAGAGCTCTGGTGTTTGTCAGACTGAATCTCTGTGAACCTCAGGAGGAGCTGTTCTGAACCTCAGGAGGAGCTGCTCTGTGAACCTCAGGAGGAGCTGCTCTCTGAACCTCAGGAGGAGCTGCTCTGTGAACCTCAGGAGGAGCTGCTCTGAACCTCAGGAGGAGCTGCTCTGAACCTCAGGAGGAGCTGCTCTGAACCTCAGGAGGAGCTGTTCTGAACCTCAGGAGGAGCTGCTCTGAACCTCAGGAGAGCAGGAGGAGCTGTTCTGAACCTCAGGAGGAGCTGCTCTGAACCTCAGGAGGAGCTGTTCTGAACCTCAGGAGGAGCTGCTCTGAATCTCAGGAGGAGCTGTTCTGAACCTCAGGAGGAGCTGTTCTGAACCTCAGGAGGAGCTGTTCTGAAGCTCAGGTCTGATGATGATCCACATGGAGATCAGCACCACCTGAACCACCACAGGGACTTTCACAGGGTTCCAGTGATGGAGAACAGGTTCTTCACCGAGGAACTCCAGAGGAACGAGAGGTTCTGCCACAGAGAGAACCCTACAGGCTCTGGTTCTCTGGTTCTACAGTTCTCTGGTTCTACAGTTCTCTGGTTCTCTGGTTCTACAGTTCTCTGGTTCTCTGGTTCTCTAGTTCTCTGGTTCTCTGGTTCTCTGGTTCTACAGTTCTCTGGTTCTACAGTTCTCTGGTTCTCTGGTTCTACAGTTCTCTGGTTCTACAGTTCTCTGGTTCTCTGGTTCTACAGTTCTCTGGTTCTACAGTTCTCTGGTTCTACAGTTCTCTGGTTCTCTGGTTCTTCAGTTCTCTGGTTCTCTGGTTCTACAGTTCTCTGGTTCTACAGTTCTCTGGTTCTCTGGTTCTCTGGTTCTACAGTTCTCTGGTTCTCTGGTTCTACAGTTCTCTGGTTCTACAGTTCTCTGGTTCTCTGGTTCTCTGGTTCTCTGGTTCTACAGTTCTCTGGTTCTACAGTTCTACAGTTCTCTGGTTCTACAGTTCTCTGGTTCTACAGTTCTCTGGTTCTCTGGTTCTACAGTTCTCTGGTTCTCTGGTTCTACAGTTCTCTGGTTCTACAGTTCTCTGGTTCTCTGGTTCTACAGTTCTCTGGTTCTACAGTTCTCTGGTTCTACAGTTCTCTGGTTCTACAGTTCTCTGGTTCTCTGGTTCTACAGTTCTGTGGTTCTCTGGTTCTACAGTTCTCTGGTTCTACAGTTCTCTGGTTCTACAGTTCTCTGGTTCTCTGGTTCTACAGTTCTCTGGTTCTCTGGTTCTACAGTTCTCTGGTTCTACAGTTCTCTGGTTCTACAGTTCTCTGGTTCTCTGGTTCTACAGTTCTCTGGTTCTACAGTTCTCTGGTTCTACAGTTCTCTGGTTCTCTGGTTCTACAGTTCTCTGGTTCTACAGTTCTCTGGTTCTCTGGTTCTACAGTTCTCTAGTTCCCTGGTTCTACAGTTAATAATAATAATAATAATAATAATAATAATAATAATAATAATAATAATAATAATAATAATAATAATAATAATAATACATTTTATTTCCTTTCTGGACACTCAAAGTCGCCGTACAACAAGTACAACATACATTATAGGCAGATAAAAGCAACACAAGTTCTCAACACGTTCTCTGGTTCTGACATTCTCTGGTTCTCTAGTTCCCTGGTTCTTCAGTTCTCTGGTTCTACAGTTCTCTGGTTCTCTGGTTCTACAGTTCTCTGGTTCTACAGTTCTCTGGTTCTCTAGTTCTCTGGTTCTACAGTTCTCTGGTTCTACAGTTCTCTGGTTCTCTGGTTCTACAGTTCTCTGGTTCTATAGTTCTCTGGTTCTCTGGTTCTACAGTTCTCTGGTTCTCTGGTTCTACAGTTCTCTGGTTCTCTGGTTCTACAGTTCTCTGGTTCTACAGTTCTCTGGTTCTCTGGTTCTACAGTTCTCTGGTTCTCTGGTTCTACAGTTCTCTGGTTCTCTGGTTCTCTGGTTCTACAGTTCTCTGGTTCTACAATTCTCTGGTTCTCTGGTTCTACAGTTCTCTGGTTCTACAGTTCTCTGGTTCTCTGGTTCTACAGTTCTCTGGTTCTCTAGTTCTCTGGTTCTCTGGTTCTCTGGTTCTACAGTTCTCTCGTTCTACAGTTCTCTGGTTCTCTGGTTCTACAGTTCTCTGGTTCTACAGTTCTCTGGTTCTCTGGTTCTTCAGTTCTCTGGTTCTACAGTTCTCTGGTTCTACAGTTCTCTGGTTCTCTGGTTCTACAGTTCTCTGGTTCTCTGGTTCTACAGTTCTCTGGTTCTACAGTTCTCTGGTTCTCTGGTTCTCTGGTTCTACAGTTCTACAGTTCTCTGGTTCTACAGTTCTCTGGTTCTACAGTTCTCTGGTTCTACAGTTCTCTGGTTCTCTGGTTCTACAGTTCTCTGGTTCTACAGTTCTACAGTTCTCTGGTTCTACAGTTCTCTGGTTCTCTGGTTCTACAGTTCTCTGGTTCTCTGGTTCTCTGGTTCTACAGTTCTCTGGTTCTCTGGTTCTACAGTTCTCTGGTTCTACAGTTCTCTGGTTCTCTGGTTCTACAGTTCTCTGGTTCTACAGTTCTCTGGTTCTACAGTTCTCTGGTTCTCTGGTTCTACAGTTCTGTGGTTCTCTGGTTCTACAGTTCTCTGGTTCTACAGTTCTCTGGTTCTACAGTTCTCTGGTTCTCTGGTTCTACAGTTCTCTGGTTCTCTGGTTCTACAGTTCTCTGGTTCTACAGTTCTCTGGTTCTCTGGTTCTACAGTTCTCTGGTTCTACAGTTCTCTGGTTCTCTGGTTCTACAGTTCTCTGGTTCTCTGGTTCTCTGGTTCTACAGTTCTCTGGTTCTACAGTTCTCTGGTTCTCTGGTTCTCCAGTTCTCTGGTTCTCTGGTTCTCCAGTTCTCTGGTTCTCCAGTTCTCTGGTTCTACAGTTCTCTGGTTCTCTGGTTCTACAGTTCTCTGGTTCTCTGGTTCTCCAGTTCTCTGGTTCTCTGGTTCTACAGTTCCCTGGTTCTCTGGTTCTCTGGTTCTACAGTTCTCTGGTTTTCTGGTTCTACAGTTCTCTGGTTCTCTGGTTCTACAGTTCTCTGGTTCTCTGGTTCTACAGTTCTCTGGTTCTCTGGTTCTACAGTTCTCTGGTTCTCTGGTTCTACAGTTCTCTGGTTCTCTGGTTCTACAGTTCTCTGGTTCTACAGTTCTCTGGTTCTCTGGTTCTACAGTTCCCTGGTTCTCTGGTTCTACAGTTCTCTGGTTCTCTGGTTCTACAGTTCTCTGGTTCTCTGGTTCTCTGGTTCTCTGGTTCTACAGTTCTCTGGTTCTACAGTTCTCTGGTTCTCTGGTTCTACAGTTCTCTGGTTCTCTGGTTCTCCAGTTCTCTGGTTCTCTGGTTCTACAGTTCCCTGGTTCTCTGGTTCTACAGTTCTCTGGTTCTACAGTTCTCTGGTTCTCTGGTTCTACAGTTCCCTGGTTCTCTGGTTCTACAGTTCTCTGGTTCTCTGGTTCTCTGGTTCTACAGTTCTCTGGTTCTCTGGTTCTACAGTTCTCTGGTTCTACATTTCTCTGGTTCTCTGGTTCTACAGTTCTCTGGTTCTACAGTTCTCTGGTTCTCTGGTTCTACAGTTCCCTGGTTCTCTGGTTCTACAGTTCTCTGGTTCTCTGGTTCTACAGTTCTCTGGTTCTCTGGTTCTCTGGTTCTCTGGTTCTACAGTTCTCTGGTTCTACAGTTCTCTGGTTCTCTGGTTCTACAGTTCTCTGGTTCTCTGGTTCTCTGGTTCTCTGGTTCTACAGTTCTCTGGTTCTACAGTTCTCTGGTTCTCCAGTTCTCTGGTTCTCTGGTTCTCTGGTTCTCTGGTTCTCTCTGGCTCCTGCTCCGTCTGTGACACTCGGGACCAAAATAGACGCGCTCCAAACTTAGTCTCCCCTTTTCGGGACGTTCAGATTAAATTACAACAACCGCGACCACGACACGCCAAAAACAAACCAAAACCGGAGTTTACCTCGAGTGTTGCTCCAGAAGCCCAGACCTGAAGGACCTGAGGGACCTGAAGGACCTGAAGGACCTGAGGGACCTGAAGGACCTGAGGGACCTGAGGGACCTGAGGGACCTGAAGGACCTGACGCTCCTGACGCTCCTCCGGGCGGTGCTGCGCTCCTGAGCCGCGGACCGGCGCCTGTCCCCGGTGCGTCTGTGACCGAGTCCCGGAGTCCCGAGTCCGCGCGCGCAGTGACCGGAGCGCGCGACAGCGACAGGTGGCACGTGCACGCGCGTCAGCCAAAGACGAGAGCGCGCACGGCCCACGCACAAGTCACGTGTCAGTGCGTGACCTCTGACCGCCGCGGGTCAAGTAAAAACAATTCCAGACCAGACCTGGTCCAGACCTGATCCAGACCTGATCCAGACCTGACCCAGACCTGGTCCAGACCTGGTCCAGACCTGGTCCAGACCTGGTCCAGCTCTGATCCAGACCTGGTCCAGACCTGGTCCAGCTCTGGTCCAGCTCTGGTCCAGACCTGGTCCAGACCTGATCCAGACCTGGTCCAGACCTGGTCCAGCTCTGATCCAGACCTGGTCCAGACCTGGTCCAGACCTGGTCCAGACCTGGTCCAGACCTGGTCCAGACCTGGTCCAGACCTGATCCAGACCTGGTCCAGACCTGGTCCAGACCTGGTCCAGACCTGATCCAGACCTGGTCCAGACCTGGTCCAGACCTGGTCTCTCGGTCATTTCTCCACCACAGCCTCAGTCTGTTTGTTTGACAAAGATTTTCCTATAAAATGTCTGTTCTGAACTTGCTCCTCATCAGCGCTGTAAATGTTCTAACTTGTGTTTCAGTCCCTCTGCTCTTTTCTATTACTGCACAAACCCCAAAGCTGAGAAAACAGAAGCTCTTTGTTTGGAATTTGAAATATAAAATGTGAATGTATTGATCATTTCCTCTATATTTGTATAATATAAGAAATACATTGCTCACGCTGAGTCCTGTGAATATTGAACTCTTCAGCCTCGCGCTGTTATTGATTATGCTGCTGTATTGGTGTAACACTGACCCCGTGTGGACGGAAATGCGCATTACACCAAAACATTTCAAACTGTCAAGAGAAAAGAGAAATAAACCAGGTCTAAAGCAAGACTTAACCAGGTCTAAACCAGGACTCTACTGGGTCTAAACCAGGACTAAACCGGGACTAACCCGGGACTAAACCAGGACTAAACCAGGACTCTACTGGTTCTAAACCAGGACTAAACCGAGACTATACCAGAATTAAATCAGTTCTAAACCAGGACTAAACCAGGACTCTACTGGGTCTAAACCAGGTCTAAATCAAGTCTAAGCCAGGACTAAACCAGGACTAAACAAGGACTAAATCAGGACTAAACCAGGACTAAACCAGGACTAAACCAGGACTAAACAAGGACTAAACCAGGACTAAACCAGGACTAAACTGGGACTAAATCAGGACTCTACTGGGTCTAAACCAGGTCTAAACCAGGACTTAAGGACTAAACTGAAACTACACCGGATCTTGACTAAACCAGGACTGTCAAACATTTATCTTTTTTTTTTGGTCCAAATAATTGAGAAGAAAAACCTTGAATGACCCGATTAAAATGAGATCATGAATATGAAATCTGTGTCCACTTCCTGTTTCCATAAAACCTACGGAAGCCGACAGAGGCCATGTTCATAGTGATTATTTTCCACCTTAATAAAGAAAATTAACTCAAGATCTCGAGAAAATGACACAATTAATTCGTGATCTCGAGAAAACCCTGTATCTCCGTCCGTAAAGATGAAGTCGGGCCAGTCTTCTGCAGAGGTGCCGCGGACTAATCTTGAAATGATCCCGAATTAAAAGACGTAATGCAATCTCCCCCCGTGTCAACCCCTGATCAATATATTGCCTTATCAGCTGATCGATTATTATTCCAGACATTCTAATGACCAAAAACGTGTCTATTCAGAATGAGAAATAGACCCGAAGTCAGCCTGACTGCCAGACAAACAACCTGGACTAAACCTGGACCAAACCTGGACTAAACCTGGACTAAACTTGGACTAAACCTGGACTAAACCTGGACCAAACCTGGACTAAACCTGGACTAAACTTGGACTAAACCTGGACTAAACCTGGACTAAACCTGGACTAAACCTGGACTAAACTTGGACTAAACCTGGACTAAACCTGGACTAAACCTGGACTGAACCTGGACTAAACCTGGACTAAACCTGGACTAAACTTGGACTAAACCTGGACTAAACCTGGACTAAACTTGGACTAAACCTGGACTAAACCTGGACTAAACCTGGACTAAACCTGGACTAAACCTGGACTAAACTTGGACTAAACCTGGACTAAACCTGGACTAAACCTGGACAAAACTTGGACTAAACCTGGACTAAACCTGGACTAAACCTGAGCTATTAACCTGAACACAGCCCAAAAGGACCAGTGTGGGACATGTCTTCACAAACATGATCCACAAATGACCCAAGGGAGTCATGAACCTTCAGTTCCACCAGGCACCACAAGAGGGCGCACAGAACCATCACGAGACATCGCCGTACACGAGGGGGACTTTAGGGGCTCCGGAACACATTGGTTTGGTTTAACTTCGGTTTATTTAAACTGACAGAGAAGATGAACAGAAAACGTTCTTTGGTTTCATGTGAAGAGGCTCAGGTTCAGATTTGACTGGCAGCTTCATCCACGGCCTGGACCTGAACCCCAGAAGACCTGGACCTGAACCCCAGAAGACCTGGACCTGAACCCCAGAAGACCTGGACCTGAACCCCAGAAGACCTGGACCTGAACCTGGACCTGAACCCCAGAAGACCTGGACCTGAACCCCAGAAGACCTGGACCTGAACCTGGACCTGAACCCCAGAAGACCTGGACCTGAACCTGGACCTGAACCCCAGAAAACCTGGACCTGAACCCCAGAAAACCTGGACCTAAACCTGGACCTGAACCCCAGAAGACCTGGACCTGAACCCCAGAAGACCTGGACCTAAACCTGGACCTGAACCCCAGAAGACCTGGACCTGAACCCCAGAAGACCTGGACCTAAACCTGGACCTGAACCCCAGAAGACCTGGACCCATGCAGCAGGAGGTACTCACTCTGTGATGAGGCTCTCCTCGGGGGGGCTCTCAGGCCACTCCGGCTCTGGTTCCGGCTCTGGTTCCGGCTCTGGTTCCGGCTCTGGTTCCGGCTCTGGTTCTGGTTCCGGGTCCGGCAGCACCGAGGGGAACTCTTCTTCGCTGGTTTTTATGGAGGACATGTGAAGGGATGAGGACTCCTGCTGGCGTAAGGACTCCATCTCCATCTGCTCCTCCAGGTCTGAGAGATACAAGAAGGTCCATAAGGTCCACCAACTGTCAGGAGCACTGGGACCTCCAGATCTGGACCTCAGCTGGGGGACCTCAGCTGGGGGACCTCAGCTGGAGGACCTCAGCTGGAGGACCTCAGCTGGAGGACCTCAGCTGGAGGATCTCAGCTGGAGGATCTCAGCTGGAGGATCTCAGCTGGAGGATCTCAGCTGGGGGACCTCAGCTGGAGGACCTCAGCTGGGAGACCTCAGCTGGAGGATCTCAGCTGGAGGACCTCAGCTGGAGGGAGAAGTGCCTTGCTCAGTGATACAACAATGATCTGAGCCGAGATTTAACCTCCAACTGTTTCTGGACAAACCTTTTACTGAAAAGAGAAATAAACCAGTACTAAACCAGGACTAAATCAGGACTAAACCAGGACTAAACCAGAACTAAACTGTGACTAAACTGGGACTAAACCAGGACTAAACTGAGACTATACCAGAAATAAATCAGTTCTAAACCAGGACTAAATCAGGACTAAATCAGGACTAAATCAGGACTCTAGCAGGCCTAAACCAGGACTAAACCAAGACTAAGCCAGACTGAACAGGACTAAACCAGGTCTACTAATCCTGGGACTGGCAGCTTCATCCACGGCCTGTGGACCTAAACCTGGACCTGAACCCCAGAAGAAGAACCTGCAACAACCCCTGGTTTACTCCTTCCTTCCTTCCTTCCTTCCTTCCTTCCTTCCTTCCTTCCTTCCTTCCTTCCTTCCTTCCTTCCTTCCTTCCTTCCTTTCCTTCCTCAGGTTTACTCCTTCCTTCCCTCAGACTCATAAACCCAGTAAACTCAGATGGTTCTCCTCAGGTTCTCACTCAGGTGGTTCTCTACAGGTTCTCACTCAGGTGGTTCTCTACAGGTTCTCACTCAGGTGGTTCTCTACAGGTTCTCACTCAGGTGGTTCTCTACAGGTTCTCACTCAGATGGTTCTCTACAGGTTCTCACTCAGGTGGTTCTCTACAGGTTCTCACTCAGATGGTTCTCTACAGGTTCTCACTCAGGTGGTTCTCTACAGGTTCTCACACAGGTGGTTCTCTACAGGTTCTCACTCAGGTGGTTCTCTACAGGTTCTCACTCAGATGGTTCTCTACAGGTTCTCACTCAGGTGGTTCTCTACAGGTTCTCACTCAGGTGGTTCTCTACAGGTTCTCACTCAGGTGGTTCTCTACAGGTTCTCACTCAGGTGGTTCTCTACAGGTTCTCACTCAGGTGGTTCTCTACAGGTTCTCACTCAGGTGGTTCTCTACAGGTTCTCACTCAGGTGGTTCTCTACAGGTTCTCACTCAGGTGGTTCTCTACAGGTTCTCACTCAGGTGGTTCTCTACAGGTTCTCACTCAGGTGGTTCTCACAGGTTCTCACTCAGGTGGTTCTCTACAGGTTCTCACTCAGGTGGTTCTCTACAGGTTCTCACTCAGGTGGTTCTCTACAGGTTCTCACACAGGTGGTTCTCTACAGGTTCTCACTCAGATGGTTCTCCTCAGGTTCTCACTCAGGTGGTTCTCTACAGGTTCTCACTCAGGTGGTTCTCTACAGGTTCTCACTCAGGTGGTTCTCTACAGGTTCTCACTCAGGTGGTTCTCTACAGGTTCTCACTCAGGTGGTTCTCTACAGGTTCTCACTCAGGTGGTTCTCTACAGGTTCTCACTCAGGTGGTTCTCTACAGGTTCTCACTCAGGTGGTTCTCAGGTTCTTACCGTTGTACACTTCCAGGATGGCGGCGCAGGACACGGAGCCGTAGGAGTTTAGAGCCACACATTTATAAATCCCAGAATCCTCAGGGAAGGCCTCAGTGATGACCAGGGTGCACAGCTCCTCTGCACAACACAACACAACACAACATGACATGACACAAAACAACACAAAATAACACAACACAAAACAACACAATACAACACAAAATAACACAACACAAAACAACACAACATAACACAACACGACATGACACAACACAACACAAGACAACACAACACAAGACAACACAAGACAAGACAACACAAGACAAGACAACACAAAACAACACAACACGACATGACACAACACAGCACAAGACAACACAACATAACACAACACGACATGACACAACACAACACAAGACAACACAACACAAGACAACCCCAGACAAGACACCACAAAACAACACAACACGACATGACACAACACAACACAAGACAACACAAAACAACACAAGACAACACAAAACAACACAAAATAACACAACACGACATGACACAACACAAGACAACACAAAACAACACAACACAATACAAAACAACACAACACGACACAACGCAACACAACACAATGCAACACAACATGACACAACACAAAACAACACGACATGACACAACACAACACAAAACAACACAACACAATACAACGCAACACAAAACAACACAACACAATACAAAACAACACAACACAATACAAAACAACACAACACAATACAAAACAATGCAACACAACGCAACACAATGCAACACAACGCAACACAAAACAACACAACACAATACAAAACAACACAAAACAACACAACGCAACACAAAACAACACAACACAATACAAAACAACACAACACAACACACCACAATGCAACACAAAACAACACAAAACAACACAACACAAAACAACAACACAAAACAACAACACAAAACAACACAATGCAACACAAAACAACACAACATGCTGGTTTGTAATGTCATTTTAAAGTTTGAAATAAAGTGAATGTGTTTTTGTTTCTTACCGGGGACTGACGCAGAACTGGCCTCTGAAAAACAACAAGAGTTTCAGTGATTTGAGTTGAAACGAAAGCGCTGCGTTTTGATTCACTCACTATTTGAGACGTAACAATAACTGAAATATGGTGAATCGTATCGCCGAAAAGTCTCACAGTAACATCGTAGGCCATCACAAGACCTTTTCATGTCTTTTTAAAACTCATTCTTTGTGTATGAATTGCCTTGTCATTGTGCACCAAAAACAAACAAAAAAACAAAACAAAAAACGAAACAACAACAGCGGGAACTACATACACTACACTGCCAAAAGTATGCACTCGCCCATCCAAATCATCAGAATCAGGTGTTCCAGTCACTTCCATGACCACAGGTGAATAAACTGACGCTCCTGGGCCTGCAGACTGTTTCTACAAACATTTGTGAAAGAATGTGTCGCTCTCAGGAGCTCAGTGAACTCCAGCGTGGTCCTGTGATGCCTCCAGTGAAACAAGTCCAGTCCTGAAGTTTCCTCACTCCGAAATATTCCATAGTCGACTGTCAGTGGGATTAGAACAAAATGTGGAAGGGTTTGGGAACGACGGGAACTCAGCCATGAAGTGGTGAGGTCAGCAGATGCCGAGGAACATCGTCACCAACATTCTGCAGAGTCAGATCTCTACAGACGTCCAAACTTCATGTGTCCTTCAGATTAGCTCCAGAACAGAGCGTAGAGCTTCATGGAATGGAGTTCCACGGCCGACAGCTGCGTCCAGGACAAACATCACCAAGTGCAGATGGATGCAGTGGTGTAAAACGCCGCCACTGGACTCTAGAGCAGTGGAGACTCGTTCTCTGGAGTGACAAATCGAACTTCTCCATTTGGCAATCTGATGGACGAGTCTGAGTTTGTCGGTCGCCAGGAGAACGGTTCTTGCCAAGTGTTCAGTTTGGTGGAGGAGGGATCATGGTGTGGGGTTGTTCTTCAGGAGCTGGACTTGGACCCTTAGTTCCAGTGAAAGGAACTGCTTCAGCAGACCAAGAGATTTTGGACAATTCCATCCTCCCAACTCTGTGGGAACAGTTTGGAGATGGCCCCTTCCTCTTCACCATGGCTGGTCACCAGAGCACAAAGCGAGGTCCATAAAGACCTGGAGGAGAGAGTTTGGTGTGGATGAACTTGACTGTCCTGCACAGAGTCCTGACCTCAACCTGACAGAACACCTTTGGGATGAAGAGACTGAGAGCCAGACCTTCTGTCCAACATCAGTGTGTGACCTCACAAATGTTCTTCTGGAAAAGCGGTCAAAAAACACCCTCCTAAACCTTGTGGACTCTCCCCAGAAGAGCTGCAGCTGTTAGAGCTGCAAAGTGTGGACCCATGTCATATTAAACCCTGTGGATTAAGAACGGGACGTCTTAAGTTCATACACGAGTCCAGGCAGGGGAGTGAATACTTTTGGCAGTTTAGTCTAGACCATGATCCTTTGCTGTTCTCAGACTGCATGAAGAAAAAACTGTTCTGAATCACTTTTAAATCTTAATTCTTCATATTATAACAGCACCAAAGGCTTTTCCAAGGCTTTTAAAATGAAAAAGTACAATATTCCTCACATCCCTGGTTACCCTGGACTACGGCGTGGTGTATTTTATTTGTATTTTTGTGTAAATGTGTAATATTTGTACTTGTACATATATAGGAGCTTGTACTTTTGTGTACAGAGTACGTGTATGTGTGTATTTGTACTTTTTCGTAGGATCCTGAAGTCGTCGGAGTCCAGGATCTGCTCTTCCTCTCGATACCAGAGCACCTGCATCGGGGGAGTACCTCGCAGACGGCACTCCAGCACCACCAGCTGGCCCTTCACACTGCTCACATCGTGGAGGCACTGAGGAGAACATCTCAGGTCAGGATGAGGAGAACATCTCAGGTCAGGATGAGGAGAACATCTCAGGTCAGGATGAGGAGAACATCTCAGGTCAGGACAAGTCCACCCAGAAGGGACCTTTATGGTCTCATTCCTCTTTCCTCGCCTCCTTCCTCCTCCATTCCTCCAGTCTGCAGGAAGTCCCGCCCACAGAGGACACACAGCGAGGAAGTCCCGCCCACAGAGGAGGCACAGCGAGGAAGTCCCGCCCACAGAGGAGACACAGCGAGGAAGTCCCGTCCACAGAGGACACACAGCGAGGAGAGAAGATCTAAACTCCTCCTGAAGACTCCTCAGGTTTACTCCTCCTTCCTTCCCTTGTGTTTACTCCTTCCCTCCCTCAGGTTTACTCCTTCCTTCCTTCCTTCCTTCAGGTTTAATCCTTCCTTCCCTTGTATTTACTCCTTCCCTCCCTCAGGTTTACTTCTTCCTTCCTTCCTTCCTTCCTTCCTTCCCTCCCTCAGGTTTACTCCTTCCTTCCCTCAGGTTTACTCCTTCCTTCCCTCAGGTTTCCTCCTTCCTTCATTCATTCCCTTGTGTTTACTCCTTCCCTCCCTCAGGTTTACTTCTTCCTTCCTTCCTTCCTTCCTTCCTTTCCTCCCTCAGGTTTCCTTCCTTTCCTCCTTCAGGTTTCCTCCTTCCTTCCTTCCTTCCTTCCCTTGTGTTTCCTCCTTCCTTCGGCATTTTTCTTTGGGACACTTAATATGTATATGAGTATCGAGGAGAGGAATCAAGGAGAAGGAAGTGAGGGATGAGTTTACCTTTACAAACGAAGGAGCGCCTCTGCTGCCGGAGTACTGCAGACTGCAGGGGGCGCCGGGGGGCTGGAAAAACAACGGCAAAGTCAGAAGAACTGCTCATGAAGCCTTCACTTTCTCTGTACGGCATTAAAGGGATCAGATCTGTGGAGAGGAGAGCACCGTACCGTGGGAGGGCTGACACAGACCGGCTGCACCAGCCTCTGCGTCAGGACAGAGGAAGAGGACGCAGAGGAAGAGGAGGCCGAGGAGGCACAGTAGGAGGAGGAGATCTCTCTGTGGGACGATGCAGAGGAGGAGATCTTCAGAGACATGGTGCTGGTCTTCTTCTGCACCCTCTGGACTCTGGAGGACAGAGGAGGACACATGTGATCTAGTCCCTCTTTATGTTCTAAAAGTCCCAGAGCTCTCTTCATATTTCATGTTTTTATATTTGCTGTTTTCAAAGTTGTGAACGTACTTCTCCATCCCTCAGCTCCAGAGGCAGATGTGTCCAGCCCCTGAAACACAAACAACACGTTATTATAGTGTTATTTTACACCTACAACACTCTGTATCTTCTCTCCGTTCTTCATCACGTTCACTCTTCATTCTTCAGTCCAGACTGAGACTCTGTGGAGGCCGAGCGCTGTGGCCACGGAGAGAACTCAGAGAACTGTCCAAGTCCAACATAAACTGATCAGAATACAGCAGACCTACAGGGAACTATGATCAATCGAGTGTCCAATCGGTCTTCAAAACTGTCCATAACCTGGCCCCGCCTTTACTCAAAGAATTCATCCAACTGTCGCTGACACAAGAGTAACAAGAGGCACCACTAGGGGGCAGTGTAACGTGCCTAAATGTACAACAGCCTAAATGTACAACAGCCTTTTCCTTTAGGGCTGTTCAGCAGTGGAATAAGCTTCCATCTGAGTTACTGAGCTTAAATAACCTCTCTGCTTTTAATCGTGAAGTGAAAGAACGTGTTTTAGAAAACCAGACATGTACGCACTTTTAACTGTAAGAATGAACTGTGTGTGTTTAGTGGGATGTCTGGAGTACTTGATAACTGATGTAATGACTGTGAGTATGTGAAGATTGGGGAAATTGTATGAATGATGTTACATGAGTTTAGTTTAAATGTAAATATGTCCCCCACAGGACTACAGATGGAAATGAGCTGGAAAGAGAATCGGGTACAAACATCTCTGCCTCTGTGCTTAATGCAGTGCTTCTCAAATAGTGGGGCGGCCCCCCTGGGGGGGCGTGGCGTGATGCCAGGGGGGGCGCGTATGACCCTGGGAAACATGTTTTTTTGCTGTACTGTACTAGAACTAAGTGTAATTGCACATCAACAACAGTAGTTGGCAGTGGCGTTCTCACATGCGATTTACGCACAGTCTCACCATTAACAGAACATCCTCTGTCACAGAAAAAACACGTATATTCCACTGAGTCGTGTCCTTTAGTCCGACAGAAGCTGACGCATCAGTGGCACAAGGAGAGAGCGTATTTTTTCAGTGCTTTTAGCTTATGCAAATGAGGTGGTTTTAAGTTTCATTTCTGTAAAACGTAAACAAATGTGCGCAAAGCTGCATTAAAAACACATTAATATTTGAGTCCTCAGTGCAGTCTTTGTTGTAAGTTTCTTTCTTTTTTTTGTTTATAATGTTAATAAAAGGATACAATGGTGTTCTCATAACAATTTTCTAGACAAATAATACTATTTATAGTCGCGTGCAGGAAGGGGGGCGTGAAATTTTTTCTTCTTCCTAGGGGGGGCATCACAGAAAATAATTGAGAAGGACTGGCGTAATGGAACTGTACACTGTCCTTATAAATAAAGAAACAAAACGAAAATCTCAAAGATCCCCAAAAACCTGTAGAAGTTTGTATGAACTTGGACTTCAGACTAAGGCTACGTTTATACGGCGACGATCAAAACAGAAGACGCAAAAGTGGCGTCTCGTCTTCAATTTTTTTTATCCGCGTTTATACGAAGACGCAAAAGTGGACGCAAAAGCCAGCGAAGGGAGGCGCTGGACTGAAAAAAAAACAACCAAAAAAAACCCCAATCACAACAGCGTCAAGTTACATTTCTAACCACGACTGTACCGGAAAAGAGAAAGGTAAAACTTCAAAATAAAATGTTGTTAAAATGTAGTTGCGTTTTAAATGAGTTGTTAAGTTCCGCTCCAAACATTTCAGTGACTTGTATTTTTGTTGACATGTTTTTGAATATTGTACTGAAAATAGTGACATTACAGGAGGATTACAGTGAATTAGAAAATATAAAATCACATGGGGTTTTACATTTGAAGTGCCTCATGCGGAAGTCGCTTGTCTTGGCGTCTGTGGCTGTGAGAGTGTGAGAAAGACTTGTACGGGAAGAAGAGAAAAGACCGTAGACGTGTGTGGGTGCCATTTATACAATTGTTGAAATGACTCTTGTATTGCCGCATCTATGTGACGTAAACGCGTACGCGACGTGAGCAGATCTGACCAGCGTCTTGGGCAGTTTACACGGAAACGCTACAGCGGAGCGGATTTCACTTTTCCACTCTGGAGGGCGGTTTCAGATTTTTGCGTTTTTAGGCCCCAAAAACGCCGTCACTGTGTAAACGAAAGACACTTCCGATAAAATATTTTGTCGTTTTTACCCGTAAGTGTTCTCGTGTAAACGGGCCCTAAAGTGGCCGTTTAGACGAGGACGATTGCGACTGAAAATGACAAAATATTCTATCGGAAGTGTCTTTTGTTTACACGGCGGCGGCACCGTCGGGCTCTGAAACCGCAAAAATCTGAAGACTCCTTCCAGAGTGTGGAGTTCTGAAGACGGCCCGGGTCGTGTCTCCGTCTAAACAGCAAGAAGCACAAAACATGTTCACGCCGCATACACCTGACGTCACACTGGAGGCGCCAAGCCGGTAAAAACAATAACAAACATGTCTGACTACCTTGATAAAACTTCAGAATGACTAAACAAGCTCTTGTTGCATTAAGCGAAGAGCTCCGACCCGACATCGAGGGCGAAACAACCGTAACGAGAGCCTCTGAAAAAGGGAGCTCTGACATTATATTAGCGGCCTGGCATATGCATATTCAATAGAATTCACCCACTTTTGCGACTTCGTATAAACAAACATTTCCTGTTGAGAACGCTCGTCTAAACGGGGATAAAAAATTGAAGACGAGACGCCACTTTTGCGTCTTCTGTTTTAATCGTCGCCGTATAAACGTAGTCTCAATCCTCAGAGTCATAATGAGCTGGACTCCTGCGGCTGATCCAGAGCGGCGGACAGAACAGAACGAGTTTAAAATGAAGTGTCATTAGAACAACATGGTGGTTCTGCATTTAGACGCTTCCACAGAGAAACTCCAACAAAACCAGTTTAACCCTTGTAATGTGTAACACCTCTTTGGTGTTAGCGGGTCAGATTTGACCCGTGATTTTACTCAGCCTGAAAATACTTAAAAACACTAGTTTTCATCTAATATTGTTTTTCACCTCATAACTTACTTAGTATGTATTAATATACATGGAAACACTGTTTTCATTTTGTATTTTCTTTGCCCCAAAGACCTTTGATCTTACAATACACCACTCATTTTTGATTTAAAAAAACTGTTTAAATTCATTGTATTTCCTACAGTGATATATTGAGTAATTATATTGTCCATGTCTTATAAACTAATATCAGGGTACACCTACCTAAAAGAAATCTTTTATTTTTAAAATTTTAAAAATAATTAACAAGAGTGTCATTTGTGGTCAAAACTGACCCGTATAGATTTAATGTAGGATAAAGACAAAAAGTCAATTCCTTTTCATAAAACCAACTTTATTTCAACCAGAAGAGCAAAATTAAATTCATGAAGCTGCATCAGGACCACAGACTCACCGTGTCCCCAACAGGAAGTGAGCACGGGCTCGCTTCTGGCTCCATCGGCTCACTTTGTATTGAAAAACCGTCACCCGTCTCTCTGCTGCGGTCAGACTCGTCATTTTGGTCTGAAATGTTCATATTGACTCGCTCTACATCATCCTGGGGTTTTTATTTCACTGTTTTGTCTGTCCAGTCAAACCAGTGAAATAAATCAGGATCATGGAGCTCAGGAGCTCGGAGTAGAGCCGCTGCTCCTCCATGTGGAGTGGAGCAGCTGAGGTGGCTCGGGCATCTAACCCTAACCCACCGGGAGGAGGCCCCGGGGAAGACCCAGGACACGCTGGAGGGACTATGGGTCCATCCACACAACAACGTTTTTTAGTGGAAACGGAGAAGTTTGTATTCATCCACACGGCGCCGGCGTTTTGGGGGAAGGGGGGGCGAAAACTGTGTTTTTTGAAACTAGGTTCCAGAGTGGAGAAATCTGAGAACGCCGGGGGTCGCGTTGTTGTGTGGACGAGCAAAATGCAGCTTTTGGAAAACGATGACGTTGCAATGCCGTCATCACCTGCTTTGGCAGGACTCCCAGTCGACGTTCTGCTGATACCGACGTGTTTTGTAATCCAACGTAACTTGTAGAAGTAACTCCACTTCGTCGTCGGTCCAAACGAGAGAGTCGGTTTTTGTACGTGCATTCGCCATCATTATTATGTTCTTGTGTTTGTTTGCGGAAGAGAAAGGACGTTATGCTCATGCGCTCTTTGTAGTGTTGTGTTTCCGGTGGCTCTGGCTGTTTCCTGTTTACAGCGCCACATATTGGTGCGGCGTATGTATTACATCATAAAAACTACAGAGGATTTTCAGACAATCTGAAATCCCAGTTTATTTCAAACCCACAAACACTTTAAGACAAAAACTCGTCCACCCAAAGGACAAAACACCGAGCCACAAACAAAGCAATGTGGTCTACTCCATTCAGTGTAGTGAAGACTGCAGTGAGCGCTACTGGAGAAACAAAACAGCCACTTCACAAGAGGATGTACCAACACAGACGGGCATGCCAGAGTGGACCGTCATCTGCCGTACATCTTCACCTAGAAGCCACGGGCCATTCTTTTGAGGACAGTGAGGTTCAGATCTTAGCCAGGGAAAAGAACTGGTTTGAGAGGAGGAGTTAAAGAGGCGATTTTTGTCAAAAAAGTGAATCCGTCGTTAAACAGAAATGGGGGAGTTAGACACAACTTGTCTCCCATTTATAATTCGATTCTCAAACCAAAGTCAAACACAGACAAAGAAACATTAGGGCAGACGAGCCAGGGCAGAGGGGTGGAGAGGGTCGTTAGGCTTGAATAGGGAGGCTAAACTAGACGCCAGAGAAATTTGAAAAACAAAGAGACAGATTAGTTGAGATAGTTTCAGAGCTATTTCAGTATAGTGAGCTCCTCCCTGCAGCGAGATATAAACAGGGTCTAACCAGCACAAGGACCAGAACTGACGAAGCCTCTCGGATGAGCGGCGAAACGTTTTCGACCAAATAAACTTTGTCCAGTTGACAAATTGAATTTCTCCTTTTATCATGGATTCTACCTGGACGACTGAGGGACTCTTCACGCATCGTATGTATTACATCGTTTTCACTCAGCGCTCCGTTTTCGTCTGGACGTGAATATTTACTCCAGCTGAACCCTGTTCCTCTGCCCTGTGCACTGAGGCTGAACCTGTGGGCGAGGGTTCGATTCCCAGGTTCAGTCTGAAGGACGCTGCTCATGGGCACACAGTCAGAGCATTAGAACAGGAAACATCAGACTCACCGACACCAAAAACAACAACTGTGTTTAAACTCACCACAAGAGAGAGAGATGAAAGAAAAAATATAAGATGATGAGAGTTTTGGATGTGGGGGATAAAGGAGGACGGAGGGACATGTCCATCTCACTGGACGACCAAAAAAATGAGAAAAAAGGTGTACACCTCCTGTTGTGTGGACTGGACCGAGCTCCTCAGTCCAGTCCACACAAACTGAAAATGAATATTCAGGAGGATTCTGACCATGCGCCCCTCCTGGACACATGAGGAATTACAACAGTTTATTTAAGAAAAGAAAATAGAAAAAGTCCAGAGTGACACTTTGGGTCTGAACCTGAGCCTGAAGGAACCAACACTTTACCCATAATCCTCTCTGATAAATTTAAACACACCACCCACAGAGACGCACCACCTCTGACCCCCCCCCTTCCCATGACCCCCCCCCCCATAACCCCCCCCCATGACCCCCACCCATGTAACCCCCCCCCCCCCCCCCAAAGAGGAGGGGCGGTGTTACATAAGACGAGGCTCCGCTCAGATGGACCACAGACTATTTCAGATGGGATCATGTTTCTCTGACCCTGTCGCCCTAAACCTCCACCTGAGACCTCCACCTGAGACCTCCACCTGAAACATCCACCTGAGACCTCCACCTGAGACCTCCACCTAAGACCTCCACCTAAGACCTCCACCTGAGACCTCCACCTGAGACCTCCACCTAAGACCTCCACCTGAGACCTCCACCTGAGACCTCCACCTGAAACATCCACCTGAGACCTCCACCTGAAACCTCCACCTGAGACCACCTGAGACCTCCACCTGAGACCTCCACCTGAAACATCCACCTGAGACCTCCACCTGAGACCTCCACCTGAGACCTCCACCTGAAACATCCACCTGAGACCTCCACCTGAGACCTCCACCTGAGACCTCCACCTGAAACATCCACCTGAGACCTCCACCTGAAACCTCCACCTGAAACATCCACCTGAGACCTCCACCTGAGACCTCCACCTGAAACATCCACCTGAGACCTCCACCTGAAACCTCCACCTGAAACATCCACCTGAGACCTCCACCTAAGACCTCCACCTGAGACCTCCACCTGAAACCTCCACCTTAAACCTCCACCTGAGACCTCCACCTGAAACCTCCACCTGAAACATCCACCTGAGACCTCCACCTGAAACATCCACCTGAAACATCCACCTGAGACCTCCACCTGAGACCTCCACCTGAAAACTCCACCTGAGACCTCCACCTGAGACCTCCACCTGAGACCTCCACCTGAAACATCCACCTGAGACCTCCACCTGAGACCTCCACCTGAGACCTCCACCTGAAACATCCACCTGAGACCTCCACCTGAAACCTCCACCTGAGACCACCTGAGACCTCCACCTGAGACCTCCACCTGAAACATCCGCCTGAGACCTCCACCTGAAACCTCCACCTGAAACATCCACCTGAGACCTCCACCTAAGACCTCCACCTGAGACCTCCACCTGAGACCTCCACCTAAGACCTCCACCTGAGACCTCCAGCTGGGACCTCCACCTGAAACATCCACCTGAGAACTCCACCTCGAACCTCCACCTGAGACCACCTGAGACCTCCACCTGAGACCTCCACCTGAAACATCCGCCTGAGACCTCCACCTGAAACCTCCACCTGAAACATCCACCTGAGACCTCCACCTAAGACCTCCACCTGAGACCTCCCCCCACAGAGGAGGGCGGTGTTACATAAGACGAGGCTCCGCTCAGATGGACCACGGACTATTTCAGATGGGATCATGTTTCTCTGACCCTGTCGCCCTAAACCTCCACCTGAGACCTCCACCTGAGACCTCCACCTGAGACCTCCACCTGAAACATCCACCTGAGACCTCCACCTGAGACCTCCACCTGAGACCTCCACCTGAAACCTCCACCTGAGACCTCCACCTGAGACCTCCACCTGAAACCTCCACCTGAGACCTCCACCTGAGACCTCCACCTGAGACCTCCACCTGAAACCTCCACCTGAAACATCCACCTGAGACCTCCACCTGAAACCTCCACCTGAGACCTCAACCTGAGACCTCCACCTGAAACATCCACCTGAGACCTCCACCTGAGACCTCCACCTGAAACATCCCCCTGAGACCTCCACCTGAAACCTCCACCTGAAACATCCACCTGAAACCTCCACCTGAGACCTCCACCTGAAACCTCCACCTGAAACATCCACCTGAGACCTCCACCTGAGACCTCTACCTGAAACATCCCCCTGAGACCTCCACCTGAAACCTCCACCTGAAACATCCACCCGAAACCTCCACCTGAGACCTCCACCTGAAACATCCACCTGAGACCTCCGCCTGACACCTCCGCCTGCGACCGCAACGTGAGACCTCCACCTGAAACATCCACCTGAAACCTCCACCTTAAACCTCCACCTGAGATCTCCACTTGAAACCTCCACCTGAAACCTCCACCTGAAACCTCCACCTGAAACATCCACCTGAAACATCCACCTGAGACCTCCACCTGAAACCTCCACCTGAGACCTCCACCTGAAACATCCACCTGAAACATCCACCTGAGACCTCCACCTGAAACCTCCACCTGAAACATCCACCTGAGACCTCCACCTGAAACCTCCACCTGAAACATCCACCTGAAACATCCACCTGAGACCTCCACCTGAAACCTCCACCTGAGACCTCCACCTGAAACCTCCACCTAAGATCTCCACCTGAAACATCCACCTGAAACCTCCACCTGAAACCTCCATCTGAGACCTCCACCTGAGACCTCCACCTGAGACCTCCACCTGAAACCTCCACCTGAAACCTCCACCTGAAACCTCCATCTGAGACCTCCACCTGAGACCTCCACCTGAAACATCCACCTGAGACCTCCCTCTGCCCAGACGCTTCCTCCAGCTCACACAGGGAGAACTGTCTGATGTGAGGGGACAGAGCTCCACCTGCTGCTCAGTGGAGGAGCAGGGGCTCCACACTGAGCTCTCCCTGCACATGTGAGAGGAGGAGAATGGGCTCCAGTCTGAGCTCTCTTTGTACATGTGAGAGGAGGAGCAGGGGCTCCAGTCTGAGCTCTCCCTGCACATGTGAGAGGAGGAGCAGGGGCTCCAGTCTGAGCTCTCCCTGCACATGTGAGAGGAGGAGCAGGGGCTCCAGTCTGAGCTCTCTTTGCACATGTGAGAGGAGGAGCAGGGGCTCCAGTCTGAGCTCTCCCTGCACATGTGAGAGGAGGAGCAGGGGCTCCAGTCTGAGCTCTCCCTGCACATGTGAGAGGAGGAGCAGGGGCTCCAGTCTGAGCTCTCTTTGCACATGTGAGAGGAGGAGCAGGGGCTCCAGTCTGAGCTCTCCCTGCACATGTGAGAGGAGGAGCAGGGGCTCCACACTGAGCTCTCTTTGCACATGTGAGAGGAGGAGCAGGGGCTCCAGTCTGAGCTCTCCCTGCACATGTGAGAGGAGGAGCAGGGGCTCCAGTCTGAGCTCTCCCTGCACATGTGAGAGGAGGAGCAGGGGCTCCAGTCTGAGCTCTCCCTGCACATGTGAGAGGAGGAGCAGGGGCTCCAGTCTGAGCTCTCCCTGCACATGTGAGAGGAGGAGCAGGGGCTCCAGTCTGAGCTCTCCCTGCACATGTGAGAGGAGGAGCAGGGGCTCCAGTCTGAGCTCTCCCTGCACATGTGAGAGGAGGAGGTGGTGAGCGTCACACATGTTTTATTTAAACACTAAATGTCACATGTGGAGATTACTGTATGTACTGGGGATGGGAGAATCAGAATCAAAGTATCAGTATATTGATACTGACTCACAGATCTGAGTATTGATACTGTTAAACCTCAGCAGCAGCTGGACTCTGGACATCTGTGTTCAGTGAAATGCTTCACCCATAAAGTCAGAGCAGTGTCACCCATTAGGTGAGCCCAGAGTCCAGTCCTGGATCCATGTCCGAACCCCAGGGTGAAACACCAGGTCAGGGTCAGAGTCTTGCCCAAAGACACAACAACAGTTTTCATCTGAAGAATCAGCCTGAGCCTGTGTTAAACCAGTGATGTTTATGTTGGAGTTTGAACCACAGACCTTCAGGTCAGAGACACTCCCTTCCTCCATTTCTCCCTCTCTTGTGGGTCAGATTCTCTCTCTCTCTCTCTCGCCCTCTCCTTCTCTCTCTCTTCTCTCTCTCTCCTTCTCTCTCTCTCTGGTTGTGGGTCAGATTCTCTCTCTCTCTTGCCTCACTCTCTTCTATAAATATCCGTCACTCTAAACTCTGTGTCGTCGTTAAACCCTCTGAATCCTTTAAGCCAAACACTTCCTGTCCCCTCACCGCTCTCACTCCACAATATTTAAATCATTATACAAAAAAAAATACTTTTTTTTTCTCCAAAAATCAAAAAAATCTCCCACAGGCCTACATCCCCCACGCTCCACAAATATAAAAGTGAACAACTGAACAACTGAACACCTGAACAACTGAACACCTGAACACCTGAACAAATGAACACCTGAACACCTGAACAAATGAACACCTGAACACCTGAACAAATGAACAACTGAACAAATGAACAACTGAACACCTGAACAACCGAACACCTGAACAAATGAACAACTGAACAAATGAACACCTGAACACCTGAACAACTGAACAACTGAACACCTAAACACCTGAACAACTGAACAACTGAACAACTGAACAACTGAACAACTGAACAACTGAACAACTGAACAACTGAACAAATAAACACCTGAACAAATGAACACCTGAACAAATGAACACCTGAACACCTGAACAAATAAACACCTGAACAAATGAACACCTGAACAACTGAACACCTGAACAAATGAACACCTGAACACCTGAACAAATGAACAACTGAACAAATGAACACCTGAACACCTGAACAAATGAACACCTGAACACCTGAACAAATGAACAACTGAAGAAATGAACACCTGAACACCTGAACAAATGAACAACTGAACACCTGAACAACCGAACACCTGAACAAATGAACAACTGAACAAATGAACACCTGAACACCTGAACACCTGAACAACCGAACACCTGAACACCTGAACACCTGAACACCTGAACAAATGAACAACTCAACACCTGAACCCCTGAACAAATGAACAACTCAACACCCGAACAACCGAACACCTGAACACCTGAACACCTGAACACCTGAACAAATGAACAACTCAACACCTGAACACCTGAACAAATGAACACCTGAACAACTGAACACCTGAACAAATGAACACCTGAACAACTGAACAAATGAACAACCGAACACCTGAACACCTGAACAAATGAACACCTGAACAACTGAACAAATGAACACCTGAACAACTGAACACCTGAACAACTGAACACCTGAACAACTGAACACCTGAACACCTGAACAACTGAACACCTGAACACCTGAACAAATGAACACCTGAACAACTGAACACCTGAACAAATGAACACCTGAACACCTGAACAACTGAACAACCGAACACCTGAACACCTGAACAAATGAACACCTGAACAAATGAACACCTGAACAACTTAACACTTGAACACCTGAACAAATGAACAACCGAACAACTGAACACCCAAACACGTGATCTTTAACCACACAAATAATAATAATACATAAACCAGGGCAGGGTATGAACACAAACACTGCAGATCTGATACTGTGTGTTTTTTCATATGTTTTTAATTTTTATTTTATTTATTTGCAGATGTACAGCAGCGTGCACCACCAAACTCCACACTGACAGGTGAAACTCTACGCTAACAGGTGAAACTGACAGTGACAGGCGAAACTCCACACTGGCAGGTGAAGTGGCAGAGACATTTACAGAAGCGAACAATGAACCTGGTCGGCTACACAAACTTTACTGGAGCTTCGTCATGACGTTTGCAAACAGGAAAAACTGTCCCAGTCAATGAACTAAATACAACAGGATTATGACATCAGGACTAAACCAGGACTGAACCAGGACTGAACCAGGACTAAACCAGGACTGAACCAGGACTGAACCAGGACTGAACCAGGACTGAACCAGGACTGACCTAAGTCCATGGCCTTGGACACAGTTGTAGTCGGGTCAACAGCGCTGCCATAAAACTGTATTAATAGTCAAGCCTGAAACAGCCAACGAGCCCAGACAAAGACCAAAACAACTGAGACATAAACACAGATATCTGTCCATAATGACACTCCACACAGTGAAGTACTGATACTTTGTACTGACATCATACAGGGAGGCAGAGAAGTGTTTAACGGTCTGAGAACTAAAGGAAAGGAGCCTGTGATCAGTCCGAGCGTTCAAGGTCCCGTTCAGGAGTTTGATTTTCAACAAACGAGCGAGTGGCTGACGGAAAAAACTGCTTGTGACTGTAATTTAAGGCGTGGAAGACCCAAACCCCGACTGACCTGCTGTAGTTCTGGACTAAACAAGGACTGAACCAGGACTGAACAAGGACTGAACAAGGACTAAACCAGGACTGAACAAGGACCGAACCAGGACTGAACCAGGACTGAACAAGGACTGAACCAGAACTAAACCAGGACTGAACATGGACTAAACCAGGACTAAACAAGAACTAAACCAGGACTGAACAAAGACTAAACCAGGACTGAACAAGGACTGAACATGGACTGAACTAGGACCAAACGAGGACTAAACCCAGACCAAACCAGGATTGAACTGAACATGGACTAAACCAGGACTAAACCAGGACCGAACAAGAACTGAACAAGGACCAAACCAGGACTGAACATGGACTAAACCAGGACTAAACAAGAACTAAACCAGGACTGAACAAAGACTAAACCAGGACTAAACCAGGACCAAAACAGGACTAAACCCAGACCAAACCAGGACTGAACAAGGACTAAACCAGGACTAAATCAGGACTGAACAAGGAATGAACCAGGACAGGACCAGGACCAAACAAGGACCAAAACAGGACTAAACCCAGACCAAACCAGGATTAAACTGAACATGGACTAAACCAGAACTGAACAAGAACTAAATCAGGACTGAACAAGGACCGAACCAGAACATAACAAGGTCCAAACCAGGACCAACGTGAAGATTCAGGTGATGGACCCTCTACCAGCAAAGTTCCACAGTACATCCTTAAAAAACAGGGAAGCCCCTCTGTGTAACCACCCGATGAGGTCACGAGGTGGTGGATCGTGTTTTGAGCTCTGAAGAGTCTAAATTTACAGGGTCATTCAAAACAGTAATAAAACAAAACAAGTCCGTGATGTTTGTGAACTCCACATTACAACACGAGAGAATCCCCCGGGATGTTTCTGGTTCAGGTCAAAATAAAACCTCTGCCAGCACCAGATCCTCGGACGGAAATAGACCTGGACTATTTCAGGAGAGAAGCTCTGACACCAGAACTGACACTAAACTTAAGGGTCCTTAAGGGTCCGGTATCACACCAAACCCACTCTGAACTTCACACCACGTTCTAAAAGTCCAAACTGCAAGAAAGAACAATCTAGAACAACTTAAGGCAACACTAACAAACCCTGCATGATTCCACAGAAATAAGATGACTGTATGGCACACGGTGGATGTTACATCTGGAATATTAGGCTACGTCCACACGACACTCCGGGATTTTTTAAAATGCAGGTTGAAAAAACTTGGCATTTAGACATGTGTCAGATCAGTAAAACAGGACTAAACCCAGACTAAACCAGGACTGAAACAAGATTAAACCAGGACTAAACCAGGACTAAACCAGGACTGAAACAAGATTAAACCAGGACTAAACCAGGACTGAAACAAGATTAAACCAGGACTAAACCAGGACTGAAACAAGATTAAACCAGGACTAAACCAGGACTGAAACAAGATTAAACCAGGACTAAACCAGGACTAAACCAGGACTGAAACAAGATTAAACCAGGACTAAACCAGGACTAAACCAGGACTGAACAAGGACTAAATCAGAACTAAATCAGGACTGAACAAGGACTGAACCAGGACTAAATCAGGACTGAAACAAGATTAAACCAGGACTAAACCAGGACTAAACCAGGACTGAACCAGGACTGAACCAGGACTGAACCAGGACTGAACAAGGACTGAACAAGGACCAAACCAGGACTGAACCAAGATTAAACCAGGATTAAACCAGGACCGAACAAGGACTGAACAAGGACCAAACCAACCAATCTAACAAAGCCTCAGACAGAGTAATATTCGCATCCAGACGAAAACGATGTAATACATACGCCACACCCATATGTGGCGCTGTAAACAGGAAACAGCCAGAGCCACCGGAAACGCAACACCACAAAGAGCGCATGAGCATAACGTCCTTTCTCTTCCAAACAAGCATCGAGTCATCGTTTTCCAAAAGCTGCTTTTTGCTCGTCCACACGACAACGCGACCACCGGCGATTTCTCCACTCTGGAATCTGGCTTCAAAAAACGCCGCACCCCCCACGCCCAAAATGCCGGCGCCGTGTGGACGAAAGACCAAAATGAATACAAACTTCTCCATTTCCACCACGTTGTAGTGTAGACGGGCCCTTAGGCTACGTTTACACCACCGGATATGTTGAGACATGAATATTTCTCTCCCTCTGTTTTCCAAAATAATAATAATAATAATAATAATAATAATACATTTTATTATAAAGCGCTTTTCAGGACACTCAAAGACGCTCTACAGGAGGTAAAATCAGTAATAAAACAAGTAACAAAACAAACAATCAGAAAAACATTAAACATTAAGAAACATTCAAAGCAGTTTTAAAAAGGTGAGTCTGGAGCAGTTTTTTGAAGGTGGAGGTCAGAGCAGTCACAGGGCGTGAGGGTGGGGGCAGGTTCAGAGCTTGGTCCTGGAGGGGAGGGACAGGAGGTTGGCGAACGGAGGGAGCGGGATGGGGTGTGGAGGTGCAGGAGGGAGTAGGATGGGGTGTGGAGGTGCAGGAGGGAGTAGGATGGGGTGTGGAGGTGCAGGAGGAACGGAGGGAGTAGGATGGGGTGTGGCGGTGCAGAAGGTCAGAGAGGTATGATGGGGCCAGGTTATGGAGGGCTTTGTGGGTCAGGAGGAGGATTTTGAATTGGATGCGCTGAGGGATGGGGAGCCAGTGGAGGTTTTGGAGGACAGGAGTGACGTGGTCTCGGGAGCGGGTGTGGGTGAGGAGGCGGGTCTCGGGAGCGGGTGTGGGTGAGGAGGCGGGTCTCGGGAGCGGGTGTGGGTGAGGAGGCGGGCAGCAGAGTTTTGGACAAGAAACTCTTTTTTGAACAAGAACTGAACAAGGACCAAACCAGGACTAAACAAGGACCAAAACAGGACCAAACCAGGACTGAACAAGGACTAAATCAGGACCAAACCAACCAATCTAACAAAGCCTCAGACAGAGTAATATTCGCATCCAGACGAAAACGGAGCGTTGAGTGAAAACGATGAGGCTGTATTGGAGTTTGTTGAGAGTTTTGGAGGGTGGACCATAGAAAAGACTATTGCAGTAGTCGATTCGAGAGGTGATGAATGCATGAAGGAGAGGAAGAAAGGGATGGGCGGAGTCGTGCGATGTTTTTGAGATGAAAGAAAGTCCAGGTTCTGTAGTTTATGTGTTGTTGGTATGAAAGTGTGGTGTGGTGTCAAAAAGAATGCCAAGGTCCCATTCACACGTACACTGGTGTTTTTAAAAACGTTTTAAAAACATTTCGCTTCGTTTGTGTCCATCTTTTACACGCAGAACACTCTGCAAGTGAATCAGAATCACACTTTTGGTGCGTCAGCTGCCTAAAACTCCATTTATCTCACTTTACGCGCAAACGCCAAACCGAAGTTTTCCAGAATCTCCACTCTAGCCGGAGTTTTTAGAAAGATTCGTTTTCAGAGGTGAATTCGCCGTTTGCGTGTAAAAGATGGGCACAAACGAAGGGAAATGTCTCGGTTTTTAAAAACACCAGTGTACGTGTGAACGAGTAAGAGTCAGGTTTGTGGAAATGCTTTTCAGTGTAATAAAAACATAAAAATGAAAAATACATGATTTTATTTTAGTCTATTTTTTAGCTTTTAGCTAAAGGTTACGTGTTGGTGCTTTAAAGGTCGTTTATTCATACTTTTTTACCAGTTTGGTCCCTTTTTGAGTCTTGATGTAGACTGGATTTGGTCGAGATCTAGTTCTGGTTTAGTCTGGATTTTGTTCCCTTTGTGAGTCCGACTGTAGACTTGGTTTGGTCCCATTTTGGTCCTGGTTTAGTCCTGGTCTTGTCCCAGTTTAGCTCTGGTTTTATTCCCAGTTTATTACAGAAATGTGATTGTGAGCTTTGAGTCATGATCCTCCTCAAAAACAGACCTGGAGTTCTGTTTTTGTCACTCACACGTTTGAGGAACTCTTTGTTAACATTTCCAGCTCTGAAATGATCCAGATGATTCTAGAGAAGGTGTGTGGAGTTTAAAAACACAGTGGAGCACTTCCTGTATCACCGCAGAAGGTGGAACAGAGAGTTTCTGAGTGTCTGAGAGAAGAACTCCTTTAGGTCCTTTAGGTCCTTTAAATTTCAGATCAATCTGACCTGCAGATCGTGAGAACTCTAAAGCAGGATTATTCCCCCCAAATATTCGAAAAGGACGAGATTGTTAAAAAACATGAGCTGCATAAGTTTGGGTCCGTCGCCTATTCCAAGAACTAAACCAGGACTAAACCAGGACTGAACCAGGACTAAACCAGGACTAAACCAGGACTGAACAAAGACCGAACCAGGACCAAAACAGGACCAAAATAGGACTAAATCAGGACTAAACCAGGAGCAAACAAGGACTAAAACAAGACCGAACCAGGACTGAACAAGGACTAAATCAGGACTAAATCAGGACTGAACCAGGACTAAACCAGGACTGAACAAAGACCGAACCAGGACCAAAACAGGACCAAAATAGGACTAAATCAGGACTAAACCAGGAGCAAACAAGGACTAAAACAAGACCGAACCAGGACTGAACAAGGACTAAATCAGGACTAAATCAGGACTGAAAAAGGACTAAACCGGGACTGAACCAGAACTGAACCAGGATTAAACTAGGACTGAACAAGGACCAAACCAGGACTAAACCAGGACTAAACCAGGGCCGAACAAGGACTGAACCAAGACCGAACCAGGATTAAACCAGGACTAAACCAGGACTAAGGTGAAGATTCAGGTGATGGATCTCTCGCTCCCTCACATCCTCCATTTTAGATCCGATATTTTCCCTGTGCTCTTTTTTAAAAGACTGTTTCCCACGGCTCTCAGGATATTTTCCCACTTCTGAAATCCGATGTGGCTGAAGTTCCTCTTACGACATTATGGAAACGCAAAGTAGAACAGGCATCACATTCATGTTATCCATGTGGAGAAAACGGAATGAAGTGGTGGGACGCTTGAAAAATAACGTTTCTGCCGCTACTCCGACTATTCGGTGGGAACAGCGGCGTGTAACCGTCTAACCGCAGGAAGACTTTCTAGCTGTTGGTTTGTCTCTAAAATGAGAAGTTCTTCACTCAAACCTCTACAGATCACACTGAGAAGGTCTGAAGTCAGTCAGTCTGTCCATTTTCAGTCCATTTTTATTCCTAAAGTCCTTCACGACACTCAGATGACGACAGGGTTTGTAATCAATCAATCAAATCATGTAAAACTCTCAGGTTGTAAATCGATTATCAGGACAGATCCAGCAGCACAGACGCTTTTTACAACTGAAAATAAACCAAACCAGACCTGCAGCTAAGGGTGCCTCATACTTGGTTTGGTTCTGGTTTAGTCCTGATTTGGTTTAGGCAGGATCGACATCTAGTCCTGGTTTAGTCTGGGTTTGGTTCCCTTTTTGAGTCCTAATGTAGATTTGGTTTGGTCCCATTCTAGTCCTGGTCTAGTCCTGGTCTAGTCCTGGTTTAGTTCTGGTTTTATTCCCAGTTTATTCACAGATCTGATGTGGATCTGTCCTGGTTCCACTGAAACTGAAGTGAGTCCAGACCAGGAGAACATTAAAACCTCAGATTCAGTTTTTTATTCAGATCTACAGCCTCAGCCAGAGCCGCCCTGGGGCAGACTGACAGAGACATGGCTGAAAATCTGAGCCATCCACCAAACCACCACCGGCACTCACCACATTCACACAGCCCCAGACCGAACCAGGACTGAACCAGGACTGAACCAGGTCTAAACCAGGACTAAACCAGGACTAAACCAGGACTGAACGAGGACTGAACCAGGACTAAACCAGGACTTAAACAGGACTAAACCAGGACTAAACCAGGACTGAACCAGGACTGAACCAGGAAGGACCCAGGATTAAACCAGGGCGAAATGGGTCTTAAACTGGGTCAAAATCAGGTAGAAATCAGGACTAAATCAGGACTAAATCAGGACTAAATCAGGTCTAAATCAGGGCTAAACAAGGCTTAAATCAGGTCAAAATCAGGTCGAAACCAGATCTAAATCAGGTTGAAATCAGAACTCCACAAATCTTTGGTTTCAGAACGTTGAATCTGAATTTTCTCCTGTCTCGGTGTCTCTGCGTCGGCCTATTCCGAGCTCCGCCTGCACCTGTCCGGACTCACCTGCCTCGGCCGTCCCCGGAACACAATCGAGGGGCAGAAAATATCCCAAAGCCCCAGATCCGGAGGGGTAAAGAGGTTCTGTTAGCTCCTGCAGCGTCCAGGCACGTTCAGCCCAAACACAGATCTGAACGGTGAGGAGCTCCGGGGCTGACGGGAGGAGGGGGGCCGGGGCAAGAGGAGGGGGGCCGGGGCAAGAGGAGGGGGGCCGGGGCAAGAGGAGGGGGGCCGGGGCAGAGGAGGGGGGCCGGGGCAAGAGGAGGGGGGCCGGGGCAAGAGGAGGGGGGCCGGGGCAGAGGAGGGGCAGGGCAAATATAGACCCGAGTATTTCAAACCTGCACAACAGCCTGAGCATGTACTAGTACTGACCAAAGTGTAGTGCATAACTGCACTTTTACTCAAACACAAACAAATAACACAAATAAACATGAAAACACACAAAAATAATGTACTATAACAGAACCTGGAGGCTCCTCTGACCAGTCTGCATTTAGAAACATCATGAAGGACAAAGAAAGATTAAACCAGGACAAAACCAGGTCTAAATGAGGACTAAACCAGGTCTAAACCAAGACTAATCCAGGTCTAAACCAGGTCTAAACCAGGTCTAAACCAGGACAAAACCAGGTCTAAACCAAGACTAAACCAGGACTAAACCAGGTCTAAACCAGGACTAAACCAGGACTAAACTAGGTCTAAACCAGGACTAAACCAGGACTAAACCAGGTCTAAACCAGGTCTAAACCAGGTCTAAACCAAGACTAATCCAGGTCTAAACCAGGTCTAAACCAGGTCTAAACCAGGACTAAACCAGGACTAAACCAGGACTAAACCAGGACTAAACCAGGTCTAAACCAGGTCTAAACCAGGTCTAAACCAAGACTAATCCAGGTCTAAACCAGGTCTACACCAGGACAAAACCAGGTCTAAACCAGGACAAAACCAGGTCTAAACCAGGTCTAAACCAAGACTAAACCAGGTCTAAACCAAGACTAAACCAGGTCTAAACGAGGACTAAACCAGGTCTAAACCAAGAGTAAACCAGGACTAAACCAGGACTAAACCAGGTCTAAACCAAGACTAAACCAGGACTAAACCAGGTCTAAACCAGGACTAAACCAGGACTAAACTAGGTCTAAACCAGGTCTAAAACAAGACTAAAACAAGACAAAACCAGGACAAAACCAGGTCTAAACCAGGACTAATCCAGGTCTAAACCAGGTCTAAACTAACCTAGGAAATCCCAGGCTGCTTTCGTTCGTTCTGATCTAAAGACAGTCTGGAAACGAGGCTAAGTGAGCTCTCCTGATTCTGGGAGCCAATCAGAGAGCGGGGAGGGGTGGAAAGGCGGTGACTCGTACTACGCGACAAACGGAAACTTGTAGTTTGAACTGACAACTGACATGAGGCTCTGGGCTACGTATACGCCACATGATCGACATTCATAACGCCCAATAAACGATGGTAAACCACACCTCCACTACGAGATATTCAGGAGGTGCTCCAGACCAGATCTCACTGTGATATGGTCTGGACCAGGTCTACACCAGATCTAAACCAGGACCAGGTTTTATTTCACAGTTTTTCTGTAAATCAAGACAAACTTTGACATTAGTGCGAGTCAGAGCCGGGGCAAAGGTCAAAGCTCCGCCAAAAGAAAATGTGAAACTGAAACTCTGAGACACACAGACTCCAACTGAAACTGAACCAGAGAGAGGGAGAGGAGAGGGAGAGGGAGAGGGAGAGGGGGAGAGGGAGGAGAGAGAGGAGAGGGAGAGGGAGAGGGGGAGAGGGAGGAGAGGGAGAGAGGGAGAGAGGGAGGAGAGGGAGGAGAGGGAGAGGGAGGAGAGAGGGAGAGGGAGAGGGAGGAGAGAGGGAGAGAGGGAGAGGGAGAGGGAGAGGGAGGAGAGAGAGGAGAGGGAGAGGGAGGAGAGGGAGAGGGGGAGAGAGGGAGAGGGGGAGAGGGAGGAGAGAGAGGAGAGGGAGGAGAGGGAGAGGGGGAGAGGGGGAGAGGGGGAGAGGGAGGAGAGAGAGGAGAGGGAGAGGGAGGAGAGGGAGAGGGGGAGAGAGGGAGAGGGGGAGAGGGAGAGGGGGAGAGAGGGAGAGGGGAGAGAGAGGAGAGGGAGGAGAGGGAGAGGGGGAGAGGGGGAGAGAGGGAGAGGGGGAGAGGGAGGAGAGGGAGGAGAGGGAGAGAGGGAGAGGGGGAGGAGAGGGAGAGAGGGAGGAGAGGGAGGAGAGGGAGAGGGGGAGGAGAGGGAGAGAGAGAGGGAGGAGAGAGGGGGGAGAGAGGGAGGAGAGGGAGTGGGAGAGGGAGGAGAGGGAGGAGAGAGGGAGGGGAGAGGAGAGGGAGAGAGGGAGAGAGGGAGAGGAGAGGGGGAGAGAGAGGGGGAGGAGGAGAGAGAGAGGGAGGAGAGGGAGAGAGGAATGGAGAGAGAAGAGGAAAGAGGGAGGAGAGAGAGGAGAGAGAGGGAGGAGAGAGAGAGAGAGATAGAGGGGGAGGAAACAGGGAGAGAGAGAGAGGGAGAGGCGGAGAGAGGTGAGAGGGGGGCAAGAGAGAAGAGAAGGAGGGAGAGAGAGAGGAGGAGGAGAGAGGGAGGAAGAGGAAAGAGGGAGAGAGAGGAGAGACAGAGGGGGGAGGGAGAGAGGAGGAGGAGAGAGAGGAAAGGAGAGAGAGGGAGAGAGGGGGAGGAGAGAGAGATAGGGAGAGAGAGGAGAGGAAAGAGAGGAGGAATGGAGAAATGGAGGGAGAAGGAGAGGGGAGAGGAGAGATGGGAGGAGGAGGAGAGAGGGAGGAATGGAGAGAGGAAAGAGGGAGAGAGAGGGAGAGAGAGAGGGGAGGAGAGAGGGAGGGAGAGAGGAGAAAGAGAGGAGAGAAAGAGAGAGGAGAGAGAGAGGAGCCAGAGAGGAGAGAGAGAGGAAAGAGGGAGAGAGGGGAAAGAGAGGAGAGATGGAGGGAGAAGGAGAGAGGGAAGGGAGAGAGGGAGAGAGGGAGAAGAGAGAGAGAAGAGGAGGGAGAGAGGAGAGGAGAGAGGAGGGAGAGAGAGGGAGAGGGGAAAGAGAGGGGGAGGAGAGAGAGGGAAGAGGGAGAGGAGAGATGGAGGGAGGAGAGGAAAGAGAGAGAGATGGAGAGAGGAGAGGAGTGAGAGAGAGGGAGGGGGAGGGAGAGAGAAGAGAAAGAGGAGGGGAAAGAGGAGAGAAGGAGGAGAGATGGAGGGAGAAGGAGGGGGAGAGGAATGAGGGGAGAAGAGAGGGGAGGAGAGGAGAGTGGAGGAGAGAAGAGAGGGAGGAGAGGAGAGGAAGCAAAAGATAGAGGGAGTAGAGAAAAAGAGTGAGTTGATATAAGGAGAGAGCGAGGTGAGAAGGATAAAAGAAAGGATGACGAGATAAGAGAAAAATGAAAGAAAATGGAAGAAAGAGAAAGGAATGGAGAGAAAAGAGAAAAAGAGGAGAAGGAAACAGAGGATAGAAAGGGAGGGAGCGGAGGGAGAGATGTTCCTCCAGACACATTCACAAACACATTTTAAATCCTTTTTTTCTTTTTCTTTTTTATTCTTTCTTCAGACTCATGTTTTCTCCAGTTTAAATTCTCTTCATAAAAACACAAAAGTACAAATCCAGTGCAAACAAACAAAACAAATAAAAAACAAACAAACGCTTCAGAAAATACAAAAAATACACAAAATATTTGGTCTCAACTTTGACATTAAACCACAAAAACACAGGAAATCCGTGAATTACAGTCGAATTTGGGCGGAAATCACAGATACATGATGATTTCGGGGCAGAAATGTCCAAAAATTCACAAATTTAGAATCTGCAAAACCTGCGTCTCTCTTTTTCACGTCCTCCTCCTCTTTTCTCTACATTCTTCTGTCACTTCTAGCGTCTCTCGTTTTTTTTAAAGCTCCGTCCACGTGAAACTCATTTGAAACTACAATTTGTGTCGTCAGATTTTGAATTTGAAACGCCGTTCGATTTCTCACTTTGAATTTTTTAACTCTGAAAAAACATGTTTGAATTATTTTTATTCTCAATTTTAGTGGCTGAAATATTAAGTGTCTAAACCAGGACTAAACCAGGACTAAACCGGGACTAAAACAGGACTAAACCAGGTCTAAACCAGGACTAATCCAGGTCTAATCCAGGTCTAAACCAGGACTAAACCAGGTCTAAAATAGGTCTATAACAGGACTAACCCAGGTCTAAACCAGGTCTAAACCAGGTCTATAACAGGACTAAACCAGGACTAAACCAGGTCTATAACAGGACTAAACCGGGACTAAACCAGGTCTAAAATAGGTCTATAACAGGACTAAACCAGGTCTAAACCAGGACTAATCCAGGTCTAATCCAGGTCTAAACCAGGACTAATCCAGGTCTAATCCAGGTCTAAACCAGGACTAAACCAGGTCTAAGACAGGTCTAAAATAGGTCTATAACAGGACTAACCCAGGACTAACCCAGGACTAAACCAGGTCTTTTTTGCGTACAATATCATTAAAAAAATTAATAAAATAACCTAAATCTATAATATTTTTAAATTGAAATTTAAACACTTAAATGTACACTATATTTCAGCAACTAAAATTCAGAATAAAAATTATTCAAACTTGTATTTTCAGAGTTAAAAAATTCAAAGTGAGAAATTCAGTGATGTTTCAAATTCTAAATCTGACGACACAAATGTTGGGGCTTAAAAATATAAGCGCTGAATATTTAAAAGATTCAATTTTAATTTTGAATCTTGAAAACTTTCAGCAACTAAAATTCAGAATAAAAACAATTCAAATATCTTTTTTCAGAGTTAAATTCAGCAGCATTTCTAAATTCAAATTCTAAATCTGATGGAACAAATTATCTTCCATAAGGTTAATTTCTCTTTAGTTTTAGTATCGATACCTGCGAAAAACGATGATCTATAGTTGCGATATTAGTTTCAGTATCGATTAAAATCTGATTTTCGATTTTCCGATGATTTATTTCTGTGGACCGAGATTTAAAAATGACAAAACACATTTCACTATTTTTTTTTTTACACTTTCTTAAAAAGTCCTTTTCTTCATTTTCGTCAAACCTCCACATTTGCATAGCGCAGACACAAACATGTGCAAACAAGTTAAAAAGGTGCAGTATGGAACTTTCCCGGTGGGTTCCTCTACCTGGAATGTTCCGCAGTATGGCATTAAACAGAGCGAGACTGCATTTATTTGTCAAATTTAGGAAAAAATATAGAAAAAACTTAGATATTTGAGTTTTATCCACAATGTTCCACACAGTAAGACCGTAAACGTATCACCATGGAGACAAGCAGAACCAGAAAAGTTACACAGTGCACCTTTAACCATATAGTTTTGCTTCTCCATATGGTAGAACTGTTTTTTTTACTCCAATATCATAAAAAAATAATACTAAAAGAACATAAATCTGTAATATTTTAAATGCAACAATGAGATAACAGTTCCTTTTTTAAATTTAGGTTCCCAAATGTTTGAAATTTTCTGTGGTGACAGAATCAGGACTAAACCAGGACTAAACCAGGACTAAACCAGGTCTAAACCAGGACTAAAGCAGGAAGAAACCAGGTTTAAACCAGGTCTAAACCGGGACTAAACCAGGACTAAACCAGGTTTAAACCGGGTCTAAAACAGGAATAAACCAGGACTAAACCAGGACTAAAGCAGGTCTAAACTGGGACTAAACCAGGACTAAACCAGGACTAAACCAGGACTAAAGCAGGTCTAAACTGGGACTAAACCAGGACTAAAGCAGGTCTAAACCAGGTCTAAACCAGGTCTAAAACAGGACTAAAACAGGACTAAACCAAGACTAAACCAAGTCTAAAACAGGACTAAACCAGGACTAAACCAAGTCTAAAACAGGACTAAACAAGGTCTAAAACAGGACTAAACCAGGTCTAAACCAGGTCTAAACCAGGTCTAAACCAGGTCTAAAACAGGACTAAAACAGGACTAAACCAAGACTAAACCAAGTCTAAAACAGGACTAAACCAGGACTAAACCAAGTCTAAACCAGGACTAAACCAAGTCTAAAACAGGACTAAACAAGGTCTAAACCAGGTCTAAACCATGTCTTTTTTGCCTACAATATCATAAAAAAATAACAAAAGAACCTAAATCTATAATATTTTAAATGCAAAAACGAGATACCAGTTCCTTTTTTAAATTTAGGTTCCCAAATATTTGAAATTATCTCAATTTTAACCTTAAAATGTCAAGTTTGGTCCTATAAGAGTCTCTACAGAAAACACACAGAACCAGCTGCAGTACAAACAAGTCTAGGAAAAAGCACTTAAAGCTGCATTGTGTAACTTTTCCGGTGGGAAATTCATCATCTGCTTGTTTCTATGGATACCCTCTTCCTGGAATGTTCCGCAGTGTGACTTTAAACAGCTCTACTTTACATTTATTCAATCACAGGTGGTTTTAGAGCTCAAAAGTACCTCGAAAAACAGATGTTCTGACTGTGAGCGGGGTCGCCTCTCCACAGATCTCAGTCCGGTTTGGTCTCCGTGGCGATAGAAAGGTTTAATGCCATACTGCGGAACATTACACACAAGTTACACAATGCACTTTTAAGAATTAGGCTATTCTAAAATTCAAAAAAGATTCTCACATTTGGAAATCAAGATACTTTTTTGCATAAATGTAAAAATTTTGGATTTCAGTTTATTTATTTTTGATATATATATATATATATTTTTTTACATTATTAAATTCCAAATTTAAATGTTTAGAATTTCCAATATTGTCCAGTGAGCAAAGTTATGATTCTAACCCTAAAATGTCTAAAATTCCAAATTTCGAATTGGACAATGTGTTAAAAAACCTACAGATTATTATTTTTATTTTCTTTTTTTCAGAATATTTTGTGTCAGTTTTTTCCTGATAATTTTCTAAACAGATTTGCCGTTCACATAAAATGCTCAAAGACAAATCCATGGCTCGATGTAGCACAGAAAACAGTGCATTTAAAACAGTATTTACACAAAACATTTGAAATTTTAGAAACAGTGTTGAAAAATACACATTTATACGAAACTACTACAGGATATAAGAATATTTTTTATGGATCTGTGGGTGATTTATTCATTTGACAAAAAAATTCCCTCCAATAATACTGGAACTTCTGAGAAAGTCTGTGGTGACAGAACCAGGTCTAAACCAGGTCTAAACCAGGACTATCCCAGGTCTTAACAAGGTCTAAACCAGGACTATCCCAGGTCTTAACAAGGTCTAAACCAGGACTATCCCAGGTCTAAACCAAGTCTAAACCAAGACTATCCCAGGTCTTAACAAGGCCTAAACCAGGTCTGAAACAGGTCTAAAACAGGACTAAACCAGGTCTAAACCAGGTCTAAACCAGGGCCAAACCAGGTCTAAGCCAGGTCTAAATCAGGTCTAAACCAGGACTAAACCAGGACTGAACCAGGTCTAAACTAGGACTAAACCAGGTCTAAACCAGGACTAAGCCAGGTCTAAATCAAGTCTAAACCAGATCTAAACCAGGACTAAACCAGGACTAAACTAGGTCTAAACCAGGACTAAACTAGGTCTAAACCAGGACTAAACTAGGTCTAAACCAGGACTAAACCAGGACTAAACCAAGTCTACACATGTCTAAGCCAGGTCTAAATCAAGTATAAACCAGGACTAAACCAGGACTAAACCAGGACTAAACCAGGTCTAAATTACAGATATTGTAAATTGTGTTCTTGTTCCTTCACCGTGTTTGTTTCCATTAAATCTGTATAAAAATTCCGCCGTTTCTGCTGACGTTCCCAAAGTTTCCAGTATTAACGAAGGACACTGTGTTTAAACGATCTGTTCTGTTGTTTTCCATAATTTTATTAAAAACGACTCTCAATCCCAGAGCCGTGCATCGTTTCTTTCCTTTATAAAAATGAATCCTATAAAATCGAGTGCACGTACGGCGGAGTAATACTGATTTAAATGCTTTCAAGTGATGTCCATTGCACTGAACTTCCTTCGGAATGTCAAATATTCCGTTTTTGTCAAAGAATACAATAAAAATACAATAATATTCCATCTTCATGAACACAAAATGTCCGCCTTCTTTCTCCGGATATCTGCTGACGTTTCACTGACCAAAGTTGCGAAAAAAAGTTGATTTTGGCTTCGATTTTTGTGAAGCCCGTTCTTACGTCCTCTTTTCCAGGATCCCAAGAAAATGTGTAAATGTCTTCATGGGATTCCTCGATTTGGAAATTGAACCTTCAACTTCGTCTTGACGGGAGAAGGAAGTGAAAATGTCGCTAAAATGCAGTTTCAAGCAGGTGACGTTCACGCAAAAGAGTTCTTCAAGGATTTAAAGCTGCACTGTGGAACTTTTGTCCACAGAGGAGTCATTGCCTTTCCTGGAATGTTCCACAGTGTAGAATTAAACCAGGACTAAACCAGGTCTAAAACAGGTCCAAACCAGGTCTAAACCAGGTCTAAAACAGGACTTAAACAGGTCTAAACCAGGTCCAAACCAGGTCTAAAAAAGGACTAAACCAGGTCTAAAACAGGACTAAACCAGGTGATGTTCAAGCAAAAGAGTTCTTCAAGGATTTAAAGCTGCACTGTGGAACTTTTGTCCACAGAGGAGTCGTTGCCTTTCCTGGAATGTTCCACAGTGTAGAATTAAACCAGGACTAAACCAGGTCTAAAACAGGTCCAAACCAGGTCTAAACCAGGTCTAAAACAGGACTTAAACAGGTCTAAACCAGGACTAAAAAAGGACTAAACCAGGTCGAAAAAAGGACTAAACCAGGTCTAAACCAGGTCCAAACCAGGTCTAAAAAAGGACTAAACCAGGTCTAAACCAGGACTAAAACAGGTCTAAACCAGGTCTAAAACAGGACTAAACCATGTCTAAACCAGGTCTAAAACAGGACTAAACCAGGTCCAAACCAGGTCTAAAGAAGGACTAAACCAGGTCTAAACCAGGTCTAAAAAAGGACTAAACCAGGTGATGTTCAAGCAAAAGAGGTCTTCAAGGCTTTAAAGCTTCACTGTGTAACTTGTATCCATAGGAGTCATTGCCTTGCCTGGAATGTTCCACAGTGTAGCATTAAACTATCTCCATGGAGACCAGCAGACTCACAGGTTAGAATAAGACGAATATTGGAATAAAAAACACATGTAAGTGGATAAACACAAGAAAGATAATGCCATACTGTGAAACCTTCCAGGCAACGCAAGAACATCTCCATGGAGATGGAGCAGGTTACATAGTGCAGCTTTGAAATGTTTAAAAGGCAAAAGTAAAAAAAACCTTCGATATTCCAGGTAATCCTTGGCCGGTCTTGGAAGTTTGGGGAAAACTGCTGGTCCCGGTTCAAGTTTAAATTCTTTTTCTTCGTTTTGCAGTGAGTGAAGTCCAGTCTGCTCCAGTCTCATGGATTCTTATCGATACTTCGCCGTGACATCGCGCTGGGGGTGCTCTACATGCATCTCTAACGGCAGAATGTTCAACAGTTGGTTGGTGGTGATGCAACACATTAGGAAATATCGCCAAATAAGGTTTAAGATTGTCTGAAAACTCAAGAAAAAATGCTAGATGGATTTAAGGAGCACATTTTCAGGAGTCCATGATCAGTCCAAGCATTCGTGGTCCGGTTTCGGAGTTTGATTTTCAACAAAAACGTGAGCGACTAACTGAAAAACTGTTAGCAAGCTCGTGATTGCAGGTTTACCCCGTGTAGTTGAGGCTAAGTCAGTTCTTCATGGTCAGTTTGTGCTAAAGGCAAAGATTTAAGTCTAAGAACCTCAGACAGAGCAGTGCCTACAGTTAGCATCACACCCCCAAGGAATCTTGATGACGTCGGCTGCACTGCGTAACTTTTGTCCATAGAGGAGGCATTGCCTGGCCTGGAATGTTCCACAGTGTAGCATTAAACCAGGAATAAACCAGGAATAAACCAGGACTAAACCGGGACTAAACCAGGTCTAAACCAGGTCTAAAACAGGTCTGAACCAGGTCTAAACCGGGTCTAAACCAGGTCTAAACCAGGTCTAAAACAGGTCTGAACCAGGTCTAAACTGGGTCTAAAACAGGTCTAAACCAGGTCTAAAACAGGTCTGAACCAGGTCTAAACCAGGACTAAAGCAGGTGACGTTCACGCGAAAGAGTTCTTCAAGGCTTTAAAGCTCCACTGTGTAACTTTTATCCATAGAGGAGTCATTGCCTTGCATGGACATAGACATATGGACCTGATGTTGTCTCCAGTCTCACGTATTCCTATGGAGCGGTGTACAAGTTCATGTCGTCTCCAGACTGGCTTGTTTACATGGCTTTGTGGTCCTTCCATGAGTTATAATGGAGTATAGAGGAACAGAGAGGAGGAAATCACCAGTTGAAAAGAGAGTTGTGTCCCAGAGTCATGAAGTAGATCTGACTGCTGCCTCCGGACTGAACCGATGCAAAGAAAACCTGGAACAAAAACGGACAAAAGCAGCTGAAAATACAGAACCAGACTAGAATTCTTCTGCAACAATAGTCTTCAACTTTTGTTCATCTGTTTGTTTGTCCGTCTGTTTGTTTGTTCGTCCGTCTGTATGTTCGTCCGTCTGTTTGTTCGTCTGTTTGTTTGCTCGTCTGTCTGTTTGTCCGTCTGTTTGTTTGTTCGTCTGTCTGTTTGTCCGTCTGTTTGTCCGTCTGTCTGTTTGTCCGTCTGTCTGTTTGTCCGTCTGTCTGTTTGTCCGTCTGTCTGTTTGTCCGTCTGTCTGTTTGTCCGTCTGTTTGTCCGTCTGTTTGTCCGTCTGTTTGTCCGTCTGTCTGTTTGTCCGTCTGTCTGTCTGTCCGTCTGTTTGTTCGTCTGTCTGTTTGTTCGTCTGTCTGTTTGTTCGTCTGTTTGTTTGTTCGTCTGTCTGTTTGTCCGTCTGTTTGTTCGCCTGTCTGTCTGTCTGTTTGTCCGTCTGTTTGTTCGTCTGTCTGTTTGTCTGTCTGTCTGTTTGTCCGTCTGTCTGTTTGTCCGTCTGTTTGTCCGTCTGTCTGTTTGTTCGTCTGTCTGTTTGTTCGTCTGTTTGTTTGTTCGTCTGTTTGTTTGTCTGTCTATCTGTTTGTTTGTCCGTCTGTTTGTTTGTCTGTCTATCTGTTTGTTTGTTTGTCTGTTTGTTTGTCCGTCTGTCTGTATGTTTGTCTTGTCTGTTTGTTCGTCTGTTTGTTTGTTCGTCTGTTTGTTTGTCTGTCTATCTGTTTGTTTGTCCGTCTGTTTGTTTGTCCGTCTGTTTGTTTGTCCGTCTGTCTGTTTGTCTGTCTGTCTGTTTGTCCGTCTGTCTTTTTGTCAATCTTCTAATTCTTAACCACTGTACGGCGCTTTGTGTTACATTTTTGTATGAAAAGCGCTTTATAAATATTGTTTGATTGATTGTTTGAACTTGACTTTTTCCTGTTATGGACGCCATTTTGAGGACCTGTGGTGGTTGGAGTTATGATTGAGGGTAGGTGTGTGCCGTGTGTTCTGACCTTGTCGTTTCTCTCACAGAGGAACTTGAGTTTCTGGGCCTTTTTGTGCATGAAGACGCCCTCCAGACTCCCGGTGTTCGCAGAGCGCAGCTCGATGGCCTTCTCCCCCCAGCCCATCACCTGGTTACTCTGCAGGTACGCTAGAACAACAAGAAAAAGGGTTAACTAGAGCTGAGCGGTATGACCAAAAATTGATATCACGGTATTTTTCAAAATTATATCGGTATCACAGTATTTGCCGGTATATATATTTTTTTCATGCATGACTCGATGTTAACCCCATTTCCTAATAATTTAGAGAATAATTACTGCAGTAAACTGGACTTGGTAAAACATCTCTGGGTCCAGAGCTTTAATCATCTCCTTGAAGCTCCTTTCTCAACAGGACTAAGTGGTCCCATGTCTTTGGTGAAGTGGACAGTAACAGTGTTGGTAATATCGTTCCACCGTTTGCTTTTCTTGTCGTAGGCGGTCCCCTTAGCAAACACGTCTTTGAGTGACGTCTGAGTGGCATTTTGTGTCGCGGCGCCGACTTGAACATTATCTGCAGACGTGGAAGAGGATGCAAATTGACAGAAAATTGACCAAAATTTACAGAAAATTGACCAAAATTTGACCGAAAATTTACAGAAAATTGACCAAAATTGACAGAAAATTGACCAAAATTGACAGAAAATTGACCAAAATTTGACCGAAAATTTACAGAAAATTGACCAAAAAATTGACTAAAAACTTTCTGAAATTGACTGAAAATTGACCAAAAATTTGCCCAAAATTTACAAAAAATGTATAGAATATTGACAAAAAAATTGACCAACAATTGACTGAAATTGATTGAAAATTGACAAAAAATTGAAATCACAGTATTTTTGAAAATTCTATCAGTGTCGCGGTATTTGACGGTACTTTTTTGTGTGTGTACTAAGTGGTTCCATGTCTTTGGTGAAGTGGACAGTAACAGCGTTGGTAATATCGTTCCACCGTTTGCTTTTCTTGTCGTAGGCGGTCCCCTTAGCAAACGCGTCTTTGAGTGACGTCTGAGTCGCTACAACTTTAGCCCGACGACATTTACAGAATACGGTTGTTTGCGTCAGATTTCTTAAAGCCGAAGTTCTTCCACACGACTGACACGGCTCCTCTTTTCGGTATAAGTTTCTCTGTTTTTAACAACGTCCATGTTGTTCACCGCTCAACACACACTATAGCCGTGTCCGAATTCGAGGGTTATTGATCAGTGTGCGTAATTTGCGTGGTGCGTGTTTTTAGCATTAGCGTTAGCAGCGTGTCTGGCCGCTGCGAGCGGCTCCATGGACCTGTCCCATTTCGGCAACGGCCTTGCAGTCCACGTAGGCGAGTTCGAGGGCTGCAGCTTTTGCAGCTTTTGGAGCAGCCGAAAAAGCAGCCCTCGAATTGGGACACGGCTCACGCTTCCACCGCTCTCGTGCCACTGCAAAACAGTTCCCTGGCGTGACGTTCCGGTGCGACGTTCCGCCGCTCTGTGCTCCTGACGTAGGACTAAACCAAGACTAAACCAGGACTAAACCAGGACTAAACCAGGACTAAACCAGGACTAAACCAGGACTAAACCAGGACTAAACCAGGTCTAAACCAGGACTAAACCAGGACTAAACCAGGACTAAACCAGGTCTAAACCAGGTCTAAACCAGGTCTAAACCAGGTCTAAACCAGGACTAAACCAGGACTAAACCAGGTCTAAACCAGGACTAAACCAGATTTTGTACGCACACACTCACCGGTATTGCGGTAAATGAAAAATTCATATCATTAAAAAAAACAAAAAAAACACCGGTATTTGGTATGAACCGGTATACCGCCCAGCCCTAGGGTTAACCCAGGCAGAACAAGCATCACCTGGAAATAAAAACACCAAAATCACGTCGTGCAGGTTAATACAAACATTTTAAGCCCAAAATGAGGAGCCTGACAGCAGCAGGTACAGAGAGAGGGGCCACGGTCTTTCAACGTAAGCCGATGGAGCCAGAAGTGTGGCCATGCTCACTTCCTGTTTGGAATGAGCTATGTCCGTTTCTATACAGTCTTAACACGCCTGGTCACTCTGTAGGTGGGGTTAGGGTCTGTAAAGGACTCTGTGCCACACTTTTGTTCACTTTATCAATACAGTTTGATTGGTTTTGAGTGTCTCTGGTTCCTCACCCACAGACGCCGGCATCTCGCCCCACTGCAGAACCGTGTCTTTGGTGATTCTCCCAAACGTGTCGATGTAAACGCCTTCGTCTTCATAACAGACCAACAGCTCCGTGCCCGCCGTCTGAGGGAGCAGCACGATGGCGTGGGGGCGGATACTGCCCGGGATCTGAAATATATACGCAAATATATACGTCATTATATACGCAAATATATACACAAATATGTATGTAAATATATACGCAAATATATACGTCATTATATACGCAAATATATACACAAATATGTATGTAAATATATATACACAAATATATACGTCATTATATATGCAAATATATACACAAATATGTATGTAAATATATACGCAAATATATACGTAAATATATACGTAAATATATACGTAAATATATGTAAGACATAAACACAATACTGTATATACCGCAATTTATTGATTGATTGATTGATTGCATTTATATAGCGCCTTTCATGACACCCAAAGTTCTTTACAGTTCATTGTTCATTCACTCCACACTTGGTGGTGGTGAGATACTTTCTGTAGCCACAGCTGCCCTGGGGCAGACTGATGGAAGTGAGGCTGCCAATCTGCCCCATCGACCCCTCTGACCACCTCCAACACTCACTCCACTTTCATACTAGGCAAATGTGGGTGAAGTGTCCTGCCTAAGGACACAACTGGAATTCCCAGTGTCTCCGAGTCCTGACCAGGCCCGGCTGAGACCTGACAGGATGAGGCTGTGACAGGATCAGACTGTGACAGGATGAGGCTGTGACAGGATGAGGCTGTGACAGGATGAGGCTGTGACAGGATGAGGCTGTGACAGGATCAGACTGTGACAGGATGAGGCTGTGACAGGATCAGACTGTGACAGGATGAGGCTGTGACAGGATGAGGCTGTGACAGGATGAGGCTGTGACAGGATGAGGCTGTGACAGGATGAGGCTGTGACAGGATCAGGCTGTGACAGGATGAGGCTGTGACAGGATCAGACTGTGACAGGATGAGGCTGTGACAGGATCAGACTGTGACAGGATGAGGCTGTGACAGGATGAGGCTGTGACAGGATGAGGCTGTGACAGGATGAGGCTGTGACAGGATCAGGCTGTGACAGGATGAGGCTGTGACAGGATCAGACTGTGACAGGATGAGGCTGTGACAGGATGAGGCTGTGACAGGATGAGACCTGACAGGATGAGGCTGTGACAGGAGGAGGCTGTGACAGGATCAGACTGTGACAGGATGAGGCTGTGACAGGATCAGGCTGTGACAGGATGAGGCTGTGACAGGATGAGGCTGTGACAGGATCAGGCTGTGACAGGATCAGACTGTGACAGGATGAGGCTGTGACAGGATGAGGCTGTGACAGGATGAGACCTGACAGGATGAGGCTGTGACAGGAGGAGGCTGTGACAGGATCAGACTGTGACAGGATGAGGCTGTGACAGGATGAGGCTGTGACAGGATCAGGCTGTGACAGGATGAGGCTGTGACAGGATCAGGCTGTGACAGGATGAGGCTGTGACAGGATGAGGCTGTGACAGGATCAGGCTGTGACAGGATCAGGCTGTGACAGGATGAGGCTGTGACAGGATGAGACCTGACAGGATGAGGCTGTGACAGGATCAGGCTGTGACAGGATGAGACCTGACAGGATGAGGCTGTGACAGGAGGAGGCTGTGACAGGATGAGGCTGTGACAGGATCAGACTGTGACAGGATGAGGCTGTGACAGGATCAGGCTGTGACAGGATGAGACCTGACAGGATCAGGCTGTGACAGGATGAGGCTGTGACAGGATCAGGCTGTGACAGGATCAGGCTGTGACAGGATCAGGCTGTGACAGGATGAGGCTGTGACAGGATGAGGCTGTGACAGGATGAGGCTGTGACAGGATCAGACTGTGACAGGATCAGACTGTGACAGGATGAGACCTGAAAGGATCAGGCTGTGACAGGATGAGGCTGTGACAGGATGAGGCTGTGACAGGATGAGGCTGTGACAGGATCAGGCTGTGACAGGATCAGGCTGTGACAGGATCAGGCTGTGACAGGATGAGGCTGTGACAGGATGAGGCTGTGACAGGATGAGGCTGTGACAGGATCAGGCTGTGACAGGATGAGGCTGTGACAGGATGAGGCTGTGACAGGATCAGGCTGTGACAGGATCAGGCTGTGACAGGATCAGGCTGTGACAGGATCAGGCTGTGACAGGATCAGGCTGTGACAGGATGAGGCTGTGACAGGATCAGACTGTGACAGGATCAGACTGTGACAGGATGAGACCTGACAGGATCAGGCTGTGACAGGATGAGGCTGTGACAGGATCAGGCTGTGACAGGATGAGGCTGTGACAGGATCAGACTGTGACAGGATGAGACCTGACAGGATCAGGCTGTGACAGGATGAGACCTGACAGGATCAGGCTGTGACAGGATCAGGCTGTGACAGGATGAGGCTGTGACAGGATGAGGCTGTGACAGGATCAGGCTGTGACAGGATCAGGCTGTGACAGGATGAGGCTGTGACAGGATGAGGCTGTGACAGGATCAGGCTGTGACAGGATGAGGCTGTGACAGGATCAGGCTGTGACAGGATCAGGCTGTGACAGGATGAGGCTGTGACAGGATGAGGCTGTGACAGGATGAGGCTGTGACAGGATCAGACTGTGACAGGATGAGGCTGTGACAGGATGAGGCTGTGACAGGATCAGGCTGTGACAGGATGAGGCTGTGACAGGATCAGGCTGTGACAGGATCAGGCTGTGACAGGATCAGGCTGTGACAGGATCAGGCTGTGACAGGATGAGGCTGTGACAGGATGAGGCTGTGACAGGATCAGGCTGTGACAGGATCAGGCTGTGACAGGATCAGGCTGTGACAGGATGAGGCTGTGACAGGATGAGGCTGTGACAGGATCAGGCTGTGACAGGATGAGGCTGTGACAGGATCAGGCTGTGACAGGATCAGGCTGTGACAGGATCAGGCTGTGACAGGATCAGGCTGTGACAGGATGAGGCTGTGACAGGATGAGGCTGTGACAGGATCAGGCTGTGACAGGATGAGGCTGTGACAGGATCAGGCTGTGACAGGATCAGGCTGTGACAGGATCAGGCTGTGACAGGATCAGGCTGTGACAGGATCAGGCTGTGACAGGATCAGGCTGTGACAGGATCAGGCTGTGACAGGATCAGGCTGTGGTCACAAGTGACACATTAAAGACCATAAGCCACTACTTTTGTCCCACACTGAATCCTGCGGCTTAAACAATGACGTGATGAATTTCTTCAGGATCCACTGAAGAACTTTGTGACTTTGACCAAGACTTTTTGTGACACGAGCAAACTATTTTTGTATTTTATAGAATGTTTTTATGTAAATATCTGTTTGTTCTTGTACAGAGGGCTGATCTCACTGTGGGCCCTCACTGTGGGCCCTCACTGAGTGACCTCACTGAGTGACCTCACTGAGTGACCTCAGTGTGGGACCTCAGTGTGGGACCTCAGTGTGGGACCTCTGTGGGACCTCCCACACTGAGGTCCC
>JAVJIX010000246.1:1047500-1095000 GCA_036785185.1 Paratrypauchen microcephalus
TAGTTTAGACCTGATTTTGTCCTAGTTTAGACCTGGTTTAGACCAAGTTTAGTTCTAGTTCAGACCTGATTTTGTCCTAGTTTAGACCTGGTTTAGTCCTAATTTAATCCTAGTTTAGACCTGATTTAGTCCTGGTTTAGACCTGGTTTAAACCTGGTTTAGTCCTAGTTTAGACCTGATTTAGTCCTAGTTTAGACCTGGTTTAGTCCAAGTTTAGACATGGTTTAGTGCTTGTTTAGACCTGGTTTAGTCGTGGTTTAGACCTGATTTAGTGCCAGTTTAGAGCTGGTTTTGTCCTAGTTTAGACCTGGTTTACACTTGGTTTAGACCTGGTTTAAACCTGGTTTAGTCCTTGTTTAGACCTGATTTAGTCCTGGTTTAGAGGCAATTTAGTCCTGATTTAGTCCTAGTTTAGACCTGGTTTAGTCCTGGTTTAGTCCTAGTTTAGACCTGGTTTAGACCTGGTTTAGACCTGGTTTAGACCTGATTTAGCCCTAGTTTAGACCTGATTTAGTCCTGGTTTAGAGTTGGTTTGGTCCTGATTTAGTCCTAGTTTAAAACTGGTTTAGATCTTTAGACAGCTGGGAGGGCATCTGGCACACATGGCAGGGCATGTGGGTGTACTTACGTGCGTGGGCAGGTAGAGGTCGTAGGGCGTTCCCGAGTCAACGTCGATGGCGTGGAAACCGGACACAGAGCCGTAGATGACCTTTAACCGCTGACCCTCCTCCACGGTCAGGTCCACAGACAGAGGCTTATGAGGCAGAGCGCGGAAAGACTGGAACACAAACACATGATTAACTCTGGTCTGGACCTGGTTTAGACCTGGTTTAGACCTGGTTTAGACCCGGTTTAGACCTGGTTTAGACCTGGTTTAGTCCTTGTTTAGTCCTGGTTTAGTCCTGGTTTAGTCCTGGTTTAGACCTGGTTTAGACCTGGTTTAGACATGGTTTAGTCCTGGTTTAGACCTGGTTTAGTCCTGGTTTAGTCCTGGTTTAGTCCTTGTTTAGTCCTGGTTTAGTCCTGGTTTAGACCTGGTTTAGACCTGGTTCAGTCCTGGTTTAGTCCTGGTTTAGTCCTGGTTCAGTCCTGGTTTAGTCCTGGTTTAGTCCTGGTTTAGACCTGGTTCAGTCCTGGTTTAGACCCGGTTTAGACCCGGTTTAGTCCTGGTTTAGACCTGGTTTAGTCCTGGTTTAGTCCTGGTTTAGACCTGGTTCAGTCCTGGTTTAGTCCTGGTTTAGTCCTGGTTTAGACCTGGTTCAGTCCTGGTTTAGACCCGGTTTAGACCTGGTTTAGTCCTGGTTTAGTCCTGGTTTAGTCCTGGTTTAGACCTGGTTTAGACCTGGTTCAGTCTTTGTTTAGACCTTATTCAGTCCTAGTTTAGTCCTGGTTTAGTCCTGGTTTAGTCCCGGTTTAGACCTGATTTAGTCCTGGTTTAGACCGGGTTTAAACCAGATTTGGACCGGGTTTAGACCGGATTCAGACTGGGTTTAGACCTGGTTTAGTCCTGGTTTAGTCTCGGTTTAGACCTGGTTTAGACCTGGTTCAGTCCTGGTTCAGTCCTGGTTCAGTCCTGGTTTAGTCCTGGTTTAGTCTTGGTTCTGTCTTTGTTTAGACCTTATTCAGTCCTAGTTTAGTCCTGGTTTAGACCCAGTTTAGTCCCGGTTTAGACCTGATTTAGTTCTGGTTTAGACCGGGTTTAAACCAGATTTGGACCGGGTTTAGACCGGATTCAGACTGGGTTTAGACCTGGTTTAGTCCTGGTTTAGTCCCGGTTTAGACCTGGTTTAGTTCCAGTTTAGACCTGGTTTAAGCTGCAAAATGTGACAATAAAAATGAAATAAAACTGAAATGTGCAGTACAGTTCACTAAAATATGATCTAATGTTTTCAGGATAATAAAAAACTGACCGAATATTGATGAAAACAGATTTGAACCAGTTTAAAGACTAAACTGGTTCAGGTCTCAGAGGAGTGAGAAGTGGGACAGACATAAATAGAATGTTCTGGTTCCTGTGTCCCAGCTAATGCTAACGCTAATGCTAACGCTAATGCTAACGCTAATGCTAACGCTAATGCTAACGCTAACGCTCATGGATATAAAACGGTCGATCTCGCGTTCAGCCTCTTGGCGTGCGTTAATGCCGCCGCCATCGTGGTACGGTGGTTCAGAGAAGATGGCGGACTTTGACGCCGCATACGAACGCACGAACAAGCGGAAGAGCAAAACATTTCATCAGTACGATTTTATTTTGTAGGCCTGCGATACAAAAAGTGTTCTGAACCCAGGACTAAACCAAGACTAAACCAGGACTGAACTAGGACTGAACCAGGACTAAACCAGGACTGAACTAGGACTGAACTAGGACTAAACCAGGTCTAAACCAGGACTGAACCAGGACTAAACCAGGACTAAACCAGGACTAAACCAGGTCTAAACCAGGACTGAACCAGGACTAAACCAGGACTAAACCAGGTCTAAACCAGGACTGAACTAGGACTAAACCAGGTCTAAACCAGGACTGAACCAGGACTAAACCAGGACTAAACCAGGTCTAAACCAGGACTGAACTAGGACTAAACCAGGTCTAAACCAGGACTAAACCAGGACTGAACCAGGACTAAACCAGGTCTAAACCAGGTCTAAACCAGGACTGAACCAGGATTAAAACCAACACTGAACTAGGTCTGAACAGGACTAAAAACGTCTAATTGACGTTCGTTCATTTAAAGCGGCGTTACCCCAGTATCGAGACGGCGGTTTAGTCGACACATTTGTTCAAATAGACGGCGGGAGTCAATGCGAGATCTACCGTAGCTAATGCTACAGCTAACGGTAACGCAGGGCTAAATACAACAACCGCTACTGATCCATGAGTAAAAATATAAATACTGTGTACGCAGAGTTAGGTCCAGATTTAGGGATGTTTTCAGATGTTTCGTACCTAACATGTTTCATACCTGTGATATTTCAAACCTGGTTCAGTCCTGGTTTTGTCCTGGTTTAGTCCTGATTTAGACCTGGTTTAGACCTGGTTTAGTCCTGGTTCAATCCTAGTTCAGTCCTGGTTTAGACCTGGTTTAGTCCTGGTTCAGTCCTGGTTTAGACCTGGTTTAGTCCCTGTTTTCTGCCCCATTCATCCATTGTGTCCTTGGGCAAGACACTGACTGTTTTTATTACGGTGTGATTCATTAACATTACAAGTGTGGGAAGTGAAGGAATAACAGACTTTTTTTTCTAGAATGACATAAAATCGTTTTTACCTTGAAGGCCATGAACTTGTGGTACGGTTTTGGGGCCCAGGCGTAAACCTCCACGGCGTTCTTCAGCGCGATCACCAGGAACTTGATCTTCTCGTAACGGACTGTGGACAACAACACCGACATGAACTAATCTCTCTGTGTCCTCTTTATATTTATTCATATGAAGTTTAATATGTTGTTTACTTTAGATTTTCGGGTTTAGTCCCGGTTTAGTCCCAGTTTAGTCCTGGTTTAGTTCTGGTTTAGTCCTAGTTCAGTCCTGGTTTAGATGTGGTTTCGTCCTAGTTTAATCCTGGTTTAGTTCTGGTTTAGTCCTAGTTTAGTCCTGGTTTAGTCCTGGTTTAGTCCTGGTTTAGTCCTGGTTCAGTCCTGATTTAGTCCTGATTTAGTCCTGGTTTAGTCCTAGTTCAGTCCTGGTTTAGTTCTGGTTTAGTCCTAGTTCAGTCCTGGTTTAGTCCTGGTTCAGTCCTGGTTTAGTCTTGGTTTAGTTCTAGTTCAGTCCTGGTTTAGTCCTGGTTTAGTCCTGGTTTAGTCCTGGTTCAGTCCTAGTTCAGTCCTGGTTTAGACCTGGTTTAGTCCTGGTTCAGTCCTAGTTTAGACCCAGTTTAGTCCTGGTTTAGACCGGGTTTAGTCATAGTTCAGTCCTAGTTCAGTCCTGGTTTAGACCTGGTTTAGTCCTGGTTCAGTCCTAGTTTAGACCCAGTTTAGTCCTGGTTTAGACCGGGTTTAGTCCTGGTTTAGACCTGATTTAGTCCTGGTTTAGACCAGATTTGGACTAGGTTTAGACCAGGTTTGAAATGGGTTTAGACTGGGTTTAGTCCTGGTTTAGACCTAGTTTAGTCCCAGTTTAGACCTGGTTTAGTGAATCAGGACTAAATCAGGACTAAACTCGGTCTAAAGTCTAAACCAGGACTTTTCTAAAAGTGACGGTCAGCTTTGACAGCGAACAGTCACACCTTCCTGAAGTCACTGTGTTGGGTTTGTTCAAAGTTCCAGTTGAGTAAGAGTGTAAAAAGTGGATGTTGCTGAAGTTCTTACCGACTTTGTAGTGGCCGCAGCCCTCGAGCTCGCCCACCGAGCTCCAGCCCTGCCTCTTCTCCACCTCAGGGTCATTGTGGAGGATCTTGTTCCTCAGCCAGGACAGGTAATACAGACGCAGCTTGTTCTTCTTACCTGCACGAAAAACAGGAACATTCTGGGTAACAATAGTTCTGTTTTTACGTCATTTTCAGGAAAAAAACGGAACACGACACCAATGAAAACATCAGACACTAACTGATACTAAACCTGGTGTTGAAACTAGATACTCACTTGAGCAGGTATCGATTCTAAAAAAGTGCCAATCTTACTAAAAAAGTAAAAATATACAAGGCGAGTAACATTTACTATATTTCTGTTAATACAAATAGATTGTGTTATGGTAATGACATTTCCTCATTAAAAAACAAACAAAAACTAAACATTTTTATACTTAGGTTAGTCTGATTTATAAGGTGATACTACGCAAATAAAGCATTTTTTGGACCTGGTGTATAGTACCTGTGATGTTTCATACCTGACATGTTTTGAGATGTTTCGTACCTAACATGTTTCGTACCTGTGATGTTTCATATCTGGGATGTTTTGAGATGTTTCGTACCTGTGATGTTTCATACCTGACATGTTTTCAGATGTTTTGTACCTAACATGTTTCATACATGTGATGTTTCATATCTGAGATGCTTTGAGATGTTTTGTACCTGTGATGTTTCATATCTGGGATGTTTTGAGATGTTTCGTACCTGTGATGTTTCATATCTGGGATGTTTTGAGATGTTTCGTACCTGTGATGTTTCATATCTGGGATGTTTTGAGATGTTTCGTACCTGTGATGTTTCATATCTGGGATGTTTTGAGATGTTTCGTACCTGTGATGTTTCATATCTGGGATGTTTTGAGATGTTTCGTACCTGTGATGTTTCATATCTGGGATGTTTTGAGATGTTTCGTACCTGTGATGTTTCATACCTGACATGTTTTCAGATGTTTTGTACCTAACATGTTTCATACATGTGATGTTTCATATCTGAGATGCTTTGAGATGTTTTGTACCTGTGATGTTTCATACCTGACATGTTTTGAGATGTGTCATACCTGTGATGTTTCATAACTGAGATGTTTTGAGATGTTTCGTACCTGATGTTTCATACGTGGGATGTTTTGAGATGTTTCGTACCTGTGATGTTTCTTACCTGTGATGTTTCATATCTGAGATGCTTTGAGATGTTTCATACCTGTGATGTTTCATACCTGACATGTTTTGAGATGTTTCATATCTGAGATGTTTCATACCTGACATGTTTTCAGATGTTTTGTACCTAACATGTTTCATACTGTGATGTTTCATACCTGTGATGTTTTGACATGTTTCATACCTGATATGTTTTCAGATGTTTCATACCTGGGATGTTTTCAGATGTTTCGTACCTCACATGTTTCATACCTGTGATGTTTCATTCCTGTGATGTTTCATACCTGACATGTTTTCAGATGTTTCGTACCTCACATGTTTCATACCTGTGGTGTTTCATTCCTGTGATGTTTCATACCTGACATGTTTTCAGATGTTTCGTACCTAACATATTTCATACTGTGATGTTTCATACCTGTGATGTTTTGACATGTTTCATACCTGATATGTTTTCAGATGTTTCATACCTGTGATGTTTCATACCTGGGATGTTTTGACATGTTTCATACCTGATATGTTTTCAGATGTTTCATACCTGTGATGTTTCATACCTGGGATGTTTTCAGATGTTTCGTACCTCACCTGCTTCATACCTGTGATGTTTCATACCTGAGATGGTGATGAGCACGTTGAGTCCCTCCAGAACGTCCATCTGCTGAAATCTTCTTCTGCTGATCAGAGAGTAGACCTTCCCCTGACCGCTCCTGTCCAAGAGCCACAGGCCGCTCTCTGTCCCCACCAACAGGTTCACCCCTGCAATTACAACAGACGAAAAACATTTATTCTGCTTCTAAACTCTGTAGATTATGTCATTTAAAAAAAAATGTTTTAGACGTGTGGACCAATCAGAGTGTTCCTTATACCTGCAGACTCCGCAAACAAAGCAAAAACTAAACATTTTTATACTGAGGTTCGTCTTATAAGGTGATACTACACAAATAAAGCTGTTTCGTACCCGAGATGTTTTGTACCTGAGATGTTTCGTACCCGAGATGTTTTGTACCTGAGATGTTTCGTACCCGAGATGTTTTGTACCTGAGATGTTTCAAACCTGAGATGTTTCGTACCCGAGAGTTGATCCTAAAGAGGTCGGTACAGACATGGCTTTGATCTAAGGCGACGTTCACACTGCAGCCTGAAACGACCCAAATCTGATTTTTTTGCCTCTATGTGACCTGTATCTGATCTTCTAATGACAGTGTGAACGACACAGATCCGATTTTTTTCAAATGCGATCCAGGCCACTTGGATATGTGCTCCTAAATCCGATACATATCCGATCTTTTGACATGCGACTTCAGTCTGAACGTCCAGGTCGCGTTCATCCAACCTGAGTGTGTTTCCTCCAGTGAGACTGGTACAAGTAGGCGTTCACAAATGTACACAAACGTTCTTCTCATCATGCGAAAATAGTACATGAACTCCGTATCAGTGAAGCGGTGAAGCACGTAGCAATCCCACCACTCTCGTCTGTGACTCCGCACCAACACGTTCATTTGTACAGACTTTGCTGCCACTGCCCCACAAAACCTCGTCCTTCTCCTTCTCCTCCTTAAAACAAATAAGCTGTACTGTAGCTGTTTTGGCTCCGGTACAAAAGCAACTTTAGGCGACTTCCGTAAAGACTGAGCGTGTTCGCTCCGTGTGACATCATCGTGTCCTCCAATGCGCCTGCGGGACACTTTTGGGGAGTTTAGCGTTCACACTGGAGATCACATACAATTCACATCTAACTGGAAATGTGAACGGCCTCGCAAATAAATCCGAGTTCACAAAAAAATCGGAATTGAGCATTAAGCCCTGCAGTGTGAACGTAGCCTAAAAGTGTGATTTTAAACAAGTATGAACTAAAATGCCCAAATAAGCCCAGGGACAAGAGAACACTTCTGTTTCAGACCCATGTTCACAGATGATCAGGAGGAAAAAAGGATTTTGGTGTTTTTAATTTAATCCTCCACATGACTCCAAACAGACCATTCACACGTTTAACACAAACCTGCACATTTAGGCCGAGTTCTTCCCTCAAACAGGAAAGTCTCTGTTCCACTTTGTGCTCCACTGTGTTTTTAAACTCCACACACCTTCACTAGAATCATTTGGATCATTTCAGGCCTGGAATTGCTGATCTGGACTGAACTGAAGGTAAAGAGTAACTGTTACCCTGACATCATGAGGTGGAACAGAGCGTTTGGAGCTTTGGAGATGTAGACCAGTGTTTCCCAACCAGGGGTACAAGTGCCCCTAGGGGTACGCGAGCACACTGCAGGGGGTACTCGGCAGTGTCGCTGCCAGGCGCAGAGGGAGATTTTTTTTAAAATTCTAATTTGAATAAATTTGAGTTAAAGAAAAGAGCGAAAATGCCTGAGAATAACATTTTCAAATTAAGGAGATGAAATAAAATGATTTTCATTTAATAATCCCTTGTGTCACGTTCTACTTTTGGAGAGTTATCCACACGTATGAGTGAGGGGAACTCAAGGTGTGACAAAAAGGCTCAGGGGAACACAAGACAAAAAAGGTTGTGAAACACTGGTGCAGACAGACGAATAATAAAGAGTTCCTCAAACATATGTATGAATGAAACAAACACAACTCCAGGTGTTTTTGAGGAGGAAACATCATTATTCTATGGCTTAAAGGAATATTAATGTTTTTTACAATCTGAGCCTTATTTCTGTAATAAAACAAGTTGTTTTACTCACCCATAGCACTTTGGTGTCATTTGGAACAGTTTCGTAGATTGCAGTCACCAAATAACACAAACTTTACCACTTTTCAAATCATAGAAGCTCAATGTCTTAGTCTACACTTTAGTTTGAGTCAAAAGTGCCTCTAATCTGAGATTTATCCATAGTTTGGAGTAGATGAGGAGGACAGTCACATGTGCTCAGTCACAGCTGATTTGCAGATAAGAAGACGCTCAGAACTTTTCTGTTGCGAGCGACACATGGCAGAAGATTGGGACTTTGAGGCTGAAGAGGACTTATGGAGGACTGAGGACTGAAGAGGAGTATACGGATGAGGAGACAGAATGGATACGGAAAGAATGAAGCGGAGACAGTTTTAGGAGCAGCAGAGAACAGCCATCGGTTTCACATTACTTCTCAGAATCGTGCGCTGAATCCGCTGGACTTCTTTCTTTTCCTTTGCTGGTAAAAATGGTCCTGACTGAAGTGGGTACTGCAAACACGATGGTCCAAACGTCTTACAGCTTTGCCTTTCATGTTTGGGTCCCGAGAGCTGAGAGCGAAATCAGCTGTGACTGAGCACATGTGCACTGTCCTCCTCATCTACTCCAAACTATGGATAAATCTCAGATTAGAGGCACTTTTGACTCAAACTAAAGTGTAGACTAAGACATTGAGCTTCTGTAATTTGAAAAGTGATAAAGTTTGTGTTATTTGGAGACCGCAAACATGTGCCCCGAGAACTCACGTTACGGATATCACTAAACCACAACATCTACGAAAATGCTCCAAATGACACCAAAGTGCTATGGGTGAGTAAAACAACTTGTTTTATTACAGAAATAAGGCTCAGATGGTAAAAAACGTCAATATTCCTTTAAACCTCACAAGAGTAAATGAGTGTGTACTGACCCCACAGTCCGGCACACAGGATCTCGGTGTTGAACTTCTTCTTGTATTTCCTGATTTCCGGAGTGTCGCTCTGAGGTTTGATATTCGTCGGGTTCACGTTGACGATGGAGCCTTTTCTGTGGCCTTCTCTTCTCACGGCCTCCCCTTGAACGCCCGCTGAAAAACGACAGAAACACAAATGAAAACCTCCCCTTTAAAATATTTCCACGTGAACGACAGATCCCGTTAATGCCGCTGGACGGAATATTATACACAAAAAAGTAAAAAGTAAAGCGTTTAATAAAGAGTCACGGTAAATTTTTTTTATTCTGAAATTTTGTTGATTATTTTTTTAAGTTATGAATGTGTTTAATTAAAAAAAAAAAAATCAGTGCAGATATTTTCAAGCCAACAGTGAAAATTCAGAGTGTAGAGACCCTCCTGAGAAAGGTCTCAGTACGGTTCATTTCAGAGGGTCTGGGTATGGTTGGTTTAGTCCTGATTTAGTCCTGATTTAGACCTGGTTTAGACCTGGTTTAGTCCTGATTTAGTCCTGATTTAGACCTGGTTTAGACCTGGTTTAGACCTGATTTAGTCCTGATTTAGACCTGGTTTAGACCTGATTTAGTCTTGATTTAGACCTGGTTTAGACCTGGTTTAGACCTGGTTTAGACCTGATTTAGACCTGGTTTAGACCTGGTTTAGACCTGGTTTAGACCTGGTTTAGACCTGGTTTAGACCTGGTTTAGTCCTGATTTAGTCCTGATTTAGACCTGGTTTAGACCTGGTTTAGTCCTTGTTTAGTCCTGATTTAGTCCTGGTTTAGTCCTGGTTTAGACCTGGTTTAGACCTGGTTTAGACCTGGTTTAGTCCCGGTTCAGACCTGGTTTAGTCCTGGTTTAGACCTGGTTTAGACCTGGTTTAGTCCCGGTTTAGACCTGGTTTAGTCCTGGTTTAGACCTGGTTTAAACCTGGTTTAGACCTGGTTTAGTCCTGGTTTAGACCTGGTTTAGACCTGGTTTAGACCTGGTTTAGTCCCAGTTTAGACCTGGTTTAGACCTGGTTTAGACCTGGTTTAGTCCCGGTTTAGTCATCGGTCTGAGTTTGTTTAAATTGTTTAAAAGCACAGAGTGTGTGGTTAAACGTCAAGTCTTTAGTCTGTGGTTAAAACTCGAGTCTTCAGTTTGTGGCTAAACCTCAAGTCTTTAATTAAAGGTCCCATGGCATGAAATTTTCACTTTCTGAGGTTTTTGAACGTTAATGTGAGCTCCCCTACCCTGTTTAGGGCCCCCCCATGGCTAAAAGTTGCGAAATGTGTAAACTGAGCATTTGCGGTCGTTTTCAGCCCAAACAGGCGATTCTGAACAAGGGAACGTTCTGACGTCACACTCGCGGAAAGGTTTCCACCCCCGTCTGGATGTCTACCCACCGTCTCTAGAAATCACGCCCAGAGAAGCGCAAACGCTACGAGCTACGAGATACGAGCTGCCGTTTGTTTTTGCCTGGAGACACGTGAGAGTGTTTCCAGGCTCGGATGTCCTTTATCCGAGCCCCCGAACCTCTGAAACAGCAGTGGTTTCATTTTATTTTCATTTGTTTTTTTCATGGGACAATACAGAGCTGGACTTGCAGATCGCTTGTCCTTTCTTCCTCCGGTTACACAAGGCACCAGTGTATTTGGCCACAACCCACCCTCCTGCACTGGCCCGTCTCTGTCCTCCTCATTTGCATTCAAGCGACACGCCCAGAATAAAGCATAGAGAGACACAAGTCTGAATAGGGCTGTCTAATAGAGTCTTGATTTTGGAGAAGGATTCATTTACAGTATTAGGGAACCACTAAGGCGCCATATAAAAGCATCAAGAAGTACCATGTCATGAGACCTTTACACTTCGAGTCTTTCGTCTGTGGTTAAAGGAGCGTTTGGGAAACTCACTGGGGCTGTGCGGAGGGGAGGAGACGTGGAGGAGCCTCGGGTCGATGAAGGAGAGGAACGAAGAAGAAGAACCTGCACTCTGGATGTCCTGAAGAGAAATGCATTTTTATGGCAAATCAAATAAAACGGTTAAATTCCGGCCGTTTAGCGAGTCGTCGTGTGTCGCTCACGTCTCGATCGTGGTGCGTTGGGGACCGGGCTGCCGTGGGAGACTGACAGTAGCTCGTTCCTCTCGGCCCTGGTGCATTGTGGGTCGGGCTGGTGGAGGTCTTCTGCAGGAGGTCAGGGAGCATGTAGGTGGGGTCATCTGAGGTCACTCGGGGCATCTGAACCAAACGCAACAGAGTTATTATTATTATTATTATTATTATTATTATTATTATTGTTGTTATTATGGTTATTATTATTAATGGAAAATGTGATCAGGCTGCAGTGTACCGACAGAACAACAGTGCCCTCTACTGGAAGATCTGTAACTTGAGAATTTTGTTTTCAGTTTGGTTTAGCCCTGGTTTAGTCCTGGTTTAGTCCTGGTTTAATCCTGGTTTAGTCCTAGTTTAGTCCTGGTTTAGACCTGGTTTAACCCTGGTTTAGTCCTGGTTTAGTCCTGGTTTAACCCTGGTTTAGTCCTAGTTTAGTCCTGGTTTAGTCCTGGTTTAGTCCTGGTTTAGTCCTGGATTAGCCCTGGTTTAGTCCTAGTTTAGTCCTGGTTTAGTCCTGATTTAGTCCTGGTTTAGCCCTGGTTTAGTCCTGGTTTAGTCCTGGTTTAGCCCTGGTTTAGTCCTGGTTTAGCCCTGGTTTAGCCCTGGTTTAGCCCTGGTTTAGTCTTGGTTTAGCCCTGGTTTAGTCCAGGTTTAATCCTGGTTTAGACCTGGTTTAGACCTTATTTAGACCTTATTTAGATCAGGGTTGTAGTCCAGATTTAGTTGCGGTCTTTACATGAGTCCTTGCGCCCTCTGCTGGTATAAAACGAGTTGATTTGTTATAAAAAAACATTTCAGGTTGAACTTTCTGACGGACGGTCTGTCACCAGGAGTTTAGTTTTATTTACAAGAATACAAGAATATCATTTGAGGTATTTCCAATTATTTTATCCACAGTTTTTATGTTGTTTTGGTCAGTATTACTCACCACACCATCTCGTTTAGCAAACACAGTTTATCAGTAACAGAATGAGTTGTTAGTATTGAGTAGTACTGAGTATTTGTTCTGTCTGACCGTCAGAGTGAGCAGACGTGTTTCTCTTTCCTCTCTTATCTATTGCTCTGCTGTCTGCGTGCCTCTCTTGTTTTTCATCATTTTCTCGCTTTTGGAGCAGATTTTCCAAATTCCTAAAATATGGATGTGATCAGCTGGACCCTCAGCACGACTGATACTCTTTTTTCACGGAGGAGTGCTGCTCCGGGAGAAGCGGTGTGTCCGGATGGTACTTTTGCTGCTGGATATGCGAGGGACTCGTATCGTGCGTGGCAAGTCGTATGTTTGGCACCAATGTACCTGGAGGATGTGGAGGATATTTACGTATTCAGATTTCTGATAGCTGGACATCTGTTAATTGGCCTGGGATTGTCCATGATCTATCGCAAAATTTGTAAACTGGCAGCTTGTAAAGAGTCCCCTAAGCTGTCTGCAGAAATTTGGAGCCACTGTGAAGCCGTGGGAGATCTGGTGAAAGGATTACATCAGAAAGTGGGACAGGTTGAGGACCTTTTGGAAGGATTTCAACCGAAGGAAACATCTCGACGTTTGGATATCATCACGGGGATGGTGACAGAACTGTGTAAAGCCAACGCAGCGCAGTCTGTGCGCCAAGAGGAACTAATGAGATCTCTCATGAATCTTCATGGCGATATGAAGATGGGGGTCTGGCAAAACCCAAGCTCAATCTAAATTGTTCACCTGGGTCTCTAAAAATGTATTTCATCAATGCTAAATTAATCCCTTTGGATAAATGATGTCTCCCTGTGAAAGTCTGTGTCTCCAACAGTTCTCTGTGTTTTGACTCCGCCTCCTGCATGAACACTCCAAGGCCACAGATGTGGTTTGTTATCTGGACTCTACATAAACATGGCACACACTATCACTGACACTGACACTGACTGTAGAAATGTTTTTTAGTAAAGGTCTGATCTCTGCTCTCGGTTCAATCAATTTCATTGATTTCCAATCTGATCCCCCCCACACCCTTTCTTCTGTTGCCAAAGAAAAAGATCACCGTATGTTACATCTTCAAATGTTTTTCTGTCATTACATGTTGTTAAATTGTCACTGATTGTATTGCATCTTTTCTACTCTGCATCTCCCAGTCGGCGGCGCCTCCCCTACCCACTCCATCACTGTCCTGCCTGGTTAGTGGGGAAACCAAATTTTGAATTCACTCTGTGTACATGTACATGATTGTTTTCGACAATAAAGCAAACTATGACTATTTGGAGTATGCAGTGCAGTATTCGTACTTTGTGTGAGAGGGGCGGGGACAGGTGGCTCAGGCTGTGTGGTGGCTGCAGTTTCAGCCCGTTGGGGACTCTTTTCAGATACTTCTCTTTTCCATTTGACAAACCGGGTCTGGAAACAGAAAAGTCAGACGTCTTAAAGGCGGTAGAGGTGAAGTGTTTGTCGTGACGGTAGCGGTGGCGTTTCTGACCTGCTCCTCTCGTCTTCGTCGCTGCTGCAGATTTCATCGCTGGACGACGAGTATTCTGTGGCTTTATTCAGGCGACTCTGGGCCGACTTCACCCCCTTTGACGAAAACACAAACTACATGAGCTGCTGCAGTGGAACAGGTAGACGCACGATACGATTCTGATTTTGGTGTGTTACGTACTGATTTCAGCACGATACAATACTGATTTCGGCGTGATAAGATACTGATTTCAGCCTGATACGATACTGATTTCGGCACAATACCATACAGATTTCAGCATAATATGATGCTGATTTCAGCTAGATATGGTACGATTTTGGCGTCACCTGATTCTAACTTTGGCGTGATACAATACTGATTTCGGTGCAATACTATTCTGTTTTCTATGCGATACGAGACTGATTTTGGCGCAATACGATACTGATTTCGGCATGATATGATTCGGATTTCGGTGAGAGATTATTCTGATTTCGGTGCGATACAATACTGATTTTACACACGATATGATACTGATTTGGATGAGACACAATACTGATTTCAGCATGATATGATATTGATTTCAGCGTGATAAGATACTGATTTCAGCCTGATACTATACTGATTTTGGCGCAATACCATACAGATTTCAGCACAGTACAATACTGATTTCAGCATGATACAATACTGATTTCGGCATGAAACGATTCTGATTTATTCGTGCTGATTTTGAACATTTTGGTGGATCTGATATTGGCTTCCAAGGTATCGGTCCTGCCAGTATCCCATTTTGATCTAAAAAGAGGTGAAGTAAGAGGATTTACTGGACAATGTGGGTCCAGAACGTCTTAATATTATTAAACTTGTATTTTTTTACAAAGCTCTTCTGCAGTTACAAAACACATTTGGATTTTTTTTTTTCATTATGTTCTTTTGTTAAAAGTAAATAATTTATATTTTCAGTCTCTGCATTGGTGTCGGTTGATACTGGGGATCGACAGGTACGTAAAGTGAAAGTATCATCAGAAGAAAAAACATGACTTGTAAGTAAAACGTGTGAGGATCACTGGTCTGCTGTTCGGGATGGGACTAAATCTCAAGCCACAAGATACTGCGAGATAAAAATGACCACAAACTAGTCCACACACATTAATAATGATCTCGTGAGATTTTTCCTCATGTTTTTGCATTTGGATTGAAAAAATGGAGTACTGACAAGTGACATTTTTTGAGAAGCTGAAGTCCCAAAAAGCAGAGCTACAACGACAGCAGAAATATTAAAGTAAATCAAAAACGATGAGGCTAAAACTGGGAACTGAAATGCACAATGTATTCATTATCGCATAAAGAATGTCGAAATCTCGTCTTGTCTTGTTCTCGTAGATCTCGCGTCTCGTCTTGTGGAAATTGTGGCCTCGTTTCCACGTACGCTGATATTTTTAAAAACAGACATTTCCCTTCGTTTGTGCCCATCTTTTACACGCAAACTGTGAATTTGCCTCTGAAAATGAATCTTTCTAAAAACTCCAGCTAGAGTGGAGATTCTAGAAAACTTCGGTTTGGCGTTTGAGTGTAAAGTGACATAAACGGAGTTTTATGCAGCTGACGCACCAAAAGTGTGATTCTGATTGGCTTGCAAAGTGTTCTCCTTCGTTTTCAGAGGCAAATTCACCGTTTGTGTATAAAAGATGGGTACAAACGAAGGGAAATGTCTCAGTTTTAAAAAATACCGGTGTACGTGTAAACGTCGCCTGTATCTCGTCCTCCCGACTTCCTGCGTTAGTGTTTGGTGCACTGACCTGTGTCTGGTGTGAGGGCCTGAGGTTCTGAGGTCTGTGCTGTAACAGAGGACTCTCCAGTCTGAAGTAACCTACAAAAAACACATAATAAGCACTGATTTTATTAGACATGACAGAACAACAGTGCCCTCTACTGGACAATCTGTAACTTGAGAATTTTGTTTTAGTTTAATTTAATTTAAATATATATATATATATATATATATATATATATATATATATATATATATATATAGTTTTAGTTTCACACATTATTATTATTGGGGCCAAGCACCAAAGGTGTTTCTAGTGTTCATAGTGTTTCTACTGATTCTTATTATTATTATACATTATTCTTCCGCCTCTGGGAGTCTATGGAAACCCCTAGAACCGTCTGGTAAAAAGTTGTGAAATTTGGCATGCACATTCCAGCCAGTCTCCTCATTACCCACAGCGATTTATAGGCCCCCACCCCCAACCCTCTAGCGCCACCAGCAGGTCAAAGTTGCAGGAATTTTCAGGAATTGTCTGTGTTGTCAGACCCTGTTAGACCCTGTCAGACCCTGTTAGACACTGTTTAGACCCTGTCAGATTCTGTTAGACCCTGTCAGCCCCTGTTAGACCCTGTCAGCGTCTGTTAGACCCTGTCAGACTCTGTTAGACCCTGTCAGATTCTGTTAGACCCTGTCAGACCCTGTTAGACCCTGTCAGATTCTGTTAGACCCTGTCAGACCCTGTTAGACCCTGTCAGATTCTGTTAGACCCTGTCAGACCCTGTTAAACCCTGTTAGACCCTGTCAGATTCTGTTAGACCCTGTCAGACCCTGTTAGACCCTGTCAGATTGTGTTAGACCCTGTTAGACCCTGTTAAACCCTGTCAGACCCTGTCAGACCCTCTTAGACCCTGTCAGACCCTGTTAGACCCTGTCAGATTCTGTTAGACCCTGTCAGACCCTGTTAGACCCTGTTAAACCCTGTTAGACCCTGTCAGATTCTGTTAGACACTGTCAGACCCTGTTAGACCCTGTCAGATTCTGTTAGACCCTGTCAGACCCTGTTAGACCCTGTTAAACCCTGTCAGACCCTGTCAGACCCTCTTAGACCCTGTTAAACCCTGATAGACCCTGTTAAACCCTGTTAGACCCTGTCAAACCCTCTTAGACCCTGTTAAACCCTGTCAGACCCTGTCAGACCCTCTTAGACCCTGTTAAACCCTGATAGACCCTGTTAAACCCTGTTAGACCCTGTCAAACCCTCTTAGACCCTGTTAAACCCTGTCAGACCCTGTCAGACCCTCTTAGACCCTGTTAAACCCTGATAGACCCTGTTAAACCCTGTTAGACCCTGTCAAACCCTCTTAGACCCTGTTAAACCCTGTCAGACCCTGTCAGACCCTCTTAGACCCTGTTAAACCCTGATAGACCCTGTTAAACCCTGTTAGACCCTGTCAAACCCTCTTAGACCCTGTTAAACCCTGTCAGACCCTGTCAGACCCTCTTAGACCCTGTTAAACCCTGATAGACCCTGTTAAACCCTGTTAGACCCTGTCAAACCCTCTTAGACCCTGTTAAACCCTGTCAGACCCTGTCAGACCCTCTTAGACCCTGTTAAACCCTGATAGACCCTGTTAAACCCTGTTAGACCCTGTCAAACCCTCTTAGACCCTGTCAGACCCTGTTAGACCCTGTTAGACCCTCTTAGACCCTGTTAAACCCTGATAGACCCTGTTAAACCCTGTTAGACCCTGTCAGATTCTGTTAGACACTGTCAGACCCTGTTAGACCCTGTCAGATTCTGTTAGACCCTGTCAGACCCTGTTAGACCCTGTTAAACCCTGTCAGACCCTGTCAGACCCTCTTAGACCCTGTTAAACCCTGATAGACCCTGTTAAACCCTGTTAGACCCTGTCAAACCCTCTTAGACCCTGTTAAACCCTGTCAGACCCTGTCAGACCCTCTTAGACCCTGTTAAACCCTGATAGACCCTGTTAAACCCTGTTAGACCCTGTCAAACCCTCTTAGACCCTGTTAAACCCTGTCAGACCCTGTCAGACCCTCTTAGACCCTGTTAAACCCTGATAGACCCTGTTAAACCCTGTTAGACCCTGTCAAACCCTCTTAGACCCTGTTAAACCCTGTCAGACCCTGTCAGACCCTCTTAGACCCTGTTAAACCCTGATAGACCCTGTTAAACCCTGTTAGACCCTGTCAAACCCTCTTAGACCCTGTTAAACCCTGTCAGACCCTGTCAGACCCTCTTAGACCCTGTTAAACCCTGATAGACCCTGTTAAACCCTGTTAGACCCTGTCAAACCCTCTTAGACCCTGTTAAACCCTGTCAGACCCTGTCAGACCCTCTTAGACCCTGTTAAACCCTGATAGACCCTGTTAAACCCTGTTAGACCCTGTCAAACCCTCTTAGACCCTGTCAGACCCTGTTAGACCCTGTCAGACCCTCTTAGACCCTGTTAAACCCTGATAGACCCTGTTAAACCCTGTTAGACCCTGTCAAACCCTCTTAGACCCTGTTAAACCCTGATAGACCCTGTTAAACCCTGTTAGACCCTGTCAAACCCTCTTAGACCCTGTTAAACCCTGATAGACCCTGTTAAACCCTGTTAGACCCTGTCAAACCCTCTTAGACCCTGTTAAACCCTGATAGACCCTGTTAAACCCTGTTAGACCCTGTCAAACCCTCTTAGACCCTGTCAGACCCTGTTAGACCCTGTCAGACCCTCTTAGACCCTGTTAAACCCTGTTAGACCCTGTCAAACCCTCTTAGACCCTGTCAGACCCTCTTAGACCCTGTCAGACCCTCTTAGACCCTGTTAAACCCTGTTAGACCCTGTCAAACCCTCTTAGACCCTGTCAGACCCTGTTAGACCCTGTCAGACCCTCTTAGACCCTGTTAAACCCTGTTAGACCCTGTCAAACCCTCTTAGACCCTGTCAGACCCTGTTAGACCCTGTCAGACCCTCTTAGACCCTGTTAAACCCTGTTAGACCCTGTCAAACCCTCTTAGACCCTGTCAGACCCTCTTAGACCCTGTCAGACCCTGCATGCGGCCTACATGCTGAGGCCTACATGCACCTTCGGTGCTTGGCCCCACATTGCTGCTTGCAGCTATATTTATTATTATTATTATTATTATTATTATTATTATTATTATTATTATTATTATTATTATTATTATTATTATAAAATGTGATCAAGCTGCAGTGTACCAAAAGAGCTTAAGTAACTTGAGAATTTTGTTTTCAGTCCTGGTTTAGACCTGGCCTAGTCGTGGTTTAGTCCTGGTTTTGTCCTTATTTAGGGCGTATTCACACCAGGAAAGTCCGATGGTTCACTTGGTTTAGTCCTAATTTAGTCCTGGTTTAGTCCTGGTTTAGTCCTGGTTTAGTCCTGGTTTAGAACTGGTTTAGTCCTAGTTTAGTCCTGGTTTAGTCCTGGTTTAGCCCTGGTTTAGCCCTGGTTTAGTCCTGGTTTAGTCCTGGTTTAGTCCTGGTTTAGACCTGGTTTAGCCCTGGTTTAGCCCTGATTTAGCCCTGGTTTAGTCCTGGTTGAGTCCTGGTTGAGTCCTGGTTTAGCCCTGGTGTAGTCCTGGTTGAGTCCTGGTTTAGTCCTGGTTTAGCCCTGGTTTAGCCCTGATTTAGCCCTGGTTTAGTCCTGGTTGAGTCCTGGTTGAGTCCTGGTTTAGCCCTGGTGTAGTCCTGGTTTAGTCCTGGTTTAGCCCTGGTTTAGCCCTGATTTAGCCCTGGTTTAGTCCTGGTTGAGTCCTGGTTTAGTCCTGGTGTAGTCCTGGTTGAGTCCTGGTTTAGTCCTGGTGTAGTCCTGGTTGAGTCCTGGTTTAGTCCTGGTTTAGCCCTGGTGTAGTCCTGGTTGAGTCCTGGTTTAGTCCTGGTTTAGCCCTGATTTAGCCCTGGTTTAGTCCTGGTTGAGTCCTGGTTTAGTCCTGGTGTAGTCCTGGTTTAGTCCTGGTTTAGTCCTGGTTTAGCCCTGGTTTAGCCCTGGTTTAGTCCTAATTTAGTCCTGGTTTAGTCCTGGTTTAGTCCTGGTTTAGTCCTGGTTTAGAACTGGTTTAGTCCTAGTTTAGTCCTGGTTTAGTCCTGGTTTAGCCCTGGTTTAGCCCTGGTTTAGCCCTGATTTAGCCCTGGTTTAGTCCTGGTTGAGTCCTGGTTGAGTCCTGGTTTAGCCCTGGTGTAGTCCTGGTTGAGTCCTGGTTTAGTCCTGGTTTAGCCCTGGTTTAGCCCTGATTTAGCCCTGGTTTAGTCCTGGTTGAGTCCTGGTTGAGTCCTGGTTTAGCCCTGGTGTAGTCCTGGTTTAGTCCTGGTTTAGCCCTGGTTTAGCCCTGATTTAGCCCTGGTTTAGTCCTGGTTGAGTCCTGGTTTAGTCCTGGTGTAGTCCTGGTTGAGTCCTGGTTGAGTCCTGGTTTAGCCCTGGTGTAGTCCTGGTTGAGTCCTGGTTTAGTCCTGGTTTAGCCCTGGTTTAGCCCTGATTTAGCCCTGGTTTAGTCCTGGTTGAGTCCTGGTTGAGTCCTGGTTTAGCCCTGGTGTAGTCCTGGTTTAGTCCTGGTTTAGCCCTGGTTTAGCCCTGATTTAGCCCTGGTTTAGTCCTGGTTGAGTCCTGGTTTAGTCCTGGTGTAGTCCTGGTTGAGTCCTGGTTTAGTCCTGGTGTAGTCCTGGTTGAGTCCTGGTTTAGTCCTGGTTTAGCCCTGGTGTAGTCCTGGTTGAGTCCTGGTTTAGTCCTGGTTTAGCCCTGATTTAGCCCTGGTTTAGTCCTGGTTGAGTCCTGGTTTAGTCCTGGTGTAGTCCTGGTTTAGTCCTGGTTTAGTCCTGGTTTAGCCCTGGTTTAGCCCTGGTTTAGTCCTGGTTGAGTCCTGGTTTAGCCCTGGTGTAGTCCTGGTTGAGTCCTGGTTTAGTCCTGGTGTAGTCCTGGTTGAGTCCTGGTTTAGTCCTGGTTTAGCCCTGGTGTAGTCCTGGTTGAGTCCTGGTTTAGTCCTGGTTTAGCCCTGATTTAGCCCTGGTTTAGTCCTGGTTGAGTCCTGGTTTAGTCCTGGTGTAGTCCTGGTTTAGTCCTGGTTTAGTCCTGGTTTAGCCCTGGTTTAGCCCTGGTTTAGTCCTGGTTGAGTCCTGGTGTAGCCCTGGTGTAGCCCTGGTGTAGTCCTGGTTTAGTCCTGGTTTAGCCCTGGTTTAGTCCTGGTTTAGTCCTGGCTTAGTCCTGGCTTAGTCCTGGCTTAGTCCTGGTTTAGTCCTGGTTTAGTCCTGGTTTAGTCCTGGTTTGGTGTCAGATTGTGTTTGGAATGTGACATAAATCTCTGTATTGTTGTATTTTTTAGTGAGTGAACACAAAGAGTGAACTACGACATGAAGATCGGTTAAAAACAGCCTGAGTTTGTGGATTTCATCTTTAAGAATCCAACACATGAGGAATTGTGAGAGGCATTTGAATCGAAAAGAATCCCTTACATTAAACAAAGTGAATAAAAGCCGTACCTGGGTGATTGTTGTTCAATAACGGACTTCCATGAATCCTCACGCTGTTATCCACGGGCCCGCCACTAGAGGGAGACACACACTCACGTCACTTAGTGGAAACGGAGTTTAACTTTAACCTTTATTTATACAAATAAACCAAAAAATCTAAATGTTCACGATAAATCAAAGACACACTAAAGAAATGAAACACTAAACATGCACTGTGCTGCTTTTCTAGTGCGGATTCATTATTCACTTTCCTCAGAGATGTTATTGCTTTGCCTGAAATGTTCCTTAGTATTGCATTTAAAATCATCAACATTTATATTAATGTTAATTATTTTTTGTTTTTTTGTTTTTATGTAATTAGATTTTTTTGTTTTTATGTAATTAGATGTTTTTATGTAATTAGAGATTTTTTTTTGTTTTTGTAATTAGAGACGCTTTTTGTTTTTTGTAATTACAAAAAAACAAAATTAGTGGTGTTTTTTCAGCTTTTTTGTAATTAGAGATGTTTTTTATGTTGTCTAGAAAACCCTGTGACTGTATAAAGAAGTGGACCAAGTGAGTGACGTCGCCCACACTGTTCAGTCAAATGAAGCTCATGAGGCCAGCAGTTACAGGGGCAAATATTAGGAACAGGAATTTTTAATGGATAAAATAGCAAAATAAAAAACCTAGTCCCTGGTCTGGTCTCTGGTCTCTGGTCTCTGGTCTCTGGTCTCTGGTCTGGTCTCTGGTCCCTGGTCTCTGGTCTCTGGTCTCTGGTCTCTGGTCTCTGGTCTCTGGTCTCTGGTCTCTGGTCTGGTCTCTGGTCTCTGGTCTCTGGTCTTTGGTCTCTGGTCTCTGGTCTCTGGTCTGGTCTCTGGTCTCTGGTCTGGTCTCTGGTCTCTGGTCTGGTCTCTGGTCTCTGGTCTGGTCTCTGGTCTGGTCTCTGGTCTCTGGTCTCTGGTCTCTGGTCTCTGGTCTGGTCTCTGGTCCCTGGTCTCTGGTCTGGTCTCTGGTCTCTGGTCTCTGGTCTGGTCTCTGGTCTCTGGTCTGGTCTCTGGTCTCTGGTCTCTGGTCTCTGGTCTCTGGTCTGGTCTCTGGTCTGGTCTCTGGTCTCTGGTCTCTGGTCTCTGGTCTCTGGTCTCTGGTCTGGTCTCTGGTCTGGTCTGGTCTCTGGTCTCTGGTCTGGTCTGGTCTCTGGTCTCTGGTCTGGTCTCTGGTCTGGTCTCTGGTCTCTGGTCTCTGGTCTGGTCTCTGGTCTGGTCTCTGGTCTCTGGTCTGGTCTCTGGTCTGGTCTCTGGTCTCTGGTCTCTGGTCTGGTCTCTGGTCTGGTCTCTGGTCTGGTCTCTGGTCTGGTCTCTGGTCTGGTCTCTGGTCTCTGGTCTGGTCTCTGGTCTCTGGTCTGGTCTCTGGTCTCTGGTCTGGTCTCTGGTCTCTGGTCTCTGGTCTCTGGTCTCTGGTCTCTGGTCTGGTCTCTGGTCTCTGGTCTCTGGTCTCTGGTCTGGTCTCTGGTCTGGTCTCTGGTCTCTGGTCTCTGGTCTCTGGTCTGGTCTCTGGTCTGGTCTCTGGTCTGGTCTGGTCTGGTCTGGTCTCTGGTCTGGTCTGGTCTCTGGTCTCTGGTCTCTGGTCTGGTCTGGTCTCTGGTCTCTGGTCTGGTCTCTGGTCTGGTCTCTGGTCTCTGGTCTCTGGTCTGGTCTCTGGTCTGGTCTCTGGTCTCTGGTCTCTGGTCTGGTCTCTGGTCTCTGGTCTGGTCTCTGGTCTCTGGTCTGGTCTCTGGTCTGGTCTCTGGTCTGGTCTCTGGTCTGGTCTCTGGTCTCTGGTCTCTGGTCTCTGGTCTGGTCTCTGGTCTCTGGTCTGGTCTCTGGTCTGGTCTCTGGTCTCTGGTCTCTGGTCTCTGGTCTCTGGTCTCTGGTCTGGTCTCTGGTCTCTGGTCTCTGGTCTGGTCTCTGGTCTCTGGTCTCTGGTCTCTGGTCTCTGGTCTCTGGTCTGGTCTCTGGTCTCTGGTCTGGTCTCTGGTCTCTGGTCTCTGGTCTCTGGTCTGGTCTCTGGTCTCTGGTCTCTGGTCTGGTCTCTGGTCTGGTCTCTGGTCTCTGGTCTCTGGTCTCTGGTCTGGTCTCTGGTCTGGTCTCTGGTCCGTTACCTGGAGGGCGTCTGGTTGTGTCTCTTCATCAGTTCTTTGTAGTAGATCTTTGAGGTAGTTCTCTCTGGGACCTGGAGACAACAAAACCAGAAAAACATAAAAGTCGTTTCATTTAAACGTGATAAATCCGACCCCGGCGAGCGGCAACGTTTCTGTCTCCAGCAGCATCGTTCTCTAACCTGGGAAATCCCAGGCTGCTTTCGTTCGTTCTGATCTAAACACAGTCTGGCGACTAGGCTAAGTGAGCTCTCCTGATTCTGGGAGCCAATCAGAGAGCGGGGAAGGGTGGAAAGACGGTGACTCGTACTACGGGACAAACGGAAACTTGTAGTTTGAACTGACAACTGACATGAGGCTCTGGGCTACGTATACGCCAAATGATAGACATTCATAACCCCCAATAAACGATGGTAAACCACACCTCCACTACGAGATATTCAGGAGGTGCTCCAGACCAGATCTCACTGTGATATGGTCTGGTGGAAATCGTTCTCAGAGGTTCAGACGAGAAGTTTAACAGAGCCCACAGAGATCAATACGACTGAATATAACGACTTTTTATTATTGCGATTATTTTAAAAAGGTACTGCAATCACAACTGAATTTTTCGATACAAAAAATATATTAAAGGGCCAATTTTATGCCGTTTTCCTCATTTTTAGACACAAACTCTACAGATTTAGGCTGAAAACCCTGTTCCACCTGAAGATACACAAGCCAGGACTAAACCAGGACTAAGCCAGGACTAAACCAGGACTAAACCAGGACTAAACCAGGACTAAACCAGGACTAAACCAGGTCTAAACCAGGTCTAAACCAGGTCTAAACCAGGACTAAACCAGATCTAAACCAGGTCTAAACCAGGTCTAAATCAGAACTAAACCAGGTCTAAACCAGGACTAAACCAGATCTAAACCAGGTCTAAACCAGGTCTAAACCAGGTCTAAATCAGAACTAAACCAGATCTAAACCAGGTCTAAACCAAGTCTAAACCAGGACTAAACCAGGTCTAAATCAGGACTAAACCAGATCTAAACCAGGTCTAAACCAGGTCTAAACCAGGTCTAAACCAGGACTAAACCAGGACTAAACCAGGTGTAAACCAGGTCTAAGCCAGGACTAAACCAGGTCTAAACCAGATCTAAACCAGGTCTAAACCAGGTCTAAACCAGGACTAAACCAGGACTAAACCAGGTGTAAACCAGATCTAAGCCAGGACTAAACCAGGTCTAAACCAGATCTAAACCAGGTCTAAACCAGGTCTAAACCAGGACTAAACCAGGACTAAACCAGGACTAAACCAGGTGTAAACCAGGTCTAAGCCAGGACTAAACCAGGTCTAAACCAGATCTAAACCAGGTCTAAACCAGGACTAAACCAGGTCTAAACCAGGTGTAAACCAGGTCTAAGCCAGGACTAAACCAGGACTAAACCAGGACTAAACCAGGTCTAAACGAGGACTAAACCAGGACTAAACCAGGTCTAAACCAGGATTAAACCAGGACTAAACCAGGTCTAAACCAGGACTAAACCAGGTCTAAACCAGGTGTAAACCAGGTCTAAATCAAGACTAAACCAGGTCTAAACCAGGACTAAACCAGGACTAAACCAGGTCTAAACCAGGACTAAACCAGGTCTAAATCAGGACTAAACCAGATCTAAACCAGGTCTAAATCAGGATTAAACCAGGTCTAAACCAGGACTAAACCAGGTCTAAATCAGGACTAAACCAGATCTAAACCAGGTCTAAATCAGGACTAAACCAGGACTAAACCAGGTCTAAACCAGGACTAAACCAGGTCTAAATCAGGACTAAACCAGATCTAAACCAGGTCTAAATCAGGACTAAACCAGGACTAAACCAGGTCTAAACCAGGACTAAACCAGGTCTAAACCAGGACTAAACCAGGACTAAACCAGGACTAAACCAGGTCTAAATCAGGACTAAACCAGATCTAAACCAGGTCTAAATCAGGACTAAACCAGGACTAAACCAGGTCTAAACCAGGACTAAACCAGGACTAAACCAGGTCTAAACCAGGACTAAACCAGGTCTAAATCAGGACTAAACCAGATCTAAACCAGGTCTAAATCAGGACTAAACCAGGACTAAACCAGGTCTAAACCAGGACTAAACCAGGTCTAAATCAGGATTAAACCAGGTCTAAAGGGACATTCTCATGTTTGTAGAATAAAGAGGAAGTGCTGATCTCTCCTGAACTAAAGGTAGTAGAGTCTAGTTTAAAGTTTATGTTTCCGTGGAATCACGCAGACGCCGCGCTGCAGACGCCGCGCTGCAGACGCCGCGCTGCAGACGCCGCGCTGCAGGCGTCGGGTGCAGGTCTGACCTTGGGCGGGGTCTCGGGTGCAGGTCTGACCTTGGGTGGGGTCTCGGGGGGGTCCCAGAACACATCATCAGTGGGCGATCGAGGACTGAATGGAGACAGAGGGGAGAGAGATAGAGCCATGTCGGACAGGGAGGAGCTGTGGGCGGAGTCTCGACTGGAGAGCAGGTTAGCATTCTGCAACAGAAGAAGAAGAGGACAGGACTAAAGGAGGGCTACAGGAGGGCTAAAGGAGGGCTACAGGAGGGCTAAAACAGGACTACAGGAGGGCTACAGGAGGCCTAAAACAGGACTACAGGAGGGCTACAGGAGGGCTAAAGGAGGGCTAAAGGAGGGCTTAAAGGAGGGCTACAGGAGGGCTAAAGGAGGGCTAAAACAGGACTACAGGAGGGCTAAAGGAGGGGTAAAGGAGGGCTAAAGGAGGGTTAAAGGTGGGCTAAAGGAGGGCTAAAACAGGACTAAAACAGGGCTAAAACAGGGCTAAAGGAGGGCTAAAGGTGGGCTAAAGGAGGGCTACAGGAGGGCTAAAACAGGACTACAGGAGGGCTACAGGAGGGCTAAAACAGGACTACAGGAGGGCTACAGGAGGGCTAAAGGAGGGCTAAAGGAGGGCTTAAAGGAGGGCTACAGGAGGGCTAAAGGAGGGCTAAAACAGGACTACAGGAGGGCTAAAGGAGGGCTAAAGGAAGGCTAAAGGAGGGTTAAAGGTGGGCTAAAGGAGGGCTAAAACAGGACTAAAACAGGGCTAAAACAGGGCTAAAGGTGGGCTAAAGGAGGGCTAAAGGAGGGCTACAGGAGGGCTAAAGGAGGGCTAAAACAGGACTAAAACAGGACTAAAACAGGGCTAAAGGAGGGCTACAGGAGGGCTAAAGGAGGGCTAAAACAGGACTACAGGAGGGCTAAAGGAGGGCTAAAGGAAGGCTAAAGGAGGGCTAAAACAGGACTAAAACAGGGCTAAAACAGGGCTAAAGGTGGGCTAAAGGAGGGCTAAAACAGGACTACAGGAGGGCTAAAGGAGGGCTAAAGGAAGGCTACAGGAGGGCTAAAGGAGGGCTAAAGGAGGTCTAAAGAAGGTCTAAAGGAGGTCTAAAGGAGGACTAAAGGAGGTCTAAAGGAAGACTAAAGGAGGGATAAAGGAGGGCTAACAGAGGGCTAAAAGAGGGCTAAAGGAGGGCTACAGGAGGGCTAAAGGAGGGCTACAGGAAGGCTTAAAGGAGGGCTACAGGAGGGCTTAAAGGAGGGCTACAGGAGGGCTAAAGGAGGGCTAAAACAGGACTACAGGAGGGCTAAAGGAGGGCTACAGGAGGGCTAAAACAGGACTACAGGAGGGCTACAGGAGGGCTACAGGAGGGCTAAAGGAGGGCTACAGGAGGGCTTAAAGGAGGGCTACAGGAGGGCTAAAGGAGGGCTAAAGGAGGGCTACAGGAGGGCTAAAGGAGGGCTAAAACAGGACTACAGGAGGGCTAAAGGAGGGCTACAGGAGGGCTAAAGGAGGGCTACAGGAGGGCTAAAACAGGACTACAGGAGGGCTAAAGGAGGGCTACAGGAGGGCTAAAACAGGACTACAGGAGGGCTACAGGAGGGCTAAAACAGGACTACAGCAGGGCTACAGGAGGGCTAAAGGAGGACTTAAAGGAGGACTTAAAAGAGGGCTACAGGAGGGCTAAAGGAGGGCTAAAACAGGACTACAGGAGGGCTAAAGGAGGGGTAAAGAAGGGCTAAAGGAGGGTTAAAGGTGGGCTAAAGGAGGGCTAAAACAGGACTAAAACAGGGCTAAAACAGGGCTAAAGGAGAGCTAAAGGTGGGCTAAAGGAGGGCTAAAACAGGACTAAAACAGGACTAAAACAGGGCTAAAGGAGGGCTACAGGAGGGCTAAAACAGGACTACAGGAGGGCTAAAGGAGGGCTAAAGGAGGGCTAAAGGAAGGCTAAAGGAGGGTTAAAGGTGGGCTAAAGGAGGGCTAAAACAGGACTAAAACAGGGCTAAAACAGGGCTAAAACAGGGCTAAAGGTGGGCTAAAACAGGACTACAGGAGGAGGGCTAAAGCAGAGCTAAAGGAGGGCTAAAGGAGGGCTAAAGGAAGGCTACAGGAGGGCTAAAGGAGGTCTAAAGGAGGTCTAAAGGAGGACTAAAGGAGGTCTAAAGGAAGACTAAAGGAGGGCTAAAGGAGGGCTAACAGAGGGCTAAAAGAGGGCTAAAGGAGGGCTAAAGGAAGGCTAAAGGAGGACTAAAGGAGGGCTAAAGGAAGACTAAAGGAGGACTAAAGGAGGGCTAAAGGAAGACTAAAGGAGGACTAAAGGAGGGCTAAAGGTGGGCTAAAGGAGGGCTAAAGGAGGGCTAAAGGTGGGCTAAAGGAGGGTTAAAGGAGGGTTAAAGGAGGGGTAAATGAGGACTAAAACAGGGCTAAAACAGGACTACAGGTGGGCTAAAGGAGGGCGCTAAAGGAGGGCTAAAGGAGGGCTAACAGAGGGCTAAAAGAGGGCTAAAGGAGGTCTAAAGGAGGACTAAAGGAGGGCTAACAGAGGGCTAAAAGAGGGCTAAAGGAGGGCTAAAGGAAGACTAAAGGAGGACTAAAGGAGGGCTAAAGGAGGACTAAAGGAGGACTAAAGGAGGGCTAAAGGAGGACTAAAGGAGGGCTAACAGAGGGCTAAAAGAGGGCTAAAGGAGGGCTAAAGGAGGACTAAAGGAGGGCTAAAGGTGGGCTAAAGGTGGGCTAAAGGAGGGCTAAAGGAGGACTAAAGGAGGGCTAAAGGAGGGCTAAAGGAGGGCTAAAGGAGGACTAAAGGAGGGCTAAAGGAGGACTAAAGGAGGGCTAAAGGAGGGCTAAAGGAGGGCTAAAGGAGGACTAAAGGAGGGCTAAAGGAGGGCTAAAGGAGGGCTAAAACAGGAATAAACCAGGACTAAACCAGGACTACAGGTGGGCTAAAGGAGGGCGCTAAAGGAGGGCTAAAGGAGGGCTAAAGGAGGGCTAAAGGAGGGCTAAAGGAGGGCTAAAACAGGAATAAACCAGGACTAAACCAGGACTACAGGAGGGCTAAAGGAGGGCTAAAAGAGGCCTAAAGGAGGGCTAAAGGAAGGCTAAAGGAGGGCTAAAGGAGGGCTAAAGGAGGACTAAAGGAGGGCTAAAGGTGGGCTAAAGGTGGGCTAAAGGAGGGCTAAAGGAGGACTAAAACAGGGCTAAAACAGGACTACAGGTGGGCTAAAGGAGGGCGCTAAAGGAGGGCTAAAGGAGAGCTAAAGGAGGGCTAAAGGAGGGCTAAAGGAGGACTAAAGGAGGACTAAAGGAGGGCTAAAGGAGGGCTAAAGGAGGGCTAAAGGAGGACTAAAGGAGGACTAAAGGAGGGCTAAAACAGGAATAAACCAGGACTAAACCAGGACTAAACCAAGACCAAACCAGGACCAAACTAAGACTAAAACAGGACTAAATCAGGACTGAACCAAAACTAAACCAAGGATAAACCAGGGATAAACCTGGAGTAAACAAGATTAAAACCATGACTGTACCATAACTTAACCAGGACTAATCCAGGATTAAACTAGGTCTAGACCAGGACTAATCCAGGGACACTTCAGAACATGTCTGCAGAGGAACAGTGGAGTACCCAGTGGAGTACCTGGCTGAGGTGAGCTCTCTGCATGGCAGGCGTACAGGGGCTGGAGCTGCTCCCTGAGCCCAGCCTCGAGTGCACCTGGGTGGGCAGAGCGGAGGACATGATGGCCCGGGCCAGTGGAGACTCGTGGAGGTCCATCTGTGAACAGGAGCACGACTTAAATCCTAAAAATAAGATCTGAACGGTCCAAACCAGGACTAAACCTGGTCTAAACTTGCCTGGTTTACCCCAGACCATATCACAAGTGAGATCTGGTCTGGAGCACCTCCTGAATATCTCGTAGTGGAGGTGTGGTTTACCATCGTTTATTGGGCGTTATGAATGTCGATCATTTGGTGTATACGTAGCCCAGAGCCTCATGTCAGTTGTCTGTTCAAACTACAAGTTTCCGTTTGTCACGTAGTACGAGTCACCGTCTTTCCACCCCTCCCCGCTCTCTGATTGGCTCCCAGAATCGGGAGAGCTCACTTGCCATAGTCGCCAGGCTGTATTTAGATCAGAACGAACGAAAGCAGCCTGGGATTTCCCAGGTTAGGACTAAACCAGGACTAAACCAGGACTAAACCAGGGCTAAACCAAGGCTAAACCAGGACTAAATCAGGTCAAAACCAGGTCGAAACCAGGACTAAACCAGGTCTAAACCAGGTCAACACCAGATCTAAACCAGGTCGAAAACAGGTCTAAACCAGGACTAAACCAGGACTAAACCAGGTCTAAACCAGGTCTAAACCAGGTCAACACCAGATCTAAACCAGGACTAAACCAGGACTACACCAGGTCTAAACCAGGTCTAAACCAGGACTAAACCAGGACTACATCAGGTCTAAACCAGGTCTAAACCAGGTCAACACCAGATCTAAACCAGGACTAAACCAGGACTACACCAGGTCTAAACCAGGTCTAAACCAGGACTAAACCAGGTGAAAAGCAGGTCTAAACCAGGACTAAACCAGGTGAAAAGCAGGTCTAAACCAGGTCTAAACCAGGTCTAAACCAGAACTAAGCCAGGTCTAAAAAACAAATCTAAACCAGGACTAAACTAGGTCTAAACCAGGACAAAAAAAGGAGTAAACCAGGACTTAACTAGGACTAAAACAGATCTAAACCAGGAATAAACAAGGAATAAACCAGGTCTAAACCAGGACTAAACCAGGTGAAAAGCAGGTCTAAACAAGGAATAAACCAGGTCTAAACCAGGCCTAAATCAGGTCTAATCTAGGACTAAACCAGGATTAAACCAGGTCAAACTAATACCTTTTCAGTCAGTATTTATGGACACCGTTTTGTTTGTTTTCTTTTTAATATTTATATTTTATGAGGCTGAAAAGAACAAACTGAAGTCTTCAGTAATATGACCTCATCTTCGGCTACAAACCCAGTCAATCGTTAACCAGTTAACTAATGAAAACGTCCAAATAAACTAAACTAAACAGAAGCACAAAGAGAAGCAGAGCAGGTTACCACGAAGCGCTGGTGGTTCAGAGAGCGAGCCAGAGGCAGAGCTGGAGCGCTGGGCACAGGAGCAGCGCCCCCTGCGGTTAGATCCTTAGTCCGGGTCTGGTCCCTGGTCTGGTCTCTGGTCTGGTCTCTGGTCAGGTCCCTGGTTGTGTCTCTGGTTTGGTCTCTAGTCGGTTCTCTGGTCTGGTCTCTGGTCTGGTCTCTGGTCTGGTCTCTGGTCTGGTCTCTGGTCTGGTCTCTGGTCTGGTTCTGGCCCCGGCTCTGGTCCCTCCCTCGGTCTTTGTGGTCGTGTTGCAGGGACAGCAGCGTGGTCTGGTCCTTGGGCAGGGTGCGGTGGGAGCGTCGGCCCGCTGAAGGCTGCTGGTGCTGGGGGACGGGCTGAGCTTTGCCCTGAGGAGGAGGCTGGAGCTTAGGCTGGAGCGGAGAACGTCTCTGAAGCAGCACGAGAAGCACACGAGAGCAGACAGACACAGCACAGTGAGCGAAAAGAAACCAAAACAGATAAAAGACTAAACCAGGACTAAACCAGGACTACAACAGGTCCATACTCGGATCTAGCCATGACTAAAGGTCCAAACCAGGATAAAACCAGGAATAAAACAGAACTAATCCAGGATTTAAACAGGAATAAACACTGACTAAACCAGAACTAAACCAGGACTAAACCAGGTCTAAAATCGGATCTAACCAGGACTAAACCAGGGACTAAACCAGGGACTAAACTAGGTCCACACTCGAATCTACCCAGGACTAAACCAGTTCAAAACACGGATCTAACCAGGACTAAACCAGGACTAAACCAGAGACTAAACCAGGTCTACACTCGGATCTAACCAGGATTAAACCAGGGACTAAACCAGGTCCACACTCGGATCTAACCAGGACTAAACCAGAGACTAAACCAGGTCTACACTCGGATCTAACCAGGATTAAACCAGGGACTAAACCAGGTCTACACTCGGATCTAACCAGGATTAAACCAGGGACTAAACCAGGTCTACACTCGAATCTAATTAGGACTAAACTAGGGACTAAACCAGGTCTACACTCGGATCTAACCAGGACTAAATCAGAGACTAAACCAGGTCTACACTCGGATCTAACCAGGACTAAATCAGAGACTAAACCAGGTCTACACTCGGATCTAACCAGGACTAAATCAGAGACTAAACCAGGTCCACACTCGAATCTAATTAGGACTAAACTAGGGACTAAACCAGGTCTACACTCGGATCTAACCAGGACTAAATCAGAGACTAAACCAGGTCTACACTCGGATCTAATTAGGACTAAACTAGGGACTAAACCAGGTCCACACTCGAATCTAACCAGGGACTAAACCAGAGACTAAACCAGGTCCACACTCGAATCTAATTAGGACTAAACTAGGGACTAAACCAGGTCTACACTCAGATCTAACCAGGACTAAACCAGGGACTAAACCAGGTCCACACTCAGATCTAACCAGGACTAAGCCAGTTCAAAACACGGATCTAACCAGGACTAAACCAGGGACTAAACCAGGACTAAACCAGGGACTAAACCAGGACTAAACCAGGGACTAAACCAGGTCCACACAGATCTAACCAGGACTAAACCAGGACTAAAACAGGTCTACACTCAGATCTAACCAGGATTAAACCAGGGACTAAACCAGGGACTAAACCAGGTCCAAACTCGGATCCAACCAGAACTAAACCAGGGACTAAACCAGGACTAAACCAAGTCCACACTCGGATCAAACCAGGACTAAACCAGGACTAAAACAGGTCTACACTCGGATCTAACCAGGACTAAACCAGTATTAAACCAGGATTATACTTCGACTAAACCAAGAAGAAACTAGGACTAAACCAGGACTAAACAAGGACTAAACCCACACAGAACAGGATGCAAACTAAGTGAATATTTTTTGTAACTTCCACTTTCTAGAGGAGAACACGATTCTGTGCGCCCACACCAAGATGGCCGCCGGGGAACGCCGGGTCAGCGAGTTCAGACCCGAGCGAGTCTGAACGGAGAAAAACAAAATATCTGTCGAGTAACACAACCACCTCCACCGCCGCCGCTGTCAGGAGGAACTGGGAACAATGGACACGCACAACACCAGCCTGTTATTGTAAACAAACGCAGGTAAACAAACCCTGTCGCCATGGAAACCAGACTCAAACTCAGGGCAAATGAACGAGTCTGTGTGAGACTGGAGTAAACATACAAACATAATGACTGACAGCTGGAATCTGAACCAGGACTGAACCAGGACTAAACCAGGACTGAACCAGGACTAAACCAGGACTAAACCAGGACTGAACCAGGACTGAACCAGGTCTAAACCAGGACTGAACCAGGACTGAACCAGGACTGAACCAGGACTGAACCAGGACTGAACCAGGTCTAAACCAGGACTAAACCAGGACTGAACCAGGACTGAACCAGGACTGAACCAGGACTAAACCAGGACTGAACCAGGACTGAACCAGGACTAAACCAGGACTAAACCAGGACTAAACCAGGACTGAACCAGGACTGAACCAGGACTGAACCAGGTCTAAACCAGGACTGAACCAGGACTAAACCAGGACCAAATCTGGACTAAACCAGGACCAAATCTAGACTAGAGCAGGACCAACTCTGGACTAAACCAGGACTAAACCAAGACGAACCAAATCTGGACTAGACCAGGACCAAATCTGGACTAAACCAGGACTAAACCAAGACGAACCAAATCTGGACTAAACCAGGACTAAACCAAGACGAACTAAATCTGGACTAGACCAGGACCAAATCTGAACTAAACCAGGACTAAACCAGTACCAAATCTAGACTAGATCAGGACCAAATCTGGACTAAACCAGGACTAAACCAAGACGAACCAAATCTGGACTAGCCCAGGACCAGATCTGGACTGAACTCCTGTGCAGCTGAGTCAGTTCTGATCAGATTGTGCTAAAACAAAACTCAGATTAACAAAGCCTCAGACAGAGCAGGGCCCCCAGTTAGCATCACACCCCCAGAGAATAATGATGACATCAGATAACATCAAATTTTCTCCAAAGTGGTGAATGAAAAAGTGGTTTACCTGTTCAGAGTCGAGCGGTTTGATCAGGACGTCCCCGATCCTCTGTCAAAACAACAAGATCATCAATAAAACAAACAACACAAAATTACATCACAATTATACATAAAAACTTTACATTTAAATCTGAAATTGACACAGAACAAGAGAGAAAATGAAGTTTGTACATTTGTCATTTTGAGACTAAAATATTAAAGAAGCAGCCGCCACAAAGTTTGCATATTTCATAACGACCTCTTTTGGATTTGATTTTGAACATTTCACTGGTCTTGCAAAATAATAATTCAATAATTAATTGAAAAAAATGGAAAAAAAAAATTGCAACACATTTAAAAAGACAAAAATACTAAAATGAAATAGATAAACACATAAGCAATGACATGTGCAAAACCAGGACTTAACCAGGACTAAACCAGGACTAAACCAGGACTAAACCAGGACTAAACCAGGACTAAACCAAGACTTAACCAAGACTTAACCAGGACTAAACCAGGACTAAACCAGGACTAAACCAGGATTAAACCAGGACTAAACCAGGACTAAACCAGGACTAAACCAAGACTTAACCAAGACTTAACCAGGACTAAACCAGGACTAAACCAGGACTAAACCAGGATTAAACCAGGTTTAAACCAGGACTAAATCATGACTAAACTGGGACTAACCCAGGATTTAACCAAGGTTAAACCAGGCCTAAACCAAGTCTAAACCAGGACTAATCCAGGATTTAACCAGGACAGAACTGGGACTAAACCAGGACTAATCCAGGACTAAACCAGGTCTAAACCAGGGCTAAACTGGGATTATACCAAGACTAACCCTGGGACTAAACCAGGCCTAAACCAAGACTAAACCAGGACTAAACCAGGATTTAACCAGGAATAAACTACAACTAAACTAGGACTAAACCAGGACTAAACCAGGACTAAACTACGACTAAACCAGGACTAGAACAGAAACAACCCAGTTTATATCAGGACAAAATTACGACCCAAGCAAACACAGTCTTGGTAAACCAGAAGTAACTAACTAACTAACTAAACCCGGACTAACCAAGGATTTAACCAGCGCTAAACCAGGCCCGGCGCCAGACATAAAATATTAAGGGGGCGATGAGTTTATCACAGGGGGCGGGGTCGCATCGCGCACACTCACGCACACTCACGCACACACACACACACACACACACACACATATCCCACTCCTCGTGTGCGTAATGGGTCAGGCGCGCTCCTCGAGAGCTCGTGTATTTAGACTACACCTTTGTATGAGACTGAGTAAGAGTAAAAAGTGATTTTTGTTTATTATTATTATTTGAACGTAGAGCCTCGTGATCTCCTGCATACCACAAAACCAAAACAACAAGTGATCTGAGCAACGCCAAGAGACATTAACGCCACACAGCCCTCCACCACAAACACAGCGCAACTCTCACATCTGAGGGGGCGGGACTGATGACGTGAGGGGGCGTCGCCACCAAACGCCCCCTCGTGGCGCCGGCCGTGCGCTAAACTAGGACTAAACCAGGACTAAACCATGCCTAAACAAAGTCTAAACCAGGACTAAATCAGGCCTAAACCAGGACTAAACCAGGACTAAACCAGGACTAAACCAGGACTCACCCAGGATTTAACCAGGACTAAACTGTGACTAAACCAGACCTGAACCAGGACTAATCCAGGATTTAACCAGGACTTAAGTGGGACTAAACCAAGACAGGACTAAAGCAAGATTAAACCAGGACTAAACCAGGATTTAACCAGGACCAAAGTAAGACTAAACCAGGACTAAACTGGGACTAAACCAAGACTAAACCAGGCCTAAACCAGGCCTAAGCCAGGCCTAAACCAGGATTTAACCAGGACCAAAGTAAGACTAAACCAGGACTAAACTGGGACTAAACCAAGACTAAACCAGGCCTAAATCAGGCCTGAACCAGGATTTAACCAGGACCAAAGTAAGACTAAACCAGGACTAAACTGGGACTAAACTGGGACTAAACCAGGCCTAAACCAGGCCTAAACCAGGCCTGCCAGGCCTAAACCAGGATTTAACCAGGACCAAAGTAAGACTAAACCTGCACTTTATCGTATTTTTGTATTGTATTTTATGATGTGAGGACTGCAGATGGAAATTAGCTTTGAGCTAAATCTGGTGCAGACATCTTTTTAATGAAACTGCACACTGTCCTTAATAAACTAAACTAAACTAAACTAAACTAAACTGGGACTAAACCAAGACTAAACCAGGCCTAAATCAGGCCTGAACCAGGACTAAAGCAGGACTAAAGCAGGACTAAAGCAGGACTAAAGCAGACTAAGACTCCCTGGAGACACAGGGACACTTCATGTCTGCACAGATCTGAACACAGAATAACTCCAGATATTTAGTCATTTTCAGAGGAACTCATGCTCCTCGTGCTTATTTCCGTGTTTTTGCTCATGGAACTTCTTTCTCCCTCAAAGCAAATGTTCAAATCAAACTTGATTTTATCGTCCGTCTATTTTACAACTCCTCAAACCTTTTATAATCCCCGAACCTCTCTGATCGATCTTCTCCCCATCGCTTTAAAACAGGATTATAATGATCCAAACACAGCCTCAAACCCACCGAGCCGTCGTAATTAAAGATTAAACGAAGCTCCGGGTCTGACGGTGACGAACAGATCGACAAAACGGAGCTCCTCGTGGATAAAACGTACAAGAAATCCAGACGGGGAAATTAGAACAAGATTAAATCCGACTGGAATTCACCGGAGTGTGACACAGGACGATTTTACTACACCAGGACTAAACCAGGACTAAACCAGGACTAAACCAGGACTAAAGCAGGACTAAACCAGGACTAAAGCAGGATGAAAAAAGGTCTAAACCAGGACTAAACCAGGACTAAACCAGGACTAAACCAGGACTAAAGCAGGACTAAACCAGGACTAAACCAGGACTAAAGCAGGACTAAAGCAGGACTAAAGCAGGTCTAAACCAGGACTAAACCAGGACTAAAGCCGGACTAAAGCCGGACTAAAGCCTGACTAAACCAGGATTAAACCAGGACTAAACCAGGACTAAACCAGGACTAAACCAGGAAGAAACCAGGACTAAAGCCGGACTAAACCAGGATTAAACAATGCTGCAGTAAGGTCCAATAACAGCAGAGCAACAGTGTCTCCAGAGTCTGAGGCCAGAAGAATGTCATTAAAAACTCTCAGCAGAGCAGTCTCTGTACTATGGCCTTTTTTGAATCCAGACTGGAAAACTTCAGAGATTGAATTTACATTTAAGAAAGAGCTCAGCTGCAAGTAAACAATTTTCTCAAGTAATTTTGATATCAGAGGCATCTTAGAAATTGGCCTGTGGTTTGAGAGCTCAGTGTGATCCAGACCAGGCTTCTTTATCAATGGCTGAACAACTGCATGTTTAAAACTAGAAGGTACAAGTCCATTGAGAAGGCAAGCATTAATAATATCTAGGACATAAGGGGCCAATGTGGGGAACACTTGTTTAAAAAGACGAGGGGGAATAACATCGGTGGGAGAGCCCGTAGGCTTGATCTGATCAAACACTTTTTCTATAAATGACAAAGTAACAGGCTCAAACTGATGAAAGACGGCAGTACAGGTTACAGCTATATCAGGCTCGTTTAGAGGAGGACTAATAAGGGCCCTAGTAGTCTGCACCTTATTAAAGGTCCCATGGCATGACATTTTCACTTTCTGAGGTTTTTGAACGTTAATGTGAGCTCCCCTACCCTGTTTAGCCCCCCCCATGGTTAAAAGTTGCGAAATGTCTAAACTGAGCATTTGCGATCCTTTTCTGCGTTAGAAAAAATCGGAGCTCAAACGGGCGATTCTGAACAAGGAAACTTATTAACGTCAGATCGAAAAAAGAAATGCAAATGCAGTTCCACCCCCGTCTGTCTGTACTCAGCGTCTCTGTAAATCACGCCCAGAGAGTTTGGACTGCGAATGCGCTAGGCAATGCGAAATGCGTTTTTTTATTTGCCTGGAGGCACGTCCGAGTGTTTCTAGGCTCGGAAGTCCTTTATCTGAGCCTCTGGACCTTTGAACAGCAGTGGTTTAATTTTATTTTCTGTGGAAATGTGTTTATTTTTCAATGGAACGCTTCAAATCTCTCCCCCGTGCAAAAACACGGAAATGGATCAGCTGAGAGCTGAGAGTTTGGCCGCGCCCCCACCCTCTACTATTGGCCAGCTCTTTTCTCCTCATTTGCATTCAAGCAACAACGCCCAGAATAAAGTGTTTGAGAGAGATATTTATGACTCTTTCTCATCTTATCTCTGTTTCTCATGCACTGAGTGTTGATTTTGAAGAAGGATTCATTTACAGTATTAGGGAACCATTAAGGAGCCATATAAAAGCATCAACAACTACCATGTCATGGGACCTTTAACAAAAAATCATAAAAACTCCTCACACAGTTTTGATGGGTCATCAGGACGGGGATGTGGGACAGTGAGAATTGATTCAACAGTTTTAAAAAGCACACGAGGGTTGTGGCTGTTAGAATCAATTATCTCTGAAAAGTACCTGGCCCGAGCTGATTTCACTAGTTTTTGATACCGATGCCAACTGTCTCTCAACATCTGAAAGGAAACTACAGCACGCATGACGTCAGTCAGGGCTCTGATTTAGTTTTAGACAACCTGGATTTTATAGAGACTACAGAATCTAACGCAGCTTTACACGCAGAAGTTGTATTAAATTACATTTATTATTTTTTATTTACATTTATTATTATTTTATTCACATTTTTTTCACATATATTACATTTGTTATTAACTCATTCACTGCCGGCCTGTTTTCAGAATGTCAACCCCAGACTGCCATAACTTTTAGACCATTTTCACTGATTTTCCAAGACTCACAGAATACTGAGTTCTTTGACTATATAGGCATGGCACACATCAAAATAAAGTGTCGACTCTCTTCTTTCACCTAGAAAAAAAATTATGTTTCTAACCTTTTCGGTTCTCAAGTAATTGATAGTAGAACATAGGGAAGTTTCAGCAAAAACACAGTTTTCTGACCAAAATTGGAGAAAACGATCGATTTGTACAAAGAAGGATTTCGAGCAGATCGGTGATTTTGACGTCAATATTTATTGATTTAGTGACACCTCAAACATCTAAAATAACAGAGAAAGAGATTTTTGATGACAAAGTACATTTTTTATTTACTAATATAAGAATATAAGGCTCTGTGAATCCTTCAACTCAATTGTGCCAAGAGATGTTTACAGGATATAATATCTTTTCATATAAAATAGAACTTTGTCACTTCACAACAATATTGAGGCTCAGAGTACACACTCATATACACACACACACACACACACACACACACACACACACACACACACACACACACACACACACACACACACACACACACACACACGCACCTACATACACACACACACACACACACATATATACGTATATGTACATACACACAAGCCCATGCATAAACCTTTACACACACACAGCTACACACGCACATACACACACGCGCGCGCCGCACGCGCGCGTACACACGCACGCACACACACACACACATATAAACTCAATTCTTCTCATCTCGTGCCTCTTTGGAGAGCAGAATCCAAGTCAGTAAACTTCTTTGGCACTGTCGTAGTTCTCCCTGCTCTGCTGCGCGGAGCAGGGAGTCTCCCTGCTCCGCGCAGCGCGATCAGGACACGCCCCCTGCCTCAGCCAGAGCAGATCTCTGCCCCGACATCGCTGCGTGTCTCTGTGATCCTCTGATCCGGGATCTTGGGTCCCAAAAGCGATCAAACCGCTCCGTAGGCGCTGATCAACAGTTATCTGCTTTTCCGGGTTCACTCGCCTCACCATCTTACTCCATTCGCCTCCACTCGCACTCCACAGTACACACACACTACACTCCTCTCCTCTCCCGCCTCTCCGATCGGCAGATAATGATACAAGATCGCCACCTACAGGTTGGGAAGTGTGAATTACACCTTCAAAGCTGCTCCAGGTCGTATCCTAGCAACCCCCGCTGAAAAACGTCCTTGACGAGTTTATTCGTCACGGCACTCAACGTTCGGATTCAACATGACGAGAAAACTCGTCACCGGCAGTCAATGAGTTATATACATTTATTATTTTTCATTACATTTTTAAAAATTACATTTACTATTTTATACCTTTATTATTGTTTTTTTATTTACAATTATGTTTTATTTACATGTATAATTTTTTTATATTTATTATTTTTATTATATTTATTATTATATACATTTATTATTATTTTTTAATTCATATTTTTATTTTTTTATTAACATTTATTTTATTTATTTATTTTTTTTTATTAAGTTTATTATTATATACATTTATTATTAACATTTATTTTTTTTATTTACATTAGTTTTTTGTATTTACATTTATTATTTTGTATTTATATTTTTAAATTTTTTTAAATTACATTTATTATTTTTTTTACATTTATTGTTTTTATTATGTTTATTATTATATACATTTATTATTTTTTATTAACACTTATATATTTTTTATTTACATTTATTATTTTTTATTATTCTTATTATTATATACATTTATTTTTATTTTTTAAGTCATATTTTTATTTTTTATTAACATTTATTATTTTTTAAAATGTATTTTTGTTTTTATTATGTTTATTATTATATACATTTATTATTATTTTTTATTAACATTTATTTTTTATTAACATTTATTATTTTTTATTAACATTTATATATTTTTTATTTACATTTATCATTTTTTTTATTATTCTTATTATTATATACATTTATTTTAATTTTTTATTTGTATAATCACGTTTCATTTGACTCGTCTCTTGCTCTTTTTTCCATCTATTTTTTCTTCCCCTCTGTTATAGAGTATATTTGATCCTGATCTACTGTACACAAATAATTTCCCTTGTGGATCAATAAAGTTTGTCTAAGTCTAAGCTAAATCCAAATCCATCTAATATTCATCAGAAAATGCTGTTATTTTGGGGTTTTTTTGCACATTTTTGACCAGTGGTCCGGAATAATCTCCGTGGACGTGTTTCCGCTCACGGTCTGACAGTGGCACTCCGGCGCCGTCTCAAACCGCCAGGTCATTCTGCGGACGTAATTATTTTTAAACAAAGACAGAACTTTTCAAATCATAAAGTGAATTTTGGGTCTCGTCACTTTTAATCTGCTGCTCAAACAGAAGAGCTCAGACGCCGTTTCACTGGTTCAATTATAACTTCAGTCCGTCTGCAGAAGCTGAGACACTTTCACAGACGATTTAAACAAAATACTGAAAAATACTGAAAAGAACAAGAAACTCTGAGAAGAAAGAAGCACTTACTTTAGAGGAAGTTTAGACCTGGTTTAGACCTGGTTTAGACCTGGTTTAGTCCTGGTTTAGACCTGGTTTAGACCTGGTTTAGTCCTGATTTAGACCTGGTTTAGTCCTGGTTTAGACCTGGTTTAGACCTGGTTTAGACCTGGTTTAATCCCTGTTTAGACCTGGTTTAGACCTGGTTTAGACCTGGTTTAATCCCTGTTTAGACCTGGTTTAGACCTGATTTAGACCTGGTTTAATCCCTGTTTAGACCCGGTTTAGACCTGGTTTAGACCTGGTTTAGTCCCCATTTAGACCCGGTTTAGACCTGGTTTAGTCCTGGTTTAGTCCCCATTTAGACCTGGTTTAGACCTGGTTTAGACCTGGTTTAATCCCTGTTTAGACCCGGTTTAGACCTGGTTTAGTCCTGGTTTAGACCTGGTTTAGTCCCCATTTAGACCCGGTTTAGACCTGGTTTAGTCCTGGTTTAGTCCCTGTTTAGACCTTGTTTAGACCTGGTTTAGATCTGGTTTAGACCTGGTTTAGACCTGGTTTAGACCTGGTTTAATCCCTGTTTAGACCCGGTTTAGACCTGGTTTAATCCCTGTTTAGACCCGGTTTAGACCTGGTTTAGTCCTGGTTTAATCCCTGTTTAGACCTGGTTTAGTCCCCATTTAGACCCGGTTTAGACCTGGTTTAATCCCTTCTTAGACCTGGTTTAGACCTGGTTTAGTCCCCATTTAGACTCGGTTTAGACCTGGTTTAATCCCTGTTTAGACCTGGTCTAATCCCTGTTTAGACCTGGTTTAGATCTGGTTTAGACCTGGTTTAGACCTGGTTTAATCCCTGTTTAGACCTGGTTTAATCCCTGTTTAGACCTGGTTTAGACCTGGTTTAGACTTAGTTTAGACCTGGTTTAGTCCTGGTTTAATCTCTGTTTAGACCTGGTTTAATCCCTGTTTAGACCTGGTTTAATCCATGTTTAGACCTGGTTTAGACCTGGTTTAGACCTAGTTTAGACCTGGTTTAGACCTGGTTTAATCCCTGTTTAGACCTGGTTTAATCCCTGTTTAGACCTGGTTTAATCCCTGTTTAGACCTGGTTTAGACCTGGTTTAGACCTGGTTTAGACCTGGTTTAGATCTGGTTTAGACCTTGTTTAGACCTGGTTTAGATCTGGTTTAGACCTGGTTTAGACCTGGTTTAATCCCTGTTTAGACCTGGTTTAGACCTGGTTTAGATCTGGTTTAGACCTTGTTTAGACCTGGTTTAGATCTGGTTTAGACCTTGTTTAGACCTGGTTTAATCCCTGTTTAGACCTGGTTTAGACCTGGTTTAGACCTGGTTTAATCCCTGTTTAGACCTGGTTTAGACCTGGTTTAGACCTTGTTTAGACCTGGTTTAGACCTGGTTTAATCCCTGTTTAGACCTGGTTTAATCCCTGTTTAGACCTAGTTTAGACCTGGTTTAGACCTGGTTTAGATCTGGTTTAGACCTTGTTTAGACCTGGTTTAGATCTGGTTTAGACCTGGTTTAGACCTGGTTTAATCCCTGTTTAGACCTGGTTTAGACCTGGTTTAGATCTGGTTTAGACCTTGTTTAGACCTGGTTTAGATCTGGTTTAGACCTTGTTTAGACCTGGTTTAATCCCTGTTTAGACCTGGTTTAGACCTGGTTTAGACCTGGTTTAATCCCTGTTTAGACCTGGTTTAGACCTGGTTTAGACCTTGTTTAGACCTGGTTTAGACCTGGTTTAATCCCTGTTTAGACCTGGTTTAGACCTGGTTTAGACCTGGTTTAGACCTGGTTTAATCCCTGTTTAGACCTGGTTTAGACCTGGTTTAGACCTGGTTTAGACCTGGTTTAATCCCTGTTTAGACCTGGTTTAGACCTGGTTTAGACCTGGTTTAATCCCTGTTTAGACCTGGTTTAGACCTGGTTTAGACCTGGTTTAGACCTGGTTTAGACCTGGTTTAATCCCTGTTTAGACCTGGTTTAGACCTGGTTTAGACCTGGTTTAGACCTGGTTTAGACCTGGTTTAATCCCTGTTTAGACCTGGTTTAGACCTGGTTTAGACCTGGTTTAGACCTGGTTTAGACCTTCACAAAAACATTCACAAAACCTCAGATCTCTGACCTGTCTCCAGTCATTGCGGTTGAGTTGGTCCGGTGTGGGTTCGGTCCGGGTCTGGTTCGGTCCCGGGTCTTGGTCTTGGAGCAGGATCTCCTGTAGCTCCGCCCACTGGAACCCCGAGTCCTGGAGCTGTCGTCTCTGCTGCTGAAAACGGCGAGCGAGGAGACGTCACCATTCGTTTAGAGGAAAGACGCTAACGCAGCTCTTTAATCATCAAACTAAGACTTTTATACTTTTATATAGTATTCTATAAGTGTCTTGCTCAAGGACACAGAGGCTGGACGTTAGCGCGAATTCCAATCTCGTCTAATCGATCTTTATTAGTATGGCACATTTTACCAACAAAAGGCTTCCAAAATGCTGTAGGCACGACATAAATGAAAACATTACATCAAATAAAGAATTAAAAAATAATAAATAAATAAAAATAAACACAAAAAAAAGTCAATAAGTCAATAAAACTACTACTACTAAAATTTACAAATCGGTAAATAGCAAATCAAATCAATAACAGAGTCAGAGGACCAGGCCATTCTCACGCCGTGTTAAAAGTCGGGGAGTAAAAGTGAGTTTTTAAACGAGACGTAAAAGAATCGACTGAAGGGGGCGCTCTTAATGTAACACTCCAGACCCCGCCCCTCCTCAGACCCCGCCCCTCCACAGACTCTACCCCTCCTGGCCCCGCCCTCCACAGACCCCGCCCCTCCTCAGACTCCGCCCCTCTTTTCTTTTTCTAAACCAGGACTAAACCAGGATTAAACCAGGACTAAATCGGGACTAAACTGGGATTAAACCCGGACTAAATCGGGACTAAACTGGGACTAAACCAAGACTAAACCAGGACTAAACTGGGATTAAGCCAGGATTAAAACCAAGACTAAACCAGAACTAAATCGGGACTTAACTGGGATTAAACCTCCTTAGACCCCGCCCCTCCAGACTCCACCCCTCCTCAGACCCCGCCCCTCCAGACTCCGCCCCTCCTCAGACTCCACCCCTCCTCTGACTCCTCAGACTCTGCCCCTCCTCAAACCCCGCCCTTCCCCAGACCCCGCCCTACCCCAGACTCCGCCCCTCCTCAGACCCCGCCCCTCCTCAGACCCCGCCCCTCCAGGCCCCTCCTCCTCTCTCTCTCTCTCATACCTCTTGTATCCGGTGGCGTTGCTCGTGCTGCTGCTGGAGCCTCTTCTGTCGCTCTGAGACCAGCTGCTGTTTGTACCTCTCCTGCTCCTGCCGCTGCACCTGCACAACCCCAGAACCAATGAAGATATTGATTATGTGATTATATTTGTGATTATGTTAAAAAAATCAGCTGTGCCTGAATTCAAATAGCGACAACTTCTTCAAATATTCTCAGATTTCCATGTGTTCGTTGGAAAGCTTACAATCTACACTTTCAGAATCTGTGAATAAGTCAAAACGCCTCCAGGATCATATGTGTCCTATTTGGGTCACATATTCTGTCTCTCGTCTCTGTCTCTCCTCTCTCCTCTCTCGTCTTTCTCACCTGTGGTCGTAGCTGCCCTGGGGCGTCTCCTCCTCGGTTCCTGTCCTCCGTCTGCAGTCGGAGGAACTCTCTCCTTAACGTCCACTCTCCGGGAACGTTCACAATGGAGCTGTGGACATCAAGAGCACAAAAAGAATACTCAGATGAACCGAGGGAAGAGAGATGGAACAGAACCACACACCCTCTGGTTCAGACACGAGGAGGAGCTCAGACCATCTGCTGTTTAACCACTGAACACAGGAACTTATGTAACACAGAACACATCAGAATCATTGTTTATCTTCTGTTTTCTTGCTCTATTTCCTTGCATCGCTTCAGTCAAGATTCAAGATTCAAATCTTTTATTGTCATATGCACATTTCCCTGAACAATGAAATTCTTACTTTGCTGCTCACTCTGGAGGCCAAGGGCAAAGTTGTAGTAGTAGTAGTTGTAATAGTAGTTGTAATAGTAGTAGTAGTTGTTGTAGTAGTTGTTGTAGTAATAGTTGTAGTAGTAGTAGTAGATGTTGTAATAGTAGTTGTAATAGTAGTAGTAGTAGTAGTTGTTGTAGTAGTTGTTGTAGTAGTAGTTGTTGTAGTAGTAGATGTTGTAGTAGTAGTTGTAATAGTAGTTGTAGTAGTAGTTGTAGTAGTAGTTGTAGTTGTTGTAGTAATAGTTGTAGTAGTAGTAGATGTTGTAATAGTAGTTGTAATAGTAGTTGTAGTAGTAGTTGTTGTAGTAGTAGTTGTAGTAGTTGTAGTTGTAGTAGTAGTTGTAGTAGTTGTTGTAGTAATAGTAGTTGTAGTAGTTGTTGTAGTAATAGTTGTAGTAGTAGTAGATGTTGTAATAGTAGTTGTAGTAGTAGTTGTAGTAGTTGTTGTAGTAATAGTAGTTGTAGTAGTTGTTGTAGTAATAGTTGTAGTAGTAGTAGTTGTTGTAATAGTAGTTGTAGTAGTTGTAGTTGTAGTAGTAGTAGCAGTAGTAGTAGTAGGAGTAGTAGTACTTGTAGTAGTTGTAGTAGTAGTTGTAGTAGTAGTAGTAGTTGTAGTAGTTGTTGTAGTAATAGTTGTAGTAGTAGTAGTTGTTGTAATAGTAGTTGTAGTAGTTGTAGTTGTAGTAGTAGTAGTAGTTGTAGTAGTTGTTGTAGTAATAGTTGTAGTAGTAGTAGTTGTTGTAATAGTAGTTGTAGTAGTTGTAGTTGTAGTAGTAGTAGCAGTAGTAGTAGTAGTAGTAGTAGTAGTAGTAGTAGTTGTAGTAGTAGTTGTAGTAGTAGTACTAGTTGTAGTAGTTGTTGTAGTAGTAGTAGTAGTACTTGTAGTTGTTGTAGTTGTTGTAGTAATAGTTGTAGTAGTAGTAGATGTTGTAATAGTAGTTGTAGTTGTTGTAGTAGTAGTTGTTGTAGTAGTAGTTGTTGTAGTAGTTGTAGTAGTAGTTGTAGTAGTAGTTGTAGTAGTAGTAGTTGTAATAGTTGTTGTAGTTGTTGTAGTAATAGTTGTAGTAGTAGTAGATGTTGTTGTAGTAGTAGTTGTAATAGTTGTTGTTGTAGTAGTTGTTGTAGCAGTTGTAGTTGTTGTAATAGTTGTTGTAGTAGTTGTTGTAGTAATAGTTGTAGTAGTAGTAGATGTTGTAGTAGTAGTAGTTGTAATAGTTGTTGTAGTAGTAGTTGTAATAGTTGTTGTAGTAGTAGTTGTTGTAGTAGTTGTTGTAGTAGTTGTTGTAGTAGTTGTAGTTGTAGTAGTAGTTGTAATAGTTGTTGTAGTAGTAGTTGTAATAGTTGTTGTAGTAGTAGTTGTTGTAGTAGTTGTTGTAGTAGTTGTTGTAGTAGTTGTAGTTGTAGTAGTAGTTGTAATAGTTGTTGTAGTAGTAGTTGTAATAGTTGTTGTAGTAGTAGTTGTTGTAGTAGTAGTTGTAGAAAGGTTAAAACATGTTCAGTATAAGTCATGATATATTGATAATCACATGTATCTCCATATTGTGATAATATCCTGAGCTGTGGGACAAGATCTCGTACCACGAGATCTTCCGTGTTGAAATTTGGTTTGGACCAAAAAAAAAGGGTTGGATACTGGTGGGTTCACATTTTGAGAAGCCGGAGTTCCAAAAAGACCGTAAAAAAGTACTCAATAAAACAAAAAAAAGTAAAGGCCAAAACTGAACGCCACAATTTATTTATTATAATTGATATAAAAATCTCAATCTCGTGGACCTTGTCTCGTCCCGAATCGTGAGGGACTCTGTGAATCCCCGTCCTATTATAGAGTTTGACTTTCCCATAAGCACAGGGCTTTTACGAGCGGATAAAACACGTCAACAAGGTAAACAGATCGGCTGCTCTCAGTGTGGCCGTGTAAATGAGCAAGTGTCTGAAATGAGAGAGTGTACTAAGGGAGTCCCACAAGGATCGATTCTTGGGCCACTATTGTTCAGCCTATATATATTAATGAAATTATATTATGAAATTCCCTGACAAAACAAGGAGCAAAAATCTAAATCCAATGATACTACCTCACTTAATCTTTGGTCTTTCATGCTGGTCACAAGCCAAAAACCACAATAAAACCTCTTTATAAACACTTAAGACTCTAGATCGGAAACCACGGAAATACCATCACTGTCAGATATTAAATAAACAAAATGCTCAACTTTGATCATACAATTAAACTGGCCAATCTAAAAAGCATCTTTTCATTTTGTGTGATTAATGCTCCTGTACATTGTCAAATAAATCAAATAAACTAATAATAACTCCGTTCACCTGGGCTCTCCTTCCTCCTCTGTGACCTCGTCCTCCTCGTCCTCACTGCCGCTGTACTCGTACTCTGGACCCTCTGCAAACAAAACGGACAATTTTACAGTCAAATTAAGAAAGAAGAAAACAAAACAGAAAAATGAAGCAGCGAAGTGCCTTTAGGTTTGAGTAATGTCCAAGTTTCGCAGTATTTAAGAAACACTTGTTAAGAACCTGTTCTGTGGTGACATTTTGGGGACTGTGGGCCATTCACAAGATGTAATGTTTGGATTCGTTAATTGCCATGGCAACA
>JAVJIX010000246.1:1100000-1102500 GCA_036785185.1 Paratrypauchen microcephalus
TTTAGTCCTGGTTTAGTCCTGGTTTAATCCTGGTTTAGAACTGGTTTAGTCCTGGTTTAGTCCTGGTTTAGACCTGGTTTAATCCTGGTTTAGTCCTGGTTTAGACCTGGTTTAGTCCTGGTTTAGACCTGGTTTAGACCTGGTTTAGTCCTGCTTTAGTCCTGGTTTAGACCTGGTTTATTCCTGGTTTAGTCCTGCTTTAGTCCTGGTTTAGACCTGGTTTATTCCTGGTTTAGTCCTGCTTTAGTCCTGATTTAGACCTGGTTTAGTCTCTGGTTTAGTCCTGCTTTAGTCCTGGTTTAGACCTGGTTTATTCCTGGTTTAGTCCTGCTTTAGTCCTGGTTTAGTCCTGGTTTAGTCTCTGGTTTAGTCCTGGTTTAGTCCTGGTTTAGACCTGGTTTAGTCCTGGTTTAGTCCTGGTTTAGTCCTGGTTTAGTCCTGCTTTAGTCCTGGTTTAGACCTGGTTTAGTCCTGCTTTAGTCCTGGTTTAGTCCTGGTTTAGTCTCTGGTTTAGTCCTGGTTTAGACCTGGTTTAGTCCTGGTTTAGTCCTGGTTTAGTCCTGCTTTAGTCCTGGTTTAGACCTGGTTTAGTCCTGCTTTAGTCCTGGTTTAGTCCTGGTTTAGTCGCTGGTTTAGTCCTGGTTTAGACCTGGTTTAGTCCTGCTTTAGTCCTGGTTTAGTCCTGGTTTAGTCCTGGTTTAGACCTGGTTTAGTCCTGCTTTAGTCCTGCTTTAGTCCTGGTTTAGTCTCTGGTTTAGTCCTGGTTTAGACCTGGTTTAGTCCTGGTTTAGACCTGGTTTAGTCCTGGTTTAGTCCTGGTTTAGTCTCTGGTTTAGTTCTGGTTTAGTCCTGCTTTAGTCCTGCTTTAGTCCCGGTTTAGTCCCGGTTTAGTCCTGGTTTAGACCTGGTTTAGTCCTGGTTTAGTCCTGGTTTAGTCCTGGTTTAGTCCTGGTTTAGTCTCTGGTTTAGTTCTGGTTTAGTCCTGGTTTAGTCCTGCTTTAGTCCTGGTTTAGTCTCTGCTTTAGTCCTGGTTTAGTCCTGCTTTAGTCCTGGTTTAGTCCTGGTTTAGTCCTGGTTTAGTCCTGGTTTAATCCTGGTTTAGAACTGGTTTAGTCCTGGTTTAGTCCTGGTTTAGACCTGGTTTAATCCTGGTTTAGTCCTGGTTTAGACCTGGTTTAGTCCTGGTTTAGACCTGGTTTAGACCTGGTTTAGTCCTGCTTTAGTCCTGGTTTAGACCTGGTTTATTCCTGGTTTAGTCCTGCTTTAGTCCTGGTTTAGACCTGGTTTATTCCTGGTTTAGTCCTGCTTTAGTCCTGATTTAGACCTGGTTTAGTCTCTGGTTTAGTCCTGCTTTAGTCCTGGTTTAGACCTGGTTTAGTCCTGCTTTAGTCCTGCTTTAGTCCTGGTTTAGTCCTGGTTTAGTCCTGGTTTAGTCTCTGGTTTAGTCCTGGTTTAGTCCTGGTTTAGACCTGGTTTAGTCCTGGTTTAGTCCTGGTTTAGTCCTGGTTTAGTCCTGCTTTAGTCCTGGTTTAGACCTGGTTTAGACCTGGTTTAGTCCTGCTTTAGTCCTGGTTTAGTCCTGGTTTAGTCCTGCTTTAGTCCTGGTTTAGTCCTGGTTTAGTCTCTGGTTTAGTCCTGGTTTAGACCTGGTTTAGTCCTGGTTTAGACCTGGTTTAGTCCTGGTTTAGTCTCTGGTTTAGTCTCTGGTTTAGTTCTGGTTTAGTCCTGGTTTAGTCCTGCTTTAGTCCTGGTTTAGTCTCTGGTTTAGACCTGGTTTAGACCTGGTTTAGTCCTGGTTTAGTCCTGGTTTAGACCTGGTTTAGTCCTGGTTTAGTCTCTGGTTTAGTTCTGGTTTAGTCCTGGTTTAGTCCTGGTTTAGACCTGGTTTAATCCTGGTTTAGTCCTGGTTTAGACCTGGTTTAGTCCTGGTTTAGACCTGGTTTAGACCTGGTTTAGTCCTGCTTTAGTCCTGCTTTAGACCTGGTTTATTCCTGGTTTAGTCCTGCTTTAGTCCTGGTTTAGACCTGGTTTATTCCTGGTTTAGTCCTGCTTTAGTCCTGATTTAGTCCTGGTTTAGTCTCTGCTTTAGTCCTGGTTTAGTCCTGCTTTAGTCCTGGTTTAGTCCTGCTTTAGTCCTGGTTTAGTCCTGGTTTAGTCCTGGTTTAGTCCTGGTTTAATCCTGGTTTAGAACTGGTTTAGTCCTGGTTTAGTCCTGGTTTAGACCTGGTTTAATCCTGGTTTAGTCCTGGTTTAGACCTGGTTTAGTCCTGGTTTAGACCTGGTTTAGACCTGGTTTAGTCCTGCTTTAGTCCTGCTTTAGACCTGGTTTATTCCTGGTTTAGTCCTGCTTTAGTCCTGGTTTAGACCTGGTTTATTCCTGGTTTAGTCCTGGTTTAGACCTGGTTTATTCCTGGTTTAGTCCTGCTTTAGTCCTGGTTTAGTCCTGGTTTAGTCCTGGTTTAGTCTCTGGTTTAGTCCTGGTTTAGTCCTGGTTTAGTCC
>JAVJIX010000246.1:1112500-1125000 GCA_036785185.1 Paratrypauchen microcephalus
GAAATTTTACACTCTGAATTTTGACTCTTGAATTTGAGGAATTGGATATCTAAAAGGTGAAATTTGTATTCTGAATTTGAAACATTGAAAAAGTACACTTAAAATTTCAGCAACTAAAATTCAGAATCAAAATAATTCAAGCGTATTTTTTCAGAGTTACAAAATTCAAAGTGAGAAATTCAGCGGGATTTAAAATTCTGAATCTGACAGAACAAATTATCTTCCATAGATGAGACAAAACATGATAACAGAGGGAAATCTGGACCCTTTAAGTCAGACCTGGGCATTTCAAGGCCCGGGGGCCAAATACAACCCGCGAGCTGACTCTGACCGGCCCGCGAAAGGTTACTTGGAATTAAGAAAATAAAAGCTACTTTCAAAATTGTACATAATGCATTTGTCCTGATGATCATCTGTGGGACTTCACATCACCTCAAACATGAACCGGACTCTGATGCACTTGTTAAAGCTCAACAGAGGCGACATTTCTCTCACTGATCAAGAAAAAAACACTAAACATGAGAACTCTGACTTTTTCTACACAGTTTGACAGTTGGACAAAAAAAAAAAGTGTGATATTTCTTGTTTATTTGGCATGTTTATTTTGGCCTGTTTTAATCCTGGTTCAATCTGGTTTTAATCCTGGTTTTAGTCCAGTTTTAATCCTGGTTCAGTCCGGTTTTAGTTCTTGTAATTACACTCAACAAAAATATAAATGCAACACTTTTGTTTTTGCTCCCATTTTTCATGAGATGGACTTGAAGATCTAAAATTCATTCCAGATACACAATATTACCATTTCTCTCAAACATTGTTCACAAATCTGTCTAAATGTGTGATAGTGAGCACTTCTGCTTTGCTGAGATAATCCATCCCACCTCACAGGTGCCACATCAAGATGCTGATCTGACATCATGATTAGTGCACAGGTGTGCCTTAGACTGGTTTTAGTCTGGTTTTAGTCCTGGTTCAGTCTGGTTTTAGTCCTGGTTCAGTCCAGGTTTAGTTCTTTTATTCTATTATTTGTCAAACAAAGACATTGTGGTGTCTTAATACAAAGTTAAGTTAAACTCAGAAAACATTGTGGGGTTAATGTGACTGAAAAAGAGTTACAAATGTTTCACTTTTACCATCGTTTTGAATTATTTTACTGAATAAATTCAGTGTTTGTAAAACTTCACTCTGTCATTACTTAATAATAACACAGAACTTACAGCTTCTGTAAACAACGACATTTACTGATTTCAACAGAGAAATAAAATTAATAACCAGAGTCGACTTCAAACTTTTGACCTCCACAATATTTTCTGCTTCTCATTTGGCCCCTGGGGAAAAATAATTGCCCCCCCCCCCTTCCCCGATTTAAGTACTGGAAAAGTTTGTATTTTTAACCGGTATGTGAACGGGGGCATTCCAAAACCTTTTCCTGACGTTTCAGTAGAAAATCCAAACTCACTGCCCTCCGAGTCCGAGTCTGAGTCCCCGCCCCCCGAGTCCGGCAGAGACGCACTGACCCAGATTGTGTCTTTGTTTTGTTTTGGAGCCTCTTCAAAAGGTTTAAACAAACACAGGAAGTGCCGCCATTTTCAGACGATGACCTCACGTCCTGTGTGTTTGTGTGTTCAAAACAATACCGAGGAGAAAATGCTGACAGTGCGGAAAAACTGGAATTTACAACAACTTTCACTACAGAACGACAAACATCAAGACTCAGACTGGGTGTGTGTAGAATCCCTCAGTCGTCCAGGTGGAAACCACAACAAAACGAGAAATTCAATTTGTCGACTGGACAAAAGTTTATTTGCTGGAATCCGTTTCTTCTGCTTCTTCAGTTCTGGTCAGACGCTGGTGGACACTGCCTGTATCTGCCTGAAGGGGGCGCTCACTACAATGAAATAACTCTGAGACTCCCACACCTACTTGTTTACAGTTTGTGGTCCCTCGCTTTTGCGGTCTCGCTGTTTCGCAGATATTTTATTCCAATATTTTTATAGTTTATCAATGCACATTGTGTTCTGCGTCCTGATTGGCTAAGGCAGAGGTGTGGACTCGAGTTATGTGACTTCCACTCGAGTCAGACTCGAGTCACGGATTTGATAACTTTAGACTCGACTCAACAAAATGTACAAACAACTCGACTTAGACTTCAGTATCAATAACTCGTGACTTCACTTGGACTTAGGCCTTTTGACTTGTGATGACTTGCTACGGCCAATGAAAAAAAAACTCTAAAAGTATGTTGATAAGGACCGCACTCGTACTTGTGAATCTGCGAAAATGTATGCAAAGAGCATGTGCGCGCGGCTTGCACAACATCCAATCAAAGTAGATCTACGTTGCTTTTATTCGACCGCATCCAAGGCAAACTACACAAGAAATGATGCGGAAACAAGCATCCACACGCCAGTTTGCAAAATGATGCCGAAGGTGATTTCGTTTGGTTATAAAAACTACGAAGTTGTCAACAAAAACGAACGGCAATATGCAGAACGTGCGGGTCAAAGATTACAGACGTCCAGTTTTGTTCGGCACCTGAAGCTTTTCTATTTTATTCATTTGATCTGGCGTAAAAAGGTAACATGAATACAGATCTTGCAGACATTATATGATTTGTAGAAATTTTATTTCTTTGTAAAGGGGACTCGAAATGACTCGAAACTAAAATGCTAGGACTTTGGACTCGACTTGAGACTTGTGAGCTTTGACTTCGGACTTGACTCGGCACTTGGATACTCTTGACTCAGGACTTCACTCGGACTTGAGTGCAAAAGACTTAGACTACGTTCACACTGCAGCCTGAAACGACCCAAATCCGATTTTTTTGCCTCTATGCGACCTGTATCTGATCTTCTAATGACAGTGTGAACGACACAGATCCGATTTTTTCAAATGCGATCCAGGCCACTTGGATATGTGCTCCTAAATCCGATACATATCCGATCTTTTGACATGCGACTCCAGTCTGAACGGTCAGGTCGCATTCATCCGACCTGAGTGTGTTTCCTCCAATGAGAGTGGTACAAGTCGGCGTTCACAAATGTGCACAAACGTTCTTCTCGTCATGCTAAAATAGTATATAAACTCGTATCAGTGAAGCGGCGAAGCACGTAGCAATCCCACCCCTCCTGCCTGTGACTCCGCACCCACATGTTCCTTTCTGCACACGTTGCTGCCACTGCCCCGCAAAACGCTGTGGCCAAAAACCTCGTCCTTCTCCTTCTCCTTCTCCTTCTCCTCCTTAAAACAAATAAGCTGTACATGTTTTGGCTCCGGTACGAAAGCAACTTTAGGCTACTTCCGTAAACATTGAGCGCATTCACTGCGTGTGACGTCATCGTGTCCTCCAAGGCGCATGCGGGACACTTTTGGGGAGTTTAGCGTTCACACTGGAGATCACATACAATTCGCATTTAACTGGAAATGTGAACGGCCTCGCAAAAAAATCGGATTTCACAAAAAAATCGGAATTGAGCATTAAGCCCTGCAGTGTGAACGTAGCCTTAGACTTACTTGGGACTTGCCCAGAAATGACTTTGTCCCACCTCTGGGCTAAGGCACTGTAGACCTTTGCCGATTTGTCCGTCATTCTCCTCTGTGTCTCCTGTACAGGACAGAATGTGTTCAGCCAAATTTATATAAATGTTCGATCGCAGTGTGACTCTGAAGTGCTGTTTGTTTGCAAGTTTTCTCCCCGACAAAATCCACAATGTCGACAAAACGTTCTCAAATATAATCGAAGGTGGCATGTCTGTTTATAAGAATATTCTCGCCCGAAAGAAAAAAAGAGCGCCAACAGCTCCCCATAACCATGTTCTTCACTCGGAAAAAGACGCCTGTACCGAGGCAGAGCGGCGCCAGGACGAAGAGGCCCGGTCAGAGGAACTGTGAAATACACGCGCAATACGAAAGTGTTTAAACGAGAGAGAAATGTGAGAAAACGTTAATTCCAGTCTGAGAAAAGTGTAGAATGTGTGTGGTGAGGCGTTTACAGCCTTAAAACATGGAGAATAATGGTGAAATATAACGCTGACGGCTTGGCGGATTTCGCTTATCGCGGGATATTTTTAGAACGTAACCCCCATGATAAACGAGGGACCGCTGTAGTGAAGACTGCAGTGAGCGCTACACCGGAGAAACAAAACACTTCACAAGAGGATGTACCAACACAGACGAGAGAGCCAGAGTGGACCTCAATCTGCCGTACACCTCCACCTAAAAGGACCTCAGTCTGCCGTACACCTCCACCTAAAAGGACCTCAATCTGCCGTACACCTCCACCTAAAAGGACCTCAATCTGCCGTACACCTCCACCTAAAAGGACCTCAGTCTGCCGTACACCTCCACCTAAAAGGACCTCAGTCTGCCGTACACCTCCACCTAAAAGGACCTCAGTCTGCCGTACACCTCCACCTAAAAGGACCTCAGTCTGCCGTACACCTCCACCTAAAAGGACCTCAGTCTGCCGTACATCTCCACCTAAAAGGACCTCAGTCTGAGTCTCCACTCCCACTGCAGATCTAACAGGCCCACCTAACTAACACCAACTGTAAACAAGTAGGTGTGGGAGTCTCAGAGTCATTTCACTGTGGTGAGCGCCCCCTTCAGGCAGATACAGGCAGTGTCCACCAGCGTCTGACCAGAACTGAAGAAGCAGAAGAAACAGATTCCACCAAATAAACTTTTGTCCAGTCGACAAATTGAGTTTCTCCTTCTGCCGTGGGTTCTTCCTGGACGACTGAGGGGAACTGTGAAGTGCACGTACCCGCAGAACCTCTCTGCAGATGTAGGAGATCCAGTCCTCCTTCAGACAGTTCCCTTTGGTCTTCTTCACCAGATCTGTGACCGAGCCAGCGCCGCAGTACTCCATCACCAACTACGAACGAACGAACAGACAAACAAACAAACAAACAAACAAACAAACAAACACGGGTTTACAGGGTCAAAGAGTGAAGGATCTGCCCTGGTTCAGACCTGGTTCAGACCTGGTTCAGTCCTGGTTTAGTCCTGGTTTAGTCCTGGTTTAGTCTTGGTTTAGTCCTGGTTTAGTCCTGGTTTAGTCCTGGTTCAGTCCTGGTTCAGTCCTGGTTCAGTCCTGGTTTAGTCCTGGTTCAGTCCTGGTTTATTCCTGATTTAGTCTTGGTTCAGTCCTGGTTTAGTCCTGGTTTAGTCTTGGTTCAGTTCTGGTTCAGTCCTGGTTTAGTCCTGGTTCAGTCCTGGTTTATTCCTGATTTAGTCTTGGTTCAGTCCTGGTTCAGTCCTGGTTTAGACCTGGTTCAGTCCTGGTTTATTCCTGATTTAGTCTTGGTTCAGTCCTGGTTTAGTCTTGGTTTAGTCTTGGTTCAGTTCTGGTTTAGTCCTGGTTTAGTTCTGGTTTAGTCCTGGTTTAGTCCTGGTTTAGTCCTGGTTCAGTCCTGGTTTAGACCTGGTTCAGTCCTGGTTTATTCCTGATTTAGTCTTGGTTCAGTCCTGGTTTAGTCTTGGTTCAGTCCTGGTTCAGTCCTGGTTTAGACCTGGTTCAGTCCTGGTTTATTCCTGATTTAGTCTTGGTTCAGTCCTGGTTCAGTCCTGGTTTAGACCTGGTTCAGTCCTGGTTTATTCCTGATTTAGTCCTGGTTCAGTCCTGGTTTAGTCCTGGTTCAGTCCTGGTTCAGTCCTGGTTTAGTCCTGGTTCAGTCCTGGTTCAGTCCTGGTTCAGTCCTGGTTCAGTCCTGGTTCAGTCGTGGTTTAGTCCTGGTTCAGTCCTGGTTCAGTCCTGGTTTAGTCCTGGTTCAGTCCTGGTTCAGTCCTGGTTCAGTCCTGGTTTAGACCTGGTTCAGTCCTGGTTCAGTCCTGGTTTAGTCCTGGTTTAGTCCTGGTTCAGTCCTGGTTCAGTCCTGGTTCAGTCCTGGTTCAGTCGTGGTTCAGTCCTGGTTTAGACCTGGTTTAGACCTGGTTCAGTCCTGGTTCAGTCCTGGTTCAGTCCTGGTTCAGTCCTGGTTTAGTCCTGGTTCAGACCTGGTTCAGTCCTGGTTTAGTCCTGGTTTAGTCCTGGTTCAGTCCTGGTTTAGTCCTGGTTCAGTCCTGGTTCAGTCCTGGTTTAGTCCTGGTTTAGTCCTGGTTTAGTCCTGGTTTAGTCCTGGTTCAGTCCTGGTTTAGTCCTGGTTTAGTCCTGGTTTAGTCCTGGTTTAGACCTGGTTTAGACCTGGTTCATTCCTGGTTTATTCCTGGTTCAGTCCTGGTTTAGTCCTGGTTCAGACCTGGTTCAGTCCTGGTTCAGTCCTGGTTCAGTCCTGGTTTAGACCTGGTTCAGTCCTGGTTTATTCCTGATTTAGTCCTGGTTCAGTCCTGGTTTAGTCCTGGTTCAGTCCTGGTTCAGTCCTGGTTTAGTCCTGGTTCAGTCCTGGTTCAGTCCTGGTTTAGTCCTGGTTTAGTCCTGGTTCAGTCCTGGTTCAGTCCTGGTTCAGTCCTGGTTCAGTCGTGGTTCAGTCCTGGTTTAGACCTGGTTTAGACCTGGTTCAGTCCTGGTTCAGTCCTGGTTCAGTCCTGGTTCAGTCCTGGTTCAGTCCTGGTTTAGTCCTGGTTCAGACCTGGTTCAGTCCTGGTTTAGTCCTGGTTTAGTCCTGGTTCAGTCCTGGTTTAGTCCTGGTTCAGTCCTGGTTCAGTCCTGGTTTAGTCCTGGTTTAGTCCTGGTTTAGTCCTGGTTTAGTCCTGGTTCAGTCCTGGTTTAGTCCTGGTTCAGTCCTGGTTTAGTCCTGGTTCAGTCCTGGTTTAGACCTGGTTCATTCCTGGTTTATTCCTGGTTCAGTCCTGGTTTAGTCCTGGTTCAGACCTGGTTCAGTCCTGGTTCAGTCCTGGTTCAGTCCTGGTTTAGTCCTGGTTCAGTCCTGGTTCAGTCCTGGTTCAGTCCTGGTTCAGTCCTGGTTTAGTCCTGGTTCAGACCTGGTTCAGACCTGGTTCAGTCCTGGTTCAGTCCTGGTTCAGTCCTGGTTTAGTCCTGGTTCAGACCTGGTTCAGTCCTGGTTCAGTCCTGGTTCAGTCCTGGTTCAGTCCTGGTTCAGTCCTGGTTCAGTCCTGGTTCAGTCCTGGTTTAGTCCTGGTTCAGTCCTGGTTTAGTCCTGGTTTAGTCCTGGTTCAGACCTGGTTCAGTCCTGGTTTAGTCCTGGTTTAGTCCTGGTTTAGTCCTGGTTCAGTCCTGGTTTAGTCCTGGTTCAGTCCTGGTTCAGTCCTGGTTTAGTCCTGGTTCAGTCCTGGTTTAGTCCTGGTTTAGTCCTGGTTCAGTCCTGGTTCAGTCCTGGTTCAGTCCTGGTTTAGTCCTGGTTCAGTCCTGGTTTAGTCCTGGTTCAGACCTGGTTCAGTCCTGGTTTAGTCCTGGTTTAGTCCTGGTTCAGTCCTGGTTTAGTCCTGGTTCAGTCCTGGTTCAGTCCTGGTTCAGTTCTGGTTTAGTCCTGGTTCAGTCCTGGTTCAGTCCTGGTTCAGTCCTGGTTCAGTCCTGGTTCTCACCCAGAGCTGGTGGTCGGTTCCTGGGTTCTTCTTGATGAAGGCTCCGTAGTAGGTGGCGATGTTCCTGTGGTGTGAGTAGCTCTTCAACATGTTGATCTCCAGTTTGATCTCCTCCTCTTCCTCCTGACACAAAAACAACAGAAAACCAGACTCTTCAGAAATGTTTCTTTACGACGGTGAAACTTCAGCTTTGTCTCGGGTATCGAGCTGTTTTAACGTGAAGTGACGTCGCCCGATGATCCGTCTACACCCAAGTGCTCCAGTCAAATGAATCTCACTGAGGCCAGCTGTTATAGGACCATAAGTATCATAGCAACTGAAGAGCCAATCAGAAGCAAGGGGATTTTATGACTAAAAAGACCTGGTTTAGTCCTGGTTTAGTCCTGGTTTAGACTTGGTTTAGTCCGGGTTTAGTCCTGGTTTAGACCTGGTTTAGTCCGGGTTTAGAACTGGTTCAGGACTGGTTTAGTCCCAGTTTAGACCTGGTTTAGTCCTAACCTGGGAAATCCCAGGCTGCTTTCGTTCGTTCCGATCTAAAGACAGTCTGGCGACTAGGCTAAGTGAGCTCTCCTGATTCTGGGAGCCAATCAGAGAGCGGGGAGGGGTGGAAAGACGGTGACGCGTACTACGTGGCAAACAGAAACTTGTAAGCTGTTTCCCAATTCAGAGAGTGCCCGGTTCGGAGCGTGGTTGGAGGGGGATGTGCGTCACATCCGGCGCGACAACTGCTGTTCCATTTCGTTTTTGTCCCCTGCACAGTTAAGACGCGGTCTGAACAGCGCAGTCGTTTCCATGGAAATCGGGCGTGGACCAAGCGTGCAAACATGCACACTTCGCACACTCAAAAGTCCCAGCATGCACAGCGCGGCAGGATATATGACTACAAAGATGGACTCACCAGCGACATCCACATGTGACAGTTGCGACTTCACTATAAAATATACGTACTGGTTCACCTCACCTACAACTATGCTACATGAAACTCTTCATAAACTACGCTAAACTCATGTCTATGCTGGAGCATGAGTGTCGCCCCCTGCAGGACGCTCTGTCGGCTCTAGAGAGCAGCATCAGTGACAGACTGATTCACCCTCGCTGTGTTAGAGAGAGATTTTGCAGATCTTTCCTTCCTGCTGCTGTCAGACTGTACAATGATCAATGCTCGTCAGGTTCATCTCCATAGCAACCATGTGTCATCTCCATAGTAATAATAACATGTGCAATATTATTTAAAGTCACTTTACCTGCTACTTATTTGTGTAACAACCACTGTCCATCACAGCACTGTTCACAATCATCTGAGTCACTTTATTGTAGTGATATTATATATGACTGAACTGGAGTCACTTTAACTGCTGTTTGTTCACTGCTCAGAATCAAAGACATTTATTTATTGTGCAGTGTTCCTGTGCCTTTTAACCTTACAGTGTTGTGTTTTTTAGGCTGTACATACTTATTATTTATCTTAATTTTTGATGCATGCTCTTTTTTCGAACTGTTTCTGAAACTTGTGTTGTGACACTGCAATTTCCCCATCGTGGGACAAATAAAGGATTATCTTATCTTATCTTATCTTATCTAAACATGTGTGACGGTAGTCATAATGGCATAGTTCACGGCACCTGTATTACCGTTCACATGCTTTTCCCCTCACACTTCTATATTTCCTTTGCTGTTGTAATGCTGGATATTCTACAGTGTCGCCATGTCCCAGTTCCAAGTATCACTAGTCGCAATAGAATAATATTTTTATCTTTAGGGAACAAGGAGCAGAGCACCGGCTCATTGAGCTGAGGCAGGACCTGTTCCATTTCACAGACGCCCATGTGATCCCCGGGCTGCACTCAGGGCTGAGCGAGTATGCACCACCTCGACTGCAGACTGAAACCACACTCCGAACCGTGCACTCAATGAACTGGGAAACTTGTAGTTTGAACTGACAACTGACATGAGGCTCTGGGCTACGTATACGCCAAATGATCGACATTCATAACGCCCAATAAACGATCGTAAAGCACACCTCCACTACGAGATATTCAGGAGGTGCTCCAGACCAGATCTCACTGTGATATGGTCTGAACCAGGCAAGGTCTGGTCCTGGTCTAATTCAGTTTCTGTTCTTTTCTTTTCTCTGGAGTTTAAAGATCCCATGACATGGTACTTCTTGATGCTTTTATATGGCTCCTTAATGGTTCCCTAATACTGTAAATGAATCCTTCTTCAAAATCAACACTCAGTGCATGAGAAACAGAGATAAGATGAGAAAGAGTCATAAATGTCGCTCTGGAACACTCCATTATGGGCGTTGTTGCTTGAATGCAAATGAGGAGGACAGAGATGGCCTATAGTAGAGGGTGGGGGCGTGGCCAAACTCTCCGCTGTAGCTCTCAGCTGATCAATTTCCGTGTTTTTGCGCGGAGGAAGAGATTTGAAGCGTTCCATTGAAAAATAAACACATTTCCACATAAAATAAAATAAAACCACTGCTGTTCAAAGGTCCAGAGGCTCAGATAAAGGACTTCCGAGCCTAGAAACACTCGGACGTGCCTCCAGGCAAATAAAAAAACGCATTTCGCATTGCCTAGCGCATTCGCAGTCCAAACTCTCTGGGCGTGATTTACAGAGACGCTGAGTACAGACAGACGGAGGTGGAACTGCATTTGCATTTCTTTTTTCGATCTGACGTCAATAAGTTTCCTTGTTCAAAATCGCCCGTTTGAGCTCCGATTTTTTGTAACGCAGAAAAGGATCGCAAATGCCCAGTTTAGACATTTGACAACTTTTAACCATGGGGGGGGGAGCTCACATTAACGTTCAAAAACCTCAGAAAGTGAAAATTTCACGTCATGGGACCTTTAAAGTTTGTGGAGTTCATTCGACAAAAACACGTCGTCCAATCAGGCGCCCGTCACCCCGAGATGACCCCGAGATGACCCCGAGATGACCCCGACATGACCCCGAGATGACCTCTGACGGCGACCTCAATACACGAAAGGAGCAGATGTAAAAGAGAAGTGTTTTTTAGACAGAGATAAATGACAGAGGAGAGAGAGAAGGGCGAAAGAGCGAAATGAGAGAGATATAAATGAAAGAGCGGAGGAGAGAGAGAGAGAGAGAGGAGGGGAAGTACAGTGAGACAAACGTCTGTGACCCGAGACAGAGTCAAGATCCCACAGGAAAGAAGGGATGAGACGGGATAAGAACGAAAAACAGGGAGACGAGAGGAGAGAAATGAAAGAAGGAGAGAGAGGGAGACAAGGGGTAAAGGGAAGGGAAGAGAGAGAGAATTGAAAGAAAGAGAAAAGAAAGAGAGAGAAGATGAGAAAGGGAGAGAAAGAAAGGACGAGGCAGGCTAAGAACGGAAGATACAGAGATAAGAGGAGAAAGAGAGACAGAGAGAGAGACGAGGGAGAGAGAGAAATGAAAGAGGAGAAGAGAGAGGGAGAGAAGGGGGAGAGGGGGGATGGAAGAGAGAGAGAGAAATGAAAGAGAGAGAAAGAGAGAGAGAGAGAAGGGGGAGCGAAGAGACAGAGAGAAGGAGAGAGAGGGGGAGGGAGAGAAAAGAAAGAAAGAGGAGGAGAGGGAGGGAGAGAAGGGGAGGGAAGAGAGAGAAATGATAAAAGGAGAGAGAGAGAGAGAGAGAGAATGGGGATGGAAGAGAGAGAGAGAGGAGAGGGAGAAGGGAGGAAAGAGAGAGAAATGAAAGAGCGGAGGAGAGGGAGGGAGAGGAGGGGTAAAGGGAGAGGAGGAGAGAGAGAGAGAAAAGAAAGAGAGAGGAGGAGAGGGAGAGAGAGAAGAGGTGGGAAGAGAGAGAAATGATAAAAGGAGAGAGAGAGAGAAGAGGGGAGGAGTTTTAGTTTTTCTGAAGACAAAGAGGAAACTGTCTCATGACCCCAAACCTCCAGAGGAAAGAAAGGATGAGACGGATTAAGAGGAAACTCCTGGTTTAGTCCTGGTTTAGTCCAGGTTTAGTCCCGGTTTAGTCCTGGTTTAGTCCTGGTTTAGTCCTGGTTTAGTCCTGGTTTGGACCTGGTTTAGTCCCGGTTTAGTCCCGGTTTAGTCCTGGTTTAGTCCTGGTTTAATCCTGGTTTAATCCTGGTTTAGTCCTGGTTTAGACTTGGTTTAGTCCTGGTTGAGTCCTGGTTGAGTCCTGGTTGAGTCCTTGTTTAATCCTGGTTTAATCCTGGTTTAGTCCTGGTTTAGACTTGGTTTAGTCCTGGTTGAGTCCTGGTTTAGTCCTGGTTTAGACTTAGTTGAGTCCTGGTTTAGTCCTGGTTGAGTCCTGGTTGAGTGCTGGTTCCATCCTGGTTTAGTCCTGGTTTAGTCCTGGTTTAATCCTGGTTTAGTCCTGGTTTAGACCTGGTTTAGTCCTGGTTTAGTCCTGGTTTAGTCCTGGTTTAATCCTGGTTTAGTCCCGGTTTAGTCCCGGTTTAGTCCCGATTTAGACTTAGTTGAGTCCTGGTTTAGTCCTGGTTGAGTCCTGGTTGAGTGCTGGTTCCATCCTGGTTTAGTCCTGGTTTAGTCCTGGTTTAATCCTGGTTTAGTACTGGTTTAGACCTGGTTTAGTCCTGGTTTAATCCTGGTTTAGTCCTGGTTTAGTCCCGGTTTAGTCCCGGTTTAGTCCCGGTTTAGTCCCGGTTTAGTCCTGGTTTAGTCCCTGTTTAGTCCCTGTTTAGTCCCTGTTTAGTCCTGGTTTAGTCCTGGTTTAGTCCTGGTTTAGTCCCTGTTTAATCCTGGTTTAGTCCTGGTTTAGTCCCGGTTTAGTCCCGGTTTAATCCCGGTTTAGTCCCGGTTTAGTCCTGGTTTAGTCCCTGTTTAGTCCTGGTTTAGTCCTGGTTTAGTCCTGGTTTAGTCCCTGTTTAGTCCTGGTTGAGTCCTGGTTTAATCCTGGTTTAGTCCTGGTTTAGACTTAGTTGAGTCCTGGTTTAGTCCTGGTTGAGTCCTGGTTGAGTGCTGGTTCCATCTAGGTTTAGTCCTGGTTTAGTCCTGGTTTAATCCTGGTTTAGTCCTGGTTTAGACCT
>JAVJIX010000246.1:1130000-1144905 GCA_036785185.1 Paratrypauchen microcephalus
CCAGAGGAGTTTAAACCAGGACTAAACCAGGACTAAACCAGGACTAAACCAGGACTAAACCAGGACTAGACCAGGACTAGACCAGGACTAAACCAGGACTAAACCAGGACTACAACAGGACTAAACCAGGACTAAACCAGGACTAAACCAGGACTAGACCAGGACTAAACCAGGACTAAACCAGGACTAAACCAGGACTAAAACAGGACTACAACAGGACTACAACAGGACTAAACCAGGACTAAACCAGGACTAAACCAGGACTAGACCAGGACTAAGACAGGACTAAACCAGGACTAGAGCAGGACTAAACCAGGACTAAACCAGGACTAAACCAGGACTAAACCAGGACTAAACCAGGACTAAACCAGGACTACAACAGGACTACAACAGGACTAAACCAGGACTAAACCAGGACTAAACCAGGACTACAACAGGACTAAACCAGGACTAAACCAAGACTAAACCAGGACTACAACAGGACTAAACCAGAACTACAACAGGACTAAAACAGGACTAAACCAGGACTAAACCAGGACTAGAGCAGGACTAAACCAGGACTACAACAGGACTAAACCAGGACTAAACCAGGACTAAACCAGGGCTAAACCAGGACTAAACCAGGACTAAACCAGGACTAAGACAGGACTAAACCAGGACTAGAGCAGGACTAAACCAGGACTAAACCAGGACTAAACCAGGACTAGAGCAGGACTAAACCAGGACTAGACCAGGACTACAACAGGACTACAACAGGACTAAACCAGGACTAAACCAGGACTAGACCAGGACTACAACAGGACTAAACCAGGACTAAACCAGGACTAAACCAGGACTAAACCAGGACTACAACAGGACTAAACCAGGACTAAACCAGGACTAAACCAGGACTACAACAGGACTACAACAGGACTAAACCAGGACTAAACCAGGACTAAACCAGGACTAAACCAGGACTACAACAGGACTAAACCAGGACTAAACCAAGACTAAACCAGGACTACAACAGGACTAAACCAGAACTACAACAGGACTAAAACAGGACTAAACCAGGACTAGAGCAGGACTAAACCAGGACTACAACAGGACTAAACCAGGACTAAACCAGGACTAAACCAGGACTAAACCAGGACTAGACCAGGACTAGACCAGGACTAAACCAGGACTAAACCAGGACTAAACCAGGACTAAACCAGGACTAAATCAGGACTAGACCAGGACTAGACCAGGACTACAACAGGACTAAACCAGGACTAAACCAGGACTAGACCAGGACTAAACCAGGACTAAACCAGGACTAAACCAGGACTAAACCAGGACTAAACCAGGACTAAACCAGGACTACAACAGGACTAAACCAGGACTAAACCAGGACTAAACCAGGACTACAACAGGACTAAACCAGGACTAAACCAAGACTAAACCAGGACTACAACAGGACTAAACCAGAACTACAACAGGACTAAAACAGGACTAAACCAGGACTAGAGCAGGACTAAACCAGGACTACAACAGGACTAAACCAGGACTAAACCAGGACTAAACCAGGACTAAACCAGGACTAAACCAGGACTAGACCAGGACTAGACCAGGACTAAACCAGGACTAAACCAGGACTAAACCAGGACTAAACCAGGACTAAATCAGGACTAGACCAGGACTAGACCAGGACTACAACAGGACTACAACAGGACTAAACCAGGACTAAACCAGGACTAGACCAGGACTAAACCAGGACTAAACCAGGACTAAACCAGGACTACAACAGGACTAAACCAGGACTAAACCAGGACTACAACAGGACTACAACAGGACTAAACCAGGACTAAACCAGGACTAAACCAGGACTAAACCAGGACTACAACAGGACTAAACCAGGACTAAACCAAGACTAAACCAGGACTACAACAGGACTAAACCAGAACTACAACAGGACTAAAACAGGACTAAACCAGGACTAGAGCAGGACTAAACCAGGACTACAACAGGACTAAACCAGGACTAAACCAGGACTAAACCAGGACTAAACCAGGACTAAACCAGGACTAAACCAGGACTAGACCAGGACTAAACCAGGACTAAACCAGGACTAAAACAGGACTACAACAGGACTAAACCAGGACTAAACCAGGACTAGACCAGGACTAAACCAGGACTGAACCAGGACTGAACCAGTACTAAACCAGGACTAAACCAGGACTAAAACAGGACTTCAGTTCAGTCAGTTCAGTTCGGTCTTTTGGTCATTTCTTCTGGACGTGAACTTTGAGTTTTATTATTAAAACATCGTTATTTTTTATTTTCCCCAAACAGTCCAGCCCTGTCGGCTCTAACTGTAAAAAAACAGGAAAATGTAAAAAGTTAATGTAAAAAATAATTCCAACTTTCTTTACACCTGGAGCAGATCTGTCAGAGAAAAGGTTCTTATACATTCATATATGCAAATGAGATGCAAACGGAGCACCTCTGCTGCCCACAGACGCTGCATATGTCAATAACACCGAGAGAGAGAGAGAAAACCTATTTCTGTTCAATCATGAGACACACACACACACACACACACACAAATAAACACACACACACACACACATGTACCCGTACACACACATGTACCCGTACACACACATGTGTGTGTACGTTTGTTATTCGGGATGCACCGACGTGAACATTTTGGCCGATACCGATATTTGTTTTTTTTTAATTCTGAGATTTTATACAGACTGAAGATCAGGCAAAATGAATTTGTGAATGTCTTCTGTTATTTTCAAAACGTGTTTTGACTCTTGTTTTTTTTTGTTTTTTCAATTTCAAATTTTTTTTTTTATAGTGTAACATTGTGTTCTGCGTCCTGATTGGCTAAGAGACTTTTGCCGATTGATGTTATAGATGGGGGACGTGGGGAGAGGGGGGGGGGCAGGCTGGAACTAGACCAGGACCAGACCGAGACTAGACTAGACCACGACTAAACACGGACTAAAACAGGTCTAGACCAGGTCTAAACCAGGTCTAAACCTGGACTAAACCAGGACTAGACCAGGTCTAAACCTGGACAGGACCAGGACTAGACCAGGACTAAACCAGGACTAAACCTGGACTAAACCTGGACTAAACCAGGTCTAGACCAGGTCTAAACCAGGTCTAAACCTGGACAGGACCAGGACTAGACCAGGACTAAACCAGGACTAAACCTGGACTAAAACAGGACAAAACCAGGTCTAAACCAGGATTAAACCACGGCGTGCGGCTCTTTGCCTGGTTTGGTGCGGCTCTTTGCCTGGTTTGGTGCGGCTCTTTGCCTGGTTTGGTGCGGCTCTTTGCCTGGTTTGGTGCGGCTCTTTGCCTGGTTTGGTGCGGCTCTTTGCCTGGTTTGGTGCGGCTCTTTGCCTGGTTTGGTGCGGCTCTTGCGTTGGTTCATGTGGAGGTTTGATGTGCTCTGCTCCTCCTCCTCAGGACCGTGGACGTGGTCCTGAGGAGGAGGCTCGGTTTGGACACGGGTCTCGTGCTCGCAGCTCCAGGTGGGACGTGCGGTCTCGCACCGTCATGCTGCTCTATCACCCCCCCCCCCCACACTTCACTATTAATACATTTTGTTGAAAATCTACAAAAGTTTGAGTGTTTAAACGTGAGAGAAATGTGAGAAAAGGTTAATTGGAGAGACTGTACTGTACTGACAAATATCGGTCGTTAATATCGGCCCACTTTTACACATCGGGCCGACACCGATATGTTAAAAATTTGGCATAATCGGCCGATACCGATGTTAATGCGGATATATGGTGCATCCTACTGAAGAGCTTCAGAGCTCTAAAGGTCTGGAGGAAACAGTCAGTCTGTTTGTGGCTGGAACGAGAGCGGAAAGTGCGGAAAATTGGAGAAAAGCGTATTGTGATGGCAAAGGTCGCATACTTATATCACATGTGTAACGTGTTTAAGTACGGCTATTTTGCTTTTTATTATTCACGTTTTGCAAAGATGAAAATATGAACATTGTAATATAGTTTACTGTCGGGGCTATTTGTTTATGTAAACATGGTCGCTACAAATTGTTTCAAAATGAGCAATCACAATGCACAGTATGAAATATCTACGAAATGAGCTGAGCCAATCCAAGTTCTGTTTGTTTGAGACTGGTGATCCACAATCACCTCCTTTACTTTGATAATCACTCTGTCTGTTCACCCTGGTTTAGACCTGGTTTAGTCCAAGTTTAGACCTGGTTTAGACCTGGTTTAGTCCAAGTTTAGTCCTGGTTTAATCCTGGTTTAGCCCTGGTTTAGTCTTGGTTTAGCCCTGGTTCAGCCCTGGTTTAGTCCCGGTTTAGTCCTGGTTTAGTCCTGGTTTAGCCCTGGTTTAGTCTTGGTTTAGCCCTGGTTTAGCCCTGGTTTAGTCCCGGTTTAGTCCCGGTTTAGCCCTGGTTTAGTCCTGATTTAGCCCTGGTTTAGTCCTGGTTTAGTCCAGGTTTAGTCCTGTTGTAGTCCTGGTTTAGTCCTGGTTTAGTCCTGGTTTAGACCTGGTTTAGACCTGCTTTAGTCCTGTCTTAGTCTTGTCTTAGTCCTGTCTTAGTCCTGGTTTAATCTTTTCTTAGTACTGGTTTAGTCCTGTTGTAGTCCTGTTGTAGTCCTGGTTTAGACCTGGTTTAGCCCTGGTTTAGCCCTGGTTTAGCCCTGGTTTAGCCCTGGTTTAGTCCTGGTTTAGTCCTGATTTAGTCCTGATTTAGTTCAGGTTTAGTCCTGGTTTAGCCCTGTTGTAGTCCTGGTTTAGCCCTGTTGTAGTCCAGGTTTAGTCCTGTTGTAGTCCTGGTTTAGTCCTGGTTTAGTCCTGGTTTAGTCCTGATTTAGCCCTGGTTTAGTCCTGGTTTAGTCCAGGTTTAGTCCTGTTGTAGTCCTGGTTTAGTCCTGGTTTAGACCTGGTTTAGACCTGGTTTAGTCCTGTCTTAGTCTTGTCTTAGTCCTGTCTTAGTCCTGGTTTAGTCTTTTCTTAGTACTGGTTTATTCCTGTTGTAGTCCTGGTTTAGTCCTGGTTTAGACCTGGTTTAGCCCTGGTTTAGTCCTGGTTTAGCCCTGGTTTAGCCCTGGTTTAGCCCTGTTGTAGTCCTGTTGTAGTCCTGTTGTAGTCCTGGTTTAGTCCTGGTTTAGTCCTGGTTTAGACCTGGTTTAGCCCTGGTTTAGCCCTGGTTTAGTCCAGGTTTAGTCCAGGTTTAGTCCTGGTTTAGACCTGGTTTAGTCCTGGTTTAGCCTTGGTTTAGTCCAGGTTTAGTCCAGGTTTAGTCCAGGTTTAGTCCTGGTTTAGTCCAGGTTTAGTCCTGGTTTAGTCTTTTCTTAGTCCTGGTTTAGTCCTGGTTTAGCCCTGGTTTAGTCCAGGTTTAGTCCAGGTTTAGTCCTGGTTTAGTCCTGTTGTAGTCCTGTTGTAGTCCTGGTTTAGTCCTGGTTTAGACCTGGTTTAGTCCTGGTTTAGTCCTGGTTTAGCCCTGGTTTAGTCCAGGTTTAGTCCAGGTTTAGTCCTGGTTTAGTCCTGTTGTAGTCCTGGTTTAGTCCTGTTGTAGTCCTGGTTTAGTCCTGGTTTAGACCTGGTTTAGTCCAGGTTTAGTCCAGGTTTAGTCCAGGTTTAGTCCTGGTTTAGCCCTGGTTTAGTCCTGGTTTAGTCCTGGTTTAGTCCTGGTTTAGACCTGGTTCAGTCCTGGTTTAGACCTGGTTTAGACCTGGTTCAGTCCTGGTTTAGTCCTGGTTTAGTCCTGGTTTAGTCCTGGTTTAGACCTGGTTCAGTCCTGGTTTAGACCTGGTTTAGTCCTGGTTTAGACCTGGTTTAGTCCTGGTTTAGTCCTGGTTTAGTCCTGGTTTAGACCTGGTTTAGACCTGGTTCAGTCCTGGTTTAGTCCAGGTTTAGTCCTGTTGTAGTCCTGGTTTAGTCCTGGTTTAGACCTGGTTTAGACCTGGTTTAGTCCTGTCTTAGTCTTGTCTTAGTCCTGTCTTAGTCCTGGTTTAGTCTTTTCTTAGTACTGGTTTATTCCTGTTGTAGTCCTGGTTTAGTCCTGGTTTAGTCCTGGTTTAGCCCTGGTTTAGCCCTGGTTTAGTCCTGGTTTAGCCCTGGTTTAGCCCTGTTGTAGTCCTGTTGTAGTCCTGGTTTAGTCCTGGTTTAGTCCTGGTTTAGACCTGGTTTAGCCCTGGTTTAGCCCTGGTTTAGTCCTGGTTTAGTCCTGGTTTAGTCCTGGTTTAGTCCTGTTGTAGTCCTGTTGTAGTCCTGGTTTAGTCCTGTCTTAGTCCTGGTTTAGTCTTTTCTTAGTCCTGGTTTAGTCCTGTTGTAGTCCTGGTTTAGTCCAGGTTTAGTCCTGGTTTAGTCCTGGCTTAGTCCAGGTTTAGTCCAGGTTTAGTCCAGATTTAGTCCTGGTTTAGTCCAGGTTTAGTCCAGGTTTAGTCCAGGTTTAGTCCAGGTTTAGTCCAGGTTTAGTCCTGGTTTAGTCCTGTTGTAGTCCTGGTTTAGTCCTGATTTAGTCCTGGCTTAGTCCTGGTTTAGTCCTGGTTTAGTCCTGGTTTAGTCTTGGTTTAGACCTGGTTTAGACCTGGTTTAGTCCAGGTTTAGTCCAGGTTTAGTCCAGGTTTAGTCCTGGTTTAGTCCTGTTTTAGTCCAGGTTTAGTCCTGTTTTAGACCTGGTTTAGACCAGGTTTAGTCCAGGTTTAGACCTGGTTTAGTCCTGTTTTAGTCCTGGTTTAGTCCTGGTTTAGTCCAGGTTTAGTCCTGGTTTAGACCTGGTTTAGACCTGGTTTAGACCTGGTTTAGACCTGGTTTAGTCCAGGTTTAGTCCAGGTTTAGTCCTGTTGTAGTCCTGGTTTAGTCCAGGTTTAGTCCAGGTTTAGACCTGGTTTAGACCTGGTTTAGTCCAGGTTTAGACCTGGTTTAGACCTGGTTTAGACCTGGTTTAGACCTGGTTTAGTCCTGTTGTAGTCCTGGTTTTCTTTTGGATGTGGATTATTTAATGGTGGGAGATAAAATTCTGGAATGACCCAAATATCAAATGTATTTTCTGTCATATTCTGAGTAAAATGAGCCAAACAGATTCTCCTGATTTTTGGGACTTGAGTCATGAGCGTTTGACTCGTCCTGAGGTCCTGGTTTGGGCGGAAGCACCAAACAAAACAAAACAAACACGGTGGCGCCGACGGACGAACTTCAGACGATCTCAGCAGAAACACAGACTGGTTCTGGTTCTTCTGTTGTGTTCTTTTGTTGTGAAGTGTTTGTTTGAAGGTCCTGATCACTGGTTCTGATCAGTTTGAGAGCAGACTGATGTTTAGAACTTTATTCAGATCTCAGTACAGACGGATGACAACATTTATCACCCGCAACTCCTAAAAAAGTGTCCCAGCTCCAGAGGACACAGTGGACATGCTCAGACGGCTCAGAGCGCCCCAGTCGTCCTCACTAGTCCCTCTATAGTTTCTCTGTGGTTCCTCAGTAGTTCCTCTACATCACGGGTGCTCAATACGTCGACCGGTAGCTCGGGGGCCAAGTGTCAGTCGATCGTCAGGGCTTAATGCTCAATTCCGATTTTTTTGTGAAATCCCATTTTTTGCGCATGCAAAACACGACGAGGTCACATGCAGCGAGCGCGCTCAAAGTTTACAGAAGTCACCACAAGTCAAGTTGTGTAGTACAGTGGTACCTCACCTTACGAAATTAATTCGTTCCAGAAGTGGTTTCGTAACGTGAAAAATTCGTAAGTTGAGTAGCTATTTCAATGGAAAAAGCCTGATTCGTTCCAAGGCCCCGATCCAAGTTTTTTTTTAAATAGTGTAACTTTTTTTATAGTGTAACATTGTGTTCTGCGTCCTGATTGGTTTCTCAGACTGGATTTAAACTTTTCTCACATTTGTCTCTCGTTTAAACACTCAAACTTTCATAGATTTTCAACAAAATTATTAATGGGGAGGGGGGGGGGGGGGGGGGGGGGGGGAGAAGACTGCGCTCTGACACGTGTGATAGCGCAGCATGACCCGGCGCGGGGCTGACAGCAGGTCTAGACCTGGACTAAACCAGGACTGGACCAGGACTAAACCAGGACTAAACCAGGACTAAACCAGGACTAGACCAGGACTAGACCAGAACTAGACCAGGACTAGACCAGGTGGATTAAAACGCCGCACGTGGGTCTATTTCCTGGTTTCGTTTTGAGTCACAGCTGAGGGGAGCAGCGAGGAGGACCACACGCAGTCTGAGCGCATGAACGAGACCCGTGCTCAAACCTCCTCTAGACCTGGTAGACCTGGTAGACCAGGTCTAGAGGAGGTTTGAGCATGGGTCTACCAAAATTTAACGTGAAGGCATTTCGTAACTTGAAATGTTCGTTTGTTGGGTCATTCGTAAGGTGAGGTACCACTGTACTTGCTTCGGCGCTTCACTGCAGGCATGAAAATCCCTCACCTTAAGGCAAAATTCACCGATACGTTCGGGATATGTCCCTTTCTCCGGAGCTCCGGATAATTAAAGTGTGTGGATACAGCGCGACACACGTGGAAACACGAACTATCCACAACACGACAAACTGTTACTACAGAGCTGACGCTTCTTATGGTGAGTCAGATTATCCTGTTATTTCTGCATCAAAGGGACAGACTATCTGACAGCAGGGGCCCGGGACTAAACCAGGACTAAACCGGGACTAAACCAGGACTAAACCAGGTCTGAACCAGGACTAAACCAAGACTAAACAAGGACTAAACCAGGACTAAACCTGGACTAAACCAGGTCTAAACCAGGTCTGAACCAGGTCTGAACCAGGTCTGAACCAGGACTAAGGTATGTGTGTGTGTGATGGATCGTTCTGTGACGGAGCATTCTGTTTCTCTGTAGTTCCTCAGTAGTTCCTCACTAGTTCCTCTGTAGTTCCTCAGTAGTTCCTCAGTAGTTCCTCACTAGTTCCTCTGTAGTTCCTCAGTAGTTCCTCGGTATACAGGTCTGTGACGGAGCGTTCTGTGACGGAGCGTTCTGTGACGGAGCGTTCCGTTTCGTTCTGTTTCCCGCCGTGTCCCGTGGGAGCGCCGCTCTGCTGGTGGAGCGTGGCGTTTCCTTCCTGCAGCCGTCCTTCCTTCCTCTGGCCTTTCCCTTTTCTCTCTATTGTCTCTCTTTTCTATTTAAAGACCGAATTTCTGCAAAACACAACGACGGCGGCATTCCACCCGCGTTTGTGCCGCTTTCAGACCGAAAACACCGTTCCACCTTGTGATGTCATGTGGTAACACAGACAGAGCTCCACTGTGTTTTTAAACTCCTTCATCAGCCCCGGAATGGGCGGTTTCTCTTCAAACGCAGAGGAGACCTTTCTCGAGAGGGACAATAACACACTGGAGATGTGATTGTTTTGTCTAGAATGTTCCGCAGTGTAGATGAAACCTGAGACGAGCAGGATGCAGCATGACGCTACATTACAGGTCACATCTGTTCACAGAAGGAATTAACGTATTTTTGAGCAACAGAAACACCCGCAGTGGGACTTAACCAGGACTAATCTAGGACTAAACCAGGACTAAAATCAGGATTTAACCAGGACTAAACCAGGACTAGACCATTAATAGCCATGCAAAGACCTAAAGGGACTAAACCAGAACTAAACTAGGGACTAAATCAGGTCTTAACCAGGACTTAAGCATAACTAATCTAGGACTAAACCAGGACAAATACTAAACCATGGGAAATGGATCAGATTGGGACTAAACTAAGGACTAAATCAGGACCTAACCATAAATAATCTAGGACTAAACCAGGACTAAAGAAGGAACTAAACCAGGGACTAAAATCAGGGCTTAACCAGATCTAAACTAGGACTAGACCAGCAAGGGGCTAAACTAAACCAGGAATTACCATGCACAGACCTAAAGGGACTAAACCAGGGACCAAATCAGGAACTAACCATAACTACGATTAGTAATCTAGGACTAAACCAGGACTAAAGAAGGAAGTAAACCAAGATTGAAGATAGTTTATTTGTCATATGCAGGATCAACACAAGGTCAACAAAGCAATGAAATGTTTAGTGAACCAGGGACTAAATCAGGCCTTAACCAGGACTTAACCGTAAACCGCTAAATGGATATGTTTAAAATCATAACGTGGAACATTCCAAGCAAAGCAGTAACATCTCCATGGAGACAAGCAGGCGAAAAGTTACACAGTGCAGCTTTAACCTTAGCATTGCCCATTCAGACCCCCAAAAAAAGAGCTCTGAAGACGAGTGACCCGGACTCAAACCCGGACTTAAACCTGGACTCAAACCCGGACTCAAACCCGGACTGTACGTGAGGAAAGCAGAAGCAGCGACCAGAAGAGGAAGTGACACTGATGCATCATGGGAAGTCACGCTCAGCTGTTCGGTCTGACCCAGTTTCATCAGAAAGTCAAACTCGGGTCTGTGTCCACCTTCAAAACCACAAACCCAACACGCCCAGAGGGTTTCTGCGGGTCTGACAACATGTGGTGAAACACTTTAGTTCTGCTTTAGTCCTAGATTAGTTATGCTTAAGTCCTGATTTAATCCCTGGTTTAGTTCTGGTTCAGTCACTTTAGGTCTGTGCATGGGGTAATTCCTGGTTTAGCCCCTTGCTGTTCTAATCCTAGTTAAATCTTGATTTTAGTCCCTGATTTAAAGGGATATGCCACCCCCAGGTGAAACTTGGGCATCTCCCCACAGTCCAGAGACTAAAATAAGTGGTGGAAAGCGTTTTCCTGCTCACCCAGCCATTGTCCGAGTCTGTCAGCACTGACCGCCGCGGTATCTGCAGCTCCTCCGCCTTAGACTGGAGTCTAACGTAGCCAGAGAAAGATTTCGGCCAAAAGGAATTAATTTGCTCGATGCGTTTCCCAGTTACTTTGTGTGTAGTGCGCATTCATATCGAGTGCAAATAAATGTGCAAATCAACACGGAGAGCTTGACTTGGTCATTTTGGGTGGGAACTATTTTCCAGTGCGGAAGAATACAGTCGTATCACGCACCACGTTGTGCAACAGGGGAACTCCCTTCCCGGTGCGTAACTGGGATTCCCCTGGTAGCGTACTGCGTGATACGGCTGTATTCTTACGCACTGGAAAATAGTTCCCACCCAAAATGACCAAGTCAAACTCTCCGTGTTGATTTGCACATTTATTTGCACTCGATATGAATGCGCACTACACAGAAAGTAATTGGGAAACGCATCGAACAAATTAATTCCTTTTGGCCGAAATCTTTCTCTGGCGACGTTAGACTCCAGTCTAAGGCGGAGGAGCACCAGTTACCGCGGCGGTCAGTGGCGACAGACTCGGACAATGGCTGGGTGAGCAGGAAAACGCTTTCCACCACTTATTTTAGTCTCTGGACTGTGGGGAGATGCCCAAATTTGACCTGGGGGTGGCATATCCCTTTAATTCCTTCTTTAGTCCTAGATTAGCTATAGTTAAGTCCTGTTAAGACCTGATTTAGTCCCTGGTTTAGTTCTGGTTTAGTCCCTTTAGGTCTGTGCATGGGTATTACTAGTTTAGTTTAGCCCCTTACTGGTCTAGTCCTGGTTTAGATCTGGTTAAATCCTGATTTCAGTCCCTGGTTTAGTTCCTTCTTTAGTTGATATTTAAGTCTCTTGGTTTAGTCCTGGTTTGGTCCTGCTTCAGACCTGGTTTAGTCCTCATTTAGACCTGGTTTAGTCCTCATTTAGACCTGGTTTAGTCCTCATTTAGACCTGGTTTAGTTGTGTATATTAGTCCTGGTTTAAACCTGGTTCAGTTCCTGGTTACAGTTTTGACCTTTCACACAAATGAAAATAAAATGAGGAAGTGTTTTCAAAGTGTAAAGTCACTGCTACTACTGCTGCTACTACTACTACTGCTACTGCTACTACTGCTACTACTACTACTGCTGCTACAGCAGCAGCAGCGGCAGCGGCAGCAGCAGCTGCTGCTGCTGCTGCAGCGCTGCTGCTGCTGCCAACAGCAGCAGCAGCAGCAGCAGCAGCAGCAGCAGCAGCAGCGGCAGCAGCAGCAGCGGCTGCTGCTGCTGCTGCTGCTGCTGCTGCTGCTGCTGCTGCTGCTGCTGCAGCTGCAACTGCTACTGCTACTGCTGCTGCTAACAGCAGCGGCGGCGAGCGGCAGCAGCAGCAGCGGCGGCAGCGGCAACGGCGGCAACGCTGCTGCTGCTGCTGCAGCAACAGCTGCTGCTGCTGCTGCTGCTGCTGCTGCTGCTGCTGCTGCTGCTGCTGCAGCAGCAGCAGCTGCTGCTGCGCAACAGCAGCGGCGGCGGCGGCGGCAGCAGCAGCGGCAACGGCAGCGGCGGCAGCAGCAGCGGCGGCGGCAGCGGCAGCAGCAGCAGCAGCTGCTGCTGCTGCTGCTGCTGCTGCTGCTGCTGCTGCTGCTGCTGCTGCTGCTGCTGCTGCTGCTGCTGCTGCTGCTGCTGCTGCTGCTGCTGCTGCTGCAGCAGCAGCAGCGGCCTGCTGCTGCTGCCAGCAGCAGCAACGGCAAGCAGCAACAGCAGCTGCTGCTGCTGCTGCTGCTAACAGCAGCAACGGCTGCTGCTGCTGCTGCTGCTGCTGCTGACAACAACAACAGCGGCAACAGCAGCGGCAACCCAGCAACAGCAGCAGCAACGGCAACAACAACAGCAACAACAACAGCAACAGCAGCAACTGGCAGCAGCGAACAACGAGCAATAAACAATGACAACAGCAACGCTTATAACAACAGCGGCAACCCAGCAATGACGGCAGCTTAACTGGCAGCGAGCAACAGCGTAGCGGCAGGCGGCCAGCAATGGCGAGCGGCTACGGCCGGCAACATGACAGCAACAGCAACAACAGCGGCAACTGACAGCGTATATAACAACAACAACTATGTGTGACGAGCGGCAACAACGAGCAACGGAACCGAAGCGGCAACTGACTGACTGACGACTGGCAACAACGACGACTGAACAGCTGCAATGACAGCAACGTGTAACAGCGAGCATAGCAACGGTATTGTGGCCCGGTGACGGTAATAACAGCTGACAGCGGCGGCAATGACAGCAAGCGAGCAACAACTGACAATAACAGCAGCAGCTGAAGCAATGACGTATGTGTGACTGACAGCAGCGGCAACGAAGCCAACAGCGACATGCGCCAATGACAACCAGCCAGGCAGCAAGCAACCCAGTATGATGATATAATAGTAATAATAATATATATATATATATATAATAATAATATGACAACAATAATAATATAATATATATATATATATATATATACAATAACAGCGAAGACAATGACTAGTAATGACAATATATAATAATGACAATATATATATATGACGAACCGAACGCGCTAATGTAATAATAATAATAATAATAATAATAATATATATATATATATATAATAATAACTAATATATATATATATATTATATATAATAATAATCTTTCTAATAATAAACTAATAACAAACAATAATAATAATATATATATATATAATAATAACATTAATAATATATATATATATAGCTCTAACAACGCTCTTCTATATATTAATAATATATATATAATATAATATTAATATATAATAATATATAAATAATGACGACGGTAATAATATATATATAACTATATATATGTAATAATAATATAATATATATATAATATATATATAATAACTAGTAATAATATATAAACAATCTCTCTTTCTCTCTATAATGACAGCAATAACTATGTAACCAACAACAATAATAACAATAATAATAACAGCAGCAGCAGCAGCAGCAACAGCAGCAGCGGCAGCAGCGGCAGCAGCAGCTGCTGCTGCTGCTACTACTTAACCGCTACTACTACTACTGGCAACAGCAGCTCGGCTACTGGCAGCTAGCAACTACTACTACTACTGGCTACTGCTGCTGCTGCTGCTGCTGCGCAGCGGCAACGGCAACTGCAACGCGCTGCTACTGCTGCTGCTGCTGCTGCTGCTGCTGGCTGCTGCAGCTGCTGCTGCTGCTGCTGCTGCTGCTGCTGGCAGCAGCGGCAGCAGCAGCAGCAGCTGCTGCTGCTGCTACTACTGCTGCTGCTGCTGCTACTGCTGCTGCTGCTGCTGCTGCTGCTGCTGCTGCTGCTGCTGCTGCTGCTGCTGCAGCGGCGAGCGGCGGCGGCAGCAACAGCGGCAACAGCAGCAACGGCAGCGGCGGCGGCGGCAACAGCAGCGGCGGCAGCTACTGCTGCTGCTACTGCTTGGCTGCTGCTGCTGCTGCTGCTGCTGCTGCTGCTGCTGCTGCTGCTGCTGCTGCTGCTGCTGCTGGTGCTGCTACCGTACCGGGTATTAAAGCCCGACCCGGCCCGAGCCCGAGGCAAACCCGAAATGTCATATTTTATTTGTGAGGACTCGGGAGGAGGAGGGGTGATTTATGAGAACAAATTAAAGCCTGTTTTTTGTAACGAAATCTAAGTTAAACAAGACTGTATAAACATTTACATCTTTTATATTTGTTTCTGCAGAGGGTACATTAACCCACAATTTTCCATCATTGACGGATTTTTTTAAGAGTTGACGGGAAAAATTTAAGGCCGTCCGTCATTTTGACGGGTTGAAAATTGGGCCATAAACCACAGCAGCAGTACGTCCTTATGAATCTAGCGCGGCACTTTAAGAGAGAGAAGACTGCAGTCAAGGAGGTGCACACTTGCTCAGCCGCGACTGCAGTCCGCGGACCGCTTAATGACTGCGGTCTTCGGACCGCGTGTTAACTGCGCATGGGACAAAAAAGAAGTGGGACAGCAGTCGTCGTGCCGGTGTTCTGTCGAAATGTGTGACGCACATGCCCTTCGGGCCACGCTCCGAACTGTGCACTCTGGGAATTGGGACGCGGCTTCTAATGGCAAAGAAACATGTCTGCGGCGCCATTTGCCCACAAAAATAACAGCAAAAGACCGAAA
>JAVJIX010000119.1:0-45000 GCA_036785185.1 Paratrypauchen microcephalus
GTTCCCCTCCTAGTAGTCATTTATTTTGGATGTTGGTAAGATTGTTTTAGGACCATATCTGTGATCTCTGTGTCTTTGTATTATTCTTTGTCAGTAATAACTCAGTATTCAAAATATTACTACATTTTAATTACAAAAAGGTAAAAATCTTAACTATTTATCGCATCTTTCACTTCCTCCCGCAACAAAATCGCAACACAAACCTTAAAAGCACCGCAACTTTCATCGCAACTTTTTGGAAAAGCTCCCGCAAATTCAGGCATTTTAGCCCGAAACAATCACAGAAAATGCCCGTGAAATCCTGGGGGGTCTGATATCTGGTGATGACACCAGACCAATGGATGCTCTTTTTAACTGTATTCTAGATATCAAATCCAGGATGGCAAAAAACTTTCTCCAGCTTAACCAGGACAAAACGGAGGTTTTAGTCATTGGTCCTGAGGCCCAGAGAGAGAAACTTTTATCAAAACTACAAGCACAGTCTTTTTACCCATCTCCTCAAGTGAAAAACCTTTTAGACTCTGAGCTGACTTTTATCCCACACATCAAGAACATCACAAAAATGGGTTTCTATCACGTAAAAAACATAGCCAGAGTTCGCCCTATTCTCTCTCAGGCCAATACGGAGACACTGATGCTTTTGTCACCAGCCGTATAGACTACTGTAATGTTCTGCTCTCTGGTCTTCCCAAAAAGAGGATTTCAGGTTTTATATTATTACAAAACTCAGCAGCACGTGTCCTGACTAGGTCCAGAGGGCGGGACCACATTACACCGGTCTTAAAATCTCTGCATTGGCTCCCTGTGAGTTTCAGGATAGATTTTAAAGTTCTTTTACTGGTTTTTAAATGTCTTAATGGTCTTGGGCCTTCTTATCTTTCAGAACTGCTTTCCCTTTATGAACCCTCACGGGCCCTGCGCTCCTCCGGCAGCTCCTGGTCATTCCCAAAGTCTGGACACACACTCACGGAGAGGCGTCTTTCCAGTACTACGGCCCTCGTCTATGGAACTGCCGGAGGAGCTCAGGGCCAAAGAGAACGGTCCTGTTTTTAAGAGTGGCTCAAGACTCACCTGTTTAGCTTGGCCTTTGATTGACTTTGGTCGTCTGTTTGCTCATCTTTTGCTTGTTCTTTTGTTTGTTCTTTTGTTTGCTTGCTTGTATATCTGTTTGTTGTTTGTTCGTCTGCTTGTTTGTCTGTTTTGGTTTTTTTTTTTTTTTTTTTTTCCTGGCGGCACGGTGGCTGAGTGGTTAGCACTCATGCTTCACAGCGGGAGGGTTCCGGTTGCCTGAGCCTTTCTGTGTGGAGACTGCATGTTCTCCCCGTGTCTGTGTGGGTTTCCTCCGGTTTCCCCCACCAACCTAAACATGCTCCAGGTAAAATCCTCCAGCTTTAGGGCCTGACAAAGCCTAAATAACAAAACAAAATCATGGGGATGGTCCCCGGGTCAAATATAGAAACAATTTCTCCTGTGCGAGATCAATAAAGGTCAATCTTCTAATCCTTGACCACTGTAAGGCGCTTTGTGCTACATTTTTTGTATGAAAAGCACTTTATAAATATTGTTTGATTGTTGTTACTACTGCTACTACTACTAGTACTACTACTACTACTCCTGACCTATATTTCCTACAAACTCGGTGTTGTTGCTGAGGAGAATCTGAGACATTCTTCTGAAGTCACATTGTTTTTCAGTTTGTCCTGAAGCGTCAAACTCCAGACATGTGACCACCAACAACCTCCTGCTCCTCTGACCTCCTGCTCCTCTGACCTCCTGCTCCTCTCACCTCCTCCTCCTCTGACCTTCTCCTCTGCTCCTCTGACCTCCTCCTAAGACCTTCTCCTCTGCTCCTCTGACCATCTCCTCTGACCTCCTGCTCCTCTGACCTCCTGCTCCTCTGACCTCCTCCTCTGCTCCACTGACCTCCTCTGACCTCCTGCTCCTCTGACCTCCTCCTCTGCTCCACTGACCTCCTCCTCTGCTCCTCTGACCATCTCCTCTGACCTCCTCCTAAGACCTCCTCCTCTGCTCCTCTGCCCTTCTCCTCTGACCTTCTCCTCTGACCTCCTGCTCCTCTGACCTCCTCCTCTCCTCCTCTGACCTCCTCCTCCTCTGACCATCTCCTCTGACCTTCTCCTCTGACCTCCTCCTAAGACCTCTTCCTCTGCTCCTCTGACCTTCTCCTCTGACCTTCTCCTCTGACCTCCTGCTCCTCTGACCTCCTCCTAAGACCTTCTCCTCTGACCTCCTGCTCCTCTGACCTTCTCCTCTGACCTCCTCCTCTGCTCCTCTGACCTGCTCCTCTGACCTCCTCCTCTGCTCCTCTGCTCCTCTTCACACATATCTCCTGACAGAATCGTTCTCGTCTGCTTCAGTGGCTCCTAAAACTGTTAGAATCAGTTCTTTATTCACACCAGTGTAAAAGCCAAAGGAAGTTGTCACAGGGAGAACATGCAAACTCCACTCAGAGGAGTCCAACCCTGCGCCTCCTGGTGAGAGGGAGGAGCCACAGTGGAATGCTCAGCGTCGGTCGTCGTGTCCGTGGCCCTGCTCCTGTTTCCTCTCGTTCGCTTCTCCGAGTTCTTTAAACAAACTCCAGAAAAACACATTTTTCTAATCAACTCTGTGTGTCAGGCTAAAGATCCAGGATCAATCCCAACGGATCAATGGATTTTTGTGAGAATCATAATAACGACGACACTCTGTTTGGTACTGAAGGTTCTGAACACGTGAGAGCAGCAGGACGCAGGGAGAGACTTCAACAACCAGGGAGACCTTTGGAAACCTGCCATACGACTTCCAGCGGGAAGTCTGTTCCAGGTCTACAGCACGATATATCGGCATCAACATCGTTATCGGTCGATATTGCCAAATTTTTTACATATCGGTATTGGCCCGATGTGTCAAAGTGGGCCGATATTAACGACCGATATTTGTCAGTACAGTAACTATCCCTCAGATTAACCTTTTCTCACATTTGTCTCTCGCGCGGACACGTGCGCTCATCATGCTCAAATCTGTGATATCGCAGCATGACCGGTGCGACACCGCGCCTCCCACCCGGGGCGGCGACCACCAGACCCGGGTCCAAACCGAGCCTCCTCCTCAGGACCACGTCCACGGTCCTGAGGAGGAGGAGCAGAGCACATCAAACCTCCACATGAACCAACGCAAGAGCCGCACCAAACCAGGCCAAGAGCCGCACCAAACCAGGCCAAGAGCCGCACCAAACCAGGCAAAGAGCCGCACCAAACCAGGCAAAGAGCCACACCAAACCAGGCAAAGAGCCACACCAAACCAGGCAAAGAGCCACACCAAACCAGGCAAAGAGCCGCACCAAACCAGGCAAAGAGCCGCACCAAACCAGGCCAAGAGCCGCACCAAACCAGGCAAAGAGCCACACCAAACCAGGCCAAGAGCCGCACCAAACCAGGCAAAGAGCCACACCAAACCAGGCAAAGAGCCGCACCAAACCAGGCAAAGAGCCGCACCAAACCAGGCAAAGAGCCGCACCAAACCAGGCAAAGAGCCGCACCAAACCAGGCAAAGAGCCGCACACCGTGGTTTAATCCTGGTTTAGACCTGGTCTAGTCCTGGTCTAATTCTGGTTTAGTCCAGGTCTAGACCTGGTTTAGACCCCCCCGCATCCTCCATCTATAACATCAATCGGCAAAGGTCTCTTAGCCAATCAGGACGCAGAACACAATGTTACACTATTAAAAAAAATTGAAATTGAAAAATAAAAAAATCAGGAGTCAAAACACGTTTTGAAAATAAAAGAAGAGATTCAAAAATCCATTTTGCCTGATTTTCAGTCTGTATAAAATGTCATCTCAGAATTAAAATATATAAATATAATATCGGTATCAGCCGATAACGGCAACATTAATATCGGATATCGGTATCGGCTAAATGTTCACGTCGGTGCATCCCGAGTAATAAGTCCGACAAAATGGAGGAAAAACCAGAAAATGGCCCAGTTTTCTTCAGATCAACGACAATTCCAACCACACCTCAGTTTGCATCGTTTCTGCTCTGACGCACAACTCCGAGCAAAGACACGGGAATGCCCAATCCAAGAGGATTCCAAACGGTCTTCATTTCACCGCTAACGACGTTTACTTCTTACTTACAAGTACCTGGGTGTTCATCTGAACAATAAACTGGACTGGACTCATAACACAGATGCACTGTACAGGAAGGGCCAGAGTCGGCTCTATCTCCTGAGGAGACTGCGGTCCTTTGGAGTGAGAGGGCCACTCCTGAAGACCTTCTATGACTCTGTGGTGGCATCAGCCATCCTGTATGGTGTGGTCTGCTGGAGCAGCAGTGTCACAGAGAGGGAGAAGAAGAGGCTGGACAACGTCATCAGGAAGTCCAGCTCAGTCCTGGGCTGTCCTCTGGACTCAGTGCAGCAGGTGGGGGACAAGAGGGTCCTGACTAAGCTCATGTCTATGCTGGACCATGAGTGTCGCCCCCTGCAGGACGCTCTGTCGGCTCTGGAGAGCAGCATCAGTGACAGACTGATTCACCCTCGCTGTGTTAAAGAGAGATTTCGCAGGTCTTTCCTTCCTGCTGCTGTCAGACTGTACAATGATCAATGCTAGTCATGTTCATTTCCATAGCAACCATGTGTCATCTCCATAGTAATAATTACATGTGCAATATTATTTAAAGTCACTTTACCTGCTACTTATTTATGTAACCACCACTGTCCATCACAGCACTGTTCACAATCATCTGAGTTACTTTATTGTAGTGATATTATATATGACTGAACTGGAGTCACTTTAACTGCTGTTTGTTCTGCTCAGAACCAAACACATTTATTTATTGTGCAGCGTTCCTGTGCCTTTTAACCTTACACTGTTGTGTTTTTTAGTTGATTGTAAATACTTATTATTATTTATCTTAATTTTTGATGCATGCTCTTTTTTCCAACTGTTTCTGAAACCTGCGTTGTGACACTGCAATTTCCCCATTGTGGGACAAATAAAGGATTATCTGATCTTATCTTATCTTATCTTCAGCGGGTTTATCACAGTCGCTAGACAAGCCCGGCGTCGGTAACTACGCCGCAAGTTTAGAGAAAACTTTTGGATTGGTAGTTTAAGGGCTTGTGAACCTGGTCTGAATGAGGACTTCCATTTGTCTTGTTTTTTATAAATGTTAAATGAACTTTTTTGCATTTTTTGTATTGTTTAAAATGAAAAATAATTGGTATTAAAGTTATTAGTGCTGTCAGGCGATTAAAAATTAATCTAGGACGTTTTCACACCAGGAAAGTCCGATAGTTCACTTGCTTTGGTCCGGACCAAATGTTTTAAAATTATTTTATTTGGTGCGGTTCAGTTTCACACTGCAGAGGACCGACATCTGTAAATAAAACCACAAATGTAATTAATCGCATTTTAAGAGTGACAGAGAGAGAGATGTAAGCGAACAAACCCACTTTGAGTTTGTCAGTTTTAGTTTTGTTTTTGTTTCCCAAATTCTGCGAGTGTGGTTTGGTGGAACGTGTTTATCGTTCAATTGATCCGTCAGGCTGGAGCAGCTTCGGTGATCGGAAAATTCTTTTTGACAAAAGCTCCAAATCACGGCGTTCTTGTTGATCGTCCCGTCTGGTTTAGACCTGGTTTTGTCCCCATTTAGACCTGGTTTAGTCCCTGTTGAGTCCTGGTTTAGTCCTTGTTTAGATCTGGTTTAGATCTGGTTTAGTCCAGGTTTAGTCCCTTTTTGTACCTGGTTTAGACCTGGTTTAGACCTGGTTTAGTCCTTGTTTAGTCCTGCTTTAGTCCTGCTTTAGTCCTGGTTTAGTCCTGGTTTAGTCCTGGTTTAGACCTGGTTTAGACCTGCTTTAGTCCTGGTTTAGACCTGCTTTAGTCCTGGTTTAGTCCTGGTTTAGTCCTGGTTTAGACCTGGTTTAGACCTGGTTTAGTCCTGGTTTAGTCCTGGTTTAGACCTGGTTTAGACCTGGTTTAGACCTGGTTTAGACCTGCTTTAGTCCTGGTTTAGACCTGGTTTAGTCCTGGTTTAGTCCTGGTTTAGTCCTGGTTTAGACCTGGTTTAGACCTGGTTTAGTCCTGGTTTAGTCCTGGTTTAGACCTGGTTTAGACCTGGTTTAGACCTGGTTTAGACCTGCTTTAGTCCTGGTTTAGACCTGGTTTAGACCTGCTTTAGTCCTGGTTTAGTCCTGGTTTAGACCTGGTTTAGACCTGGTTTAGTCCTGGTTTAGTCCTGGTTTAGACCTGGTTTAGACCTGGTTTAGACCTGGTTTAGTCCTGGTTTAGTCCTGGTTTAGTCCTGGTTTAGACCTGGTTTAGTCCTGGTTTAGACCTGGTTTAGTCCTGGTTTAGACCTGGTTTAGTCCTGGTTTAGTCCTGGTTTAGACCTGGTTTAGACCTGGTTTAGTCCTGGTTTAGACCTGGTTTAGACCTGGTTTAGTCCTGGTTTAGTCCTGGTTTAGACCTGGTTTAGTCCTGGTTTAGTCCTGGTTTAGACCTGGTTTAGTCCTGGTTTAGTCCTGGTTTAGACCTGGTTTAGACCTGGTTTAGACCTGGTTTAGTCCTGGTTTAGTCCTGGTTTAGACCTGGTTTAGACCTGGTTTAGTCCTGGTTTAGACCTGGTTTAGTCCTGGTTTAGACCTGGTTTAGTCCTGGTTTAGTCCTGGTTTAGACCTGGTTTAGTCCTGGTTTAGTCCTGGTTTAGACCTGGTTTAGACCTGGTTTAGTCCTGGTTTAGTCCTGGTTTAGACCTGGTTTAGTCCTGGTTTAGTCCTGGTTTAGTCCTGGTTCAGACCTGGTTTAGTCCTGGTTTAGACCTGGTTTAGACCTGGTTTTTGGATAATACTTGGGTCCTGGGTTTTCCACACTTTTGTTTAAAGACGACGTGATAAAAACAGAATAAAGTGTGCGGGTTTGAGGGCGTCACACTTCACATTTCCTGACGGCTGAAAAGGAAATGAGACAAGACACTAGATTTACTCGAAATGATCAGATCGGAGTTCTAAAGACGTTTTTAAAAGCACAAAGAGGAAGTGGCAGCGTTTGGCATGAATCTGCACCAAACACAAAACGTCAGCAGCTTTCGCAAAATGACTCCACACAAATCACTAAACTCCGCAGGTTTTGGTGATTTTTTTCTTACATGTGCTAAAGCATCCGAGAATCCCCCGAGTGTCACAACATGACCCAGGGATGTATTTATATTATTCAGTTTTATTTTTATACTTTTCAGAGTTTTATTTATATATTTTTATTTTTCAGAGATATATTTTTATATTTTTCAGAGTTTTATTTTTATATTTTTAGAGTTTTATTTTTATATTTTTAGTTTTATTTTTCAGAGTTTTATTTTTTTATTTTTCAGAGTTTTATTTTTCAGAGTTTTATTATTATTTTTCAGACTTTTATTTTTATATTTTTCAGAGTTTTGTTTTTATATTTTTCAGAGTTTTATTATTTTTCAGAGTCTTATTTTGATATTTTTCACACTTTTATTTTGATATTTTTCACACTTTTATTTTGTGTTGGGTGAGTTTGGTTCGTTTCACCTCCGACAAACCACAGTCCTGAACAGGAAGTGCCCCTCCTCTCCATTCTACTCTCCTCTCCTCTCTCGACTTTCATCTCCTTTCTCTGTCCTCTCTTTCCTCTCCTCTGTTCTCTCAGGGAGGGCATCTGACACACCGGGAGGGCATCTGGGGCATTTCTTTTCATAGATTACACTGCCTAAATCATTTTAAATAAATAAAATGACAGTTAAAAGAAAAAAAAAAGATAACTGAAAGTGTATTGTTTACAAAACTAAAACTAACTGAAATTATAGATAAATTAAACCAGGACTAAACCAGGACTAAACCAGTATTAAACTAGGACTAAACTAGAACTAAACTAGAACTAAACCAGGACTAAACCAGGACTAAACTAGAACTAAACTAGAACTAAACCAGGACTAAACCAGGACTAAAGTAGAACTAAACTAGAACTAAACCAGGACTAAACCAGGACTAAACCAGGACTAAACCAGGACTAAACTAGAACTAAACCAGGACTAAACCAGGACTAAACCAGGACTAAACTAGAACTAAACCAGGACTAAACCAGGACTAAACCAGGACTAAACCAGGACTAAACCAGGACTAAACCAGGACTAAACTAGAACTAAACCAGGACTAAACCAGGACTAAACCAGGACTAAACCAGAACTAAACTAGGATTAAACCAGGACTAAAGCAAAAAACTAATCTAAAACTAAAAAAAACTAAACTAAAACTGAGCAGTTAGAAAAAAAAAAACATCAGAGCCGCTCTAAAAACTAATTAAAACAAACTGAATTAGAGGAAAAAAGTCAAAACTAAAACTAAACTACAGTGGTACCTCAGCTTATGAAAGACCCGACAAACGAAAATTTCAAGTTACGAAACGCGAAATCTCAAAAATTCAAATAATGCGCGCCCAGCCACACACATTCTACGCTTTTCTCAGACTGAATTTAAACTTTTCTCACATTTGTCTCTCGTTTCTATGAAAACTTTCATAGATTTTCAACTAAATTTTTAATAGGGAAGTGGGGGGGGGGGGGGGGCACGTGTGATAGCGCAGCATGACCCGGCGCGGGGCTGCCAGCACGAGACCCGTGCTCAAACTGTGCCACCTCTAGACCAGGTCTAAACCAGGTCTAAACCAGGTCTAAACCAGGTCTACGCGTAAACCAGGACTAAACCACCACGGCTCTTGCCTGCGTTCGTTCATGCGCTCAGACTGCGTGCCGTCCTGAGGGGAGGCACATCCCCTCCCCTCCTCGCTGCTCGCCTCAGCCGTGACTCGTGAGGTACACCGGCAGAGCTAGCACCAAACCAGGAAATAGACCCGCACACGGTGCTTTAATCCACCTGGTCTAGTCCTGGTTTAGTCCAGGTCTAGACCTGGTCCAGTCCTGGTTTAGACCTTGGTCTAGACCTGGTATAGTCCACGTTTAGTCCTGGGTCTACAGTCTCTACGCAGAACACAATGTTACACTATAAAAAAAGTTACACTATTTAAAAAAAACTTGGATCGGGGCCTTGGAACGAATCAGGCTTTTTCCATTGAAATATCTCCTCAACTTACGAAAACTTCACGTTCCGAAACCACTTCTGGACGAGTGACTTTCCTAAGGTTAGAGGTGTGAGTGTAAAATGAAAAATCCCAATCTGTCCTAACCCTGGTGCTCTCTACTTTTAAAACATCATGAATCTATTTACATTTCTAACATTTGTGGGTAAAACCATAATGTGTTTTTCTTACTTTTCTCGTGAAGGTGTGTGGAGTTTAAAAACACAGTGGAGCACTTCCTGTTTTATCACGACTCAGCCTAAATCTGCAGGTTTAAACGTGTGAACAAAACTAAACACAACTCCAGGTGTTTGTGAGGAGGAAACGACATTAGAAAGGTGCAACATGAGTCTTCACACGTCTGTCAGGACAGTTTCACTTTTATGTTTCACACTTTTATTTTAATATTTTTCAGACTTTTATTTTAATATTTTTCAGACTTTTATTTTGATATTTTTCACACTTGTATTTTGTGTTGGGTGAGTTTGGTTCGTTTCACCTCCGACAAACCACAGTCCTGAACAGGAAGTGCCCCTCCTCTCCATTCTACTTTCCTCTCCTCTCTCTGTCCTCTCTTTTCTCTCCTCTGTGCTCTCAGGGAGGGCATCTGACACACCGGGAGGGCATCTGGGGCATTTCTTTTCATAGATTACACTGCCTAAATCATTTTAAATAAATAAAATGACAATTAAAAGAAAAAAAAAAAGATAACTGAAAGTGTATTGTTTACAAAACTAAAACTAACTGAAATTATAGATAAATTAAACCAGGACTAAACCAGGATTAAACTAGAACTAAACTAGAACTAAACTAGAACTAAACCAGGACTAAACCAGGACTAAACCAGGACTAAACCAGGACTAAACCAGGACTAAACCAGGACTAAAGTAGAACTAAACTAGAACTAAACCAGGACTAAACCAGGACTAAACCAGGACTAAACCAGGACTAAACTAGAACTAAACCAGGACTAAACCAGGACTAAACCAGGACTAAACTAGAACTAAACCAGGACTAAACCAGGACTAAACCAGGACTAAACCAGGACTAAACCAGGACTAAACCAGGACTAAACTAGAACTAAACCAGGACTAAACCAGGACTAAACCAGGACTAAACCAGGACTAAACCAGGTCTAAACCAGGACTAAAGCAAAAAACTAAACTAAAACAAAAAAAAAACTAAACTAAAACTGAGCAGTTAGAAAAAAAAACTATCATCAGAGCCGCTCTAAAAACTAATAAAAACAAACTGAATTAGAGGAAAAAAGTCAAAACTAAAACTAAAACTAAACTACACTGGTACCTCACCTTATGAACGACCCAACAAACGAAAATTCCAAGTTATGAAAGGCGAAATCTCAAAAATTCAAATAATGCGCGCCCAGCCACACACATTCTACGCTTTTCTCAGACTGAATTTAAACTTTTCTCACATTTGTCTCTCGTTTCTATGAAAACTTTCATAGATTTTCAACTAAATTATTAATAGTGAAGTGTGGGGGGGGGGGGGGCACGTGTGATAGCACAGCATGACCCGGCGCGGGGCTGACAGCACGAGACCCGTGCTCAAACTGTGCCTCCTCTAGACCAGGTCTAAACCAGGTCTAAACCAGGTCTACGCGTAAACCAGGACTAAACCACCGCGGCTCTTGCCTGCGTTCGTTCATGTGCTCAGACTGCGTGCCGTCCCGAGGGGAGGCACATCCCCTCCCCTCCTCGCTGCTCGCCTCAGCCGTGACTCGTGAGGTACACCGGCAGAGCTAGCACCAAACCTGGAAATAGACCCGCACATGGCGCTTTAATCCACCTGGTCTAGTCCTGGTTTAGTCCAGGTCTAGACCTGGTCCAGTCCTGGTTTAGACCTTGGTCTAGACCTGGTATAGTCCACGTTTAGTCCTGGGTCTACAGTCTCTACGCAGAACACAATGTTACACTATAAAAAAAGTTACACTATTTAAAAAAAACTTGGATCGGGGCCTTGGAACGAATCAGGCTTTTTCCATTGAAATATCTCCTCAACTTACGAAAACTTCACGTTCCGAAACCACTTCTGGAACGAGTGACTTTCCTAAGGTTAGAGGTGTGAGTGTAAAATGAAAAATCCCAATCTGTTCTAACCCTGGTGCTCTCTACTTTTAAAACATCATGAATCTATTTACATTTCTAACATTTGTGGGTAAAACCATAATGTGTTTTTCTTACTTTTCTCGTGAAGGTGTGTGGAGTTTAAAAACACAGTGGAGCACTTCCTGTTTTATCACGACTCAGCCTAAATCTGCAGGTTTAAACGTGTGAACAAAACTAAACACAACTCCAGGTGTTTGTGAGGAGGAAACGACATTAGAAAGGTGCAACATGAGTCTTCACACGTCTGTCAGGACAGTTTCACTTTTATGTTTCACACTTTTATTTTAATATTTTTCAGACTTTTATTTTAATATTTTTCAGACTTTTATTTTGATATTTTTCACACTTGTATTTTGTGTTGGGTGAGTTTGGTTTGTTTCACCTCCGACAAACCACAGTCCTGAACAGGAAGTGCCCCTCCTCTCCATTCTACTTTCCTCTCCTCTCTCGACTTTCATCTCTGTCTGTCCTCTCTTTTCTCTCCTTTCCTCTCCTCTCTGTCTCTCCTCTCTTCTCCTCTTTCTATCCCTCCTCTCTCCTCCCTTCTCTCCATCTCACATCTCCCCTCTCCACCCTTTCACTTCTCTCCTCTCTATCTCTCTTCACCTTTCCTCCTCTCCTCTCTCCTTTTCTCTACCTTCTTCTCCTCTCTCTATCTCTCCTCGCTGCTTTCCTCCTCTCCTCTATCTTCTCTTCTCTCTCTTCTCCTCTCTTCTCCTCTCTCTCCTCACCTCTTTCTTCCTCTCCTGTCTCCTTTCCTCTCTCCTCTCTTTTCCTCCCTTCTCCTCTCTCTTCCTCTTTCTATCTCTCCTCCCTTCTCTCTTCTCTTCTCCCCTCTCCTCCCTTTTCTCCATCTCCCCTCTCTCCTTTTCTCTCCTCTCTTTTCCTCCCTTCTCCTCTCTCCTCCTCTTTCTATCTCTCCTCTCTCCTCCCTTCTCTCTTCTCTTCTCCCCTCTCCTCCCTTTTCTCCATCTCCCCTCTCTCCTTTTCTCTCCTCTCCTCTCCTCTCCCCCCGCTCTCCTCATTCCATCTCTTCTCTCTTCTCCTCTCCTTTCCTCCTCTCTCCTCTCTTCACGGTGAAGTTCAGATCAATCACCTGATCCAGATTTTCACTTGAGTTTGACATTTTCTACTTACATTTTCGACACAAATATCGCCTTTTCTTTCAGCACCGAGAAAAATCACGACGTTCATTTCACGATACAAAATTAAAATGCTGCGTTTTCTACTTAAAAAGCCTCGTTCAAAAAACTTCTTTATAACACGTATTTCTTCACGATTTCTGCCGTGAAAATGATCTAAAACATCGCGGTCTGTGCAGATTCCTCCAGATTTTTTAGCCGTTGCTGAAATAAAACAACAAATTTAAGCAAATAATTTTATAATTCGATATGTCGCGTTACTTAAGAGATAAAAAAAAAAACAGCTCCATAAAATATTTTTGAATCACTTTTGTCTTTTGTTTAAAGGAAATCAATGCCGTTTTCAGTCTCTGCACTGCTATTGGTTGATATCGAGTATCAGCTGCTTGTTTCCATGGAAATGTTGTTCCGCAGTGTGGCATTAACTTTTCTGTCGCTATGGAGAATGTTCAGCAGTATGGTTTTAACTTCCTGTTTCCATGGAATCGTACAGAAACATCCAAAAAGTGACAGTATAGTCTTCTCAGCCAATCAGCTCTCAGTATAAAACCCTCTCAACCAATCAGCTCTAAGCACAAAACCCTCTCAGCCAATCAGCTCTCAGCTCAATACCCTCACAGCCAATCAGCTCTCAGTATAAAACCCTCTCAACCAATCAGCTCTAAGCACAAAACCCTCTCAGCCAATCAGCTCTCAGCACAAAACCCTCTCAACCAATCAGCTCTAAGCACAAAACCCTCACAGCCAATCAGCTCTCAGCTCAAAACCCTCTCAGCCAATCAGCTCTCAGTATAAAACCCTCTCAGCCAATCAGCTCTCAGCTCAAAACCCTCTCAGCCAATCAGCTCTCAGTATAAAACCCTCTCAGCCAATCAGCTCTAAGCACAAAACCCTCTCAGCCAATCAGCTCTCAGCTCAAAACCCTCTCAGCCAATCAGCTCTAAGCACAAAACCCTCTCAGCCAATCAGCTCTCAGTATAAAACCCTCTCAGCCAATCAGCTCTCAGTATAAAACCCTCAGAACCAATCAGCTCTCAGCTCAATACCGTCTAAGTCAATCAGCTCTCAGTATAAAACCCTCTCAGCCAATCAGCTCTAAGCACAAAACCCTCTCAGCCAATCAGCTCTCAGTATAAAACCCTCTCAGCCAATCAGCTCTCAGCTCAATACCCTCTCAGCCAATCAGCTCTCAGCTCAATACCCTCTCAGCCAATCAGCTCTCAGTATAAAACCCTCTCAGCCAATCAGCTCTCAGTATAAAACCCTCTCAGCCAATCAGCTCTCAGTATAAAACCCTCTCAGCCAATCAGCTCTAAGCACAAAACCCTCTCAGCCAATCAGCTCTAAGCACAAAACCCTCTCAGCCAATCAGCTCTGAGCTTAAAACAGCTCTGAGCACAAGGCGTTTGCGTCTCGTTTTTCGCTCTGACCTTGTAAACTTGTCCATAAGTTCCGTTTCCGACGACCTCGACGAGCTCGAAGATCCCAGCGGGGTCCTGGAAAATACAACAAATACAGGAAATTTCAGGAAAACACGGATATATTTTTGATGAAGGAGGAAAAGAAAAGAGGGAACATATTATAGATATACGTAGAAAACGACTGAAGAACGGGCTCCGGTCACGTTTACACCACAAAACCAGGCGACGTTTGGAAACACGCCAAGGACGACTTCCTTTGGGCTCGGTCGGGATGGGAAAAACTTTTTGTGTGAATGAACGGGACAAAAATGTTTCCGTAATTATCCGATATAACGACTTTGGATGAGTTTAGTTTGGACTTTCATCAGCGCCCAATTCTGAGGCTTTCCCCACGACAGAAACCACTGAGACGGACTTCTGCGGCCGTTTGCCCCTACGTCTACATCCAGGTCTAGTCCAGGTCTAGTCCGGGTCTAGTCTCAGGTCTAGTCCGGGTCTAGTCCGGGTCTAGTCTCAGGTCTAGTCCGGGTCTAGTCCGGGTCTAGTCTCAGGTCTAGTCTCAGGTCTAGTCTCAGGTCTAGTCTCAGGTCTAGTCCGGGTCTAGTCCGGGTCTAGTCCGGGTCTAGTCCGGGTCTAGTCTCAGGTCTAGTCTCAGGTCTAGTCTCAGGTCTAGTCCGGGTCTAGTCCGGGTCTAGTCCGGGTCTAGTCTCAGGTCTAGTCCGGGTCTAGTCTCAGGTCTAGTCCGGGTCTAGTCCGGGTCTAGTCCGGGTCTAGTCCAGGTCTAGTCCGGGTCTAGTCCGGGTCTAGTCCGGGTCTAGTCCGGGTCTAGTCCGGGTCTAGTCCGGGTCTAGTCCAGGTCTAGTCCGGGTCTAGTCCGGGTTTAGTTCGGGTCTAGTCCGGGTCTAGTCCGGGTTTAGACCTGGTTTAGTCCGGGTTTAGACCTGGTTTAGTCCTGGTTTAGTCCTGGTTTAGACCTGGTTTAGACCTGGTTTAGACCTGGTTTAGACCTGGTTTAGACCTGGTTTAATCCTGGTTTAGACCTGGTTTAGTCCTGGTTTAGTCCTGGTTTAGACCTGGTTTAGACCTGGTTTAGACCTGGTTTAGTCCTGGTTTAGTCCTGGTTTAGACCTGGTTTAGACCTGGTTTAGTCCTGGTTTAGACCTGGTTTAGACCTGGTTTAGTCCTGGTTTAGTCCTGGTTTAGTCCTGGTTTAGTCCTGGTTTAGTCCTGGTTTAGTCCTGGTTTAGACCTGGTTTAGACCTGGTTTAGACCTGGTTTAGTCCTGGTTTAGACCTGGTTTAGACCTGGTTTAGACCTGGTTTAGACCTGGTTTAGTCCTGGTTTAGTCCTGGTTTAGACCTGGTTTAGACCTGGTTTAGACCTGGTTTAGACCTGGTTTAGACCTGGTTTAGTCCTGGTTTAGACCTGGTTTAGACCTGGTTTAGACCTGGTTTAGTCCTGGTTTAGTCCTGGTTTAGACCTGGTTTAGTCCTGGTTTAGACCTGGTTTAGACCTGGTTTAGACCTGGTTTAGACCTGGTTTAGACCTGGTTTAGTCCTGGTTTAGACCTGGTTTAGACCTGGTTTAGTCCTGGTTTAGACCTGGTTTAGTCCTGGTTTAGACCTGGTTTAGACCTGGTTTAGTCCTGGTTTAGACCTGGTTTAGACCTGGTTTAGACCTGGTTTAGTCCTGGTTTAGTCCTGGTTTAGACCTGGTTTAGTCCTGGTTTAGACCTGGTTTAGACCTGGTTTAGACCTGGTTTAGACCTGGTTTAGTCCTGGTTTAGTCCTGGTTTAGACCTGGTTTAGACCTGGTTTAGACCTGGTTTAGACCTGGTTTAGTCCTGGTTTAGTCCTGGTTTAGACCTGGTTTAGACCTGGTTTAGACCTGGTTTAGACCTGGTTTAGTCCTGGTTTAGACCTGGTTTAGACCTGGTTTAGACCTGGTTTAGTCCTGGTTTAGACCTGGTTTAGTCCTGGTTTAGACCTGGTTTAGACCTGGTTTAGACCTGGTTTAGACCTGGTTTAGACCTGGTTTAGTCCTGGTTTAGTCCTGGTTTAGACCTGGTTTAGACCTGGTTTAGAGATCGGTGACTCCAGGTCTGAAATGATCCAGATGATTCTAGTGAAGGTGTGTGGAGTTTAAAAACACAGTGGAGCACTTCCTGTATCACCACACGATGACATCACGAGGTGGAACAGGTTTGTGAGTTAAACTCCAGGTGTTTGTGACGTGGAAAAGGCATTAGTATTACGGAACATTTAACATTTAGTTTGAAATCACAGCTGTTTTTATTTTTACTTTAGTGTTTTTTATTTTAGTGCAGGAAAAGCTGAAGTGAAAGAGTTTTTAAATCTTCACTTCCTCCGGTCCACAGCACGAGTCTGCTGCAGGACTAAACCAGGACTAAACCAGGACTAAACCAGGACTAAACCAGGACTAAACCAGGACTAAACCAGGACTACAACAGGACTAAACCAGGACTAAACCAGGTCTAAACCAGGACTAAACCAGGACTAAACCAGGTCTAAACCAGGTCTAAACCAGGACTAAACCAGGACTACAACAGGACTAAACCAGGACTAAACCAGGACTACAACAGGACTAAACCAGGACTAAACCAGGTCTAAACCAGGACAAAACCAGGTCTAAACCAGGACTAAACCAGGACTAAACCAGGACTAAACCAGGACTAAACCAGGACTACAACAGGACTAAACCAGGACTAAACCAGGTCTAAACCAGGACTAAACCAGGTCTAAACCAGGACTAAACCAGGACTAAACCAGGACTACAACAGGACTAAACCAGGACTAAACCAGGTCTAAACCAGGACTAAACCAGGACTAAACCAGGACTACAACAGGACTAAACCAGGACTACAACAGGACTAAACCAGGACTAAACCAGGTCTAAACCAGGACTAAACCAGGTCTAAACCAGGACTAAACCAGGACTAAACCAGGACTAAACCAGGACTAAACCGGGTCTAAACCGGGACTAAACCGGGACTAAACGAGGTTTAAACCAGGACTAAACCAGGTCTAAACCAGGACTAAACCAGGACTAAACCAGGACTAAACCAGGTCTAAACCAGGACTAAACCAGGTCTAAACCAGGTCTAAACTAGGTCTAAACCAGGACTAAACCAGGACTAAACCAGGTCTAAACCAGGACTAAACCAGGTCTAAACCAGGACTAAACCAGGACTAAACCAGGTCTAAACCAGGACTAAACCAGGACTAAACCAGGACTAAACCAGGACTAAACCAGGACTAAAGCAGGTCTAAACCAGGTCTAAACCAGGACTAAACCAGGTCTAAACCAGGACTAAACCAGGACTAAACCAGGTCTAAACCAGGACTAAACCCGGACTAAAACAGGACTAAACCAGGTCTAAACCAGGACTAAAGCAGGACTAAACCAGGTCTAAACCAGGTCTAAACCAGGACTAAACCAGGTCTAAACCAGGTCTAAACCAGGACTAAACCAGGACTAAACCAGGTCTAAACCAGGACTAAACCAGGTCTAAACCAGGACTAAAGCAGGACTAAACCAGGACTAAACCAGGACTAAACCAGGACTAAACCAGGACTACAACAGGACTAAACCAGGACTAAACCAGGACTACAACAGGACTACAACAGGACTAAACCAGGACTACAACAGGACTAAACCAGGACTAAACCAGGTCTAAACCAGGACTAAACCAGGTCTAAACCAGGACTAAACCAGGACTAAACCAGGACTAAACCAGGACTACAACAGGACTAAACCAGGTCTAAACCAGGTCTAAACCAGGACTAAACCAGGTCTAAACCAGGACTAAACCAGGACTAAACCAGGACTAAACCAGGACTACAACAGGACTAAACCAGGACTAAACCAGGTCTAAACCAGGACTAAACCAGGACTAAACCAGGTCTAAACCAGGTCTAAACCAGGACTACAACAGGACTAAACCAGGTCTAAACCAGGACAAAACCAGGTCTAAACCAGGACTAAACCAGGTCTAAACCAGGACTAAACCAGGTCTAAACCAGGACTAAACCAGGACTAAACCAGGTCTAAACCAGGTCTAAACCAGGACTAAACCAGGTCTAAACCAGGTCTAAACCAGGACTAAACTAGGTCTAAACCAGGACTAAACCAGGACTAAACCAGGTCTAAACCAGGACTAAACCAGGTCTAAACCAGGACTAAACCAGGACTAAACCAGGTCTAAACCAGGACTAAACCAGGACTAAACCAGGACTAAACCAGGACTAAAGCAGGTCTAAACCAGGTCTAAACCAGGACTAAACCAGGTCTAAACCAGGACTAAACCAGGACTAAACCAGGTCTAAACCAGGACTAAACCCGGACTAAAACAGGACTAAACCAGGTCTAAACCAGGACTAAAGCAGGACTAAACCAGGTCTAAACCAGGTCTAAACCAGGACTAAACCAGGTCTAAACCAGGTCTAAACCAGGACTAAACCAGGTCTAAACCAGGACTAAACCAGGTCTAAACCAGGACTAAAGCAGGACTAAACCAGGACTAAACCAGGACTAAACCAGGTCTAAACCAGGTCTAAACCAGGACTAAACCAGGACTAAACCGGGTCTAAACCGGGTCTAAACCGGGACTAAACCGGGACTAAACCGGGACTAAACCAGGACTAAACCTGGACTAAACCGGGACTAAACCGGGTCTAAACCGGGACTAAACCAGGACTAAACCGGGACTAAACCGGGACTAAACCAGGACTAAACCAGGACTAAACCAGGTCTAAACCTGGTCTAAACCAGGTCTTAACCAGGTCTAAACCAGGTCTAAACCAGGTCTAAACCAGGTCTAAACCAGGACTGAACCAGGTCTAAACCAGGACTAAACCAGGACTAAACCAGGTCCATGGGTGTATTCTCGTCTCTTGTTCTGGTCCAGGTCCAGATCTAAACACTTTGAGGAAGTCTTTGTTTTGGTCGTGTCAGTGGGACTTTTTTACTCCCGACACCTGTGAAAAACCAGGATCTAGTTTCGATATTTGTTTTATTATTGAGTGTCTGATTTCCAAAACGTTTTCGTGTTTAAACTCTCCGTATGACGAGGAAAGAATAAAGTCATTTAACACCGAGGTTTTCCATTTCAGAGCCGTTCTTCTGCAGCTCCTGGCCCAGTTTAGAGCTTTTCTGTCCTTCACACAGGAGTCCAAACCTTTTCATTCATACAACTGCTTTACACTCGACCCAAACTCCGAATGAACGGGACAAAAATGTTTCCGTAATTATCCGATATAACGACTTTGGATGAGTTTAGTTTGGACTTTCATCAGCGCCCACTTCTGAGGCTTTCCCCACGACAGAAACCACTGAGACGGACTTCTGCGGCCGTTTGCCCCTACGTCTACATCCAGGTCTAGTCCAGGTCTAGTCCAGGTCTAGTCCAGGTCTAGTCCAGGTTTAGCCCAGTTTTAGTCCTGGTATAGTCCAGTTTTAGTCCTGGTATAGTCCAGTTTTAGTCCTGGTCTAGTCCAGTTTGCGAATACTGTAATCCCTCGTTTATCGTGGGGGTTTGGTTCCAGAAATAACCCACAATAAGAGAAATCCGCGAAGTAGGACAACTTTATATTTTACAATTATTCTACATGTTTTAAGGCTGTAAACGCCTCACCACACACATTATACGCTTTTCTCACACTGGAATTAACTTTTTCTCACATTTCTCTCTTGTTTAAACACTCAAACTTTCGTAGATTTTCAACAGAATGTATTAATAGTGAAGCGTTTAATAGTGAAGGGGGGGGGGGGGGGGGGGCCCGCCGGATGCTCGAGGAGCACCGCCACGTCCCAGGACGCGCACCAACCCCTTGGAGAAGTGCGCGACACGTGCACCCCTCATCGTGGTCACCGGGGCTGCGAGCACGAGATATAAGCGCAGCGCCCAGACCACGCCTCCCCCTCAGGACCGCGTCCTCGCAGCCCGAGCCACAAACCAAACACGCACAAACGAACACAAGAGCCGCACGAAACCAGCAAAGAGCGGCACATGGTGGTTTAATCCTGTTCTAGACCTGGTCTAGTCCTGGTTTAGTCCAGGACCAGTCCAGGTTTAGACCACGTTTAGACCTGGTCTAGACCTGGTTTAGTTCTGGTCTAGACCTGGTTTAGTCCACGTTTAGTCCTGGGTCTACAGTCTCTTAGCCAATCAGGACGCAGAACACAATGTTACACTATAAAAAAAAGTTATACTATAAAAAAAAATTTAAAAACGGAAAAACAGCGAGGCCGCGAACAGTGAACTGCGATAGAGCGAGGGATTACTGTATTTGCTTTTTTTGAATTGAAAATGCAGGACGACAGAGTCACGTGTCGGCGACGACAGAGTCACGTGTCTGGGACAGAGTCACGTGTCTGAGACGACAGAGTCACATGTCTGGGACAGAGTCACGTGTCTGGGACAGAGTCACGTGTCTGGGACAGAGTCACGTGTCTGGGACGACAGAGTCACATGTCTGGGACAGAGTCACGTGTCTGGGACGACAGAGTCACATGTCTGGGACAGAGTCACATGTCTGGGACAGAGTCACGTGTCTGGGACGACAGAGTCACGTGTCTGGGACGACAGAGTCACGTGTCGGCGACGACAGAGTCACGTGTCTGGGACGACAGAGTCACGTGTCTGGGACGACAGAGTCACGTGTCGGCGACGACAGAGTCACGTGTCGGCGACGACAGAGTCACGTGTCGGGGACAGAGTCACGTGTCGGGGACGACAGAGTCACGTGTCTGGGACGACAGAGTCACGTGTCGGGGACGACAGAGTCACGTGTCTTAGTAACAATGAGCCTGATTGGACGATGAAGAGACCCTGACAGGAGCGTCTGTCCTCGTTCTGACCGGAGAGAAGGACTTTTAGTTACACACACATTATTCTGAACACAAACATACGACAAACACGACAAATGGACCTGAACACACACTCACACTTTTATTCCTGATTTAAAACTTTATTTGATTTGATTTTGTTTAAAGAGCCAATGTTCCTCTGTTTTCTGATGTCGTTTTCTCATCACAAACACCTGGAGTTGTGTTTTTTTTGTTTCATTCGTTTCATTCAAACACAAAACACTTTGTTCCACCTTGTGATGTCATGTGGTAATACAGGACGTGCTCCACTGTGTTTGTAAAGTCAGAGATTTAACAATAATCTAAATAGTTGTTATTTCAGTTGTATTATTGATCAGAAAATAGTGTAAAATGAGCTCTTTAAATTTTAACAGTATTAATAAAAACATGATCTGATTGGTAAATATTTGTAAAATTTCATGATCAATACATAAGACACCAGATCATTCTAGAAACTACCTCATGAAGTTTTTCATTTCGACAAATGTGATTTTCTGTTGTTTACCGTGTGTATGTGGTATGTTTAGTGGCACAAACTCCACATAAACCAGGCCTGGTTTAGTCCAGTTTTAGTCCAGTTTTAGTCCTGGTCTAGTCCACTTTTAGCCCTTGTTTAGTCCAGTTTTAGTCCTGGTCTAGTCCACTTTTAGTCCTGGTTTAGTCCCGGTTCAGTCCTAGTCTAGACCTGGTTTAGTCCTGGTTTACTCCTGGTCTAGTCCTGGTTTAGTCCTGGTTTAGTCCTGGTTTAGTCCAGTTTAAGTCCAGTTTTATTCCAGTTTTAGTCTAGTTTTAGTCCAGTTTTAGTCCAGTTTTAGTCCAGTTTTAGTCCAGGTCTAGACCAGTTTTAGTCCAGTTTTAGTCCTGGTCTAGTCCAGTTTTAGTCCAGTTTTAGTCCAGGTCTAGTTCAGTTTTAGTCCTGGTCTAGTCCAGTTTTAGTCCTGGTCTAGTCCAGTTTTAGTCCAGTTTTAGTCCTGGTCTAGTCCAGTTTTAGTCCTGGTCTAGTCCAGTTTTAGTCCTGGTCTAGTCCAGTTTTAGTCCTGGTCTAGTCCAGTTTTAGTCCAGTTTTAGTCCAGTTTTAGTCCAGTTTTAGTCCAGTTTTAGTCCTGGTCTAGTCCAGTTTTAGTCCAGTTTTAGTCCAGTTTTAGTCCAGTTTTAGTCTTCATCAGAACATGAACTTAAAGCTCAGAAGAGTCACATTTGTGTGATTTTGGACCTTTGACCTCACATGAACCAACAAAGTACTCAGAGTTTATATGTTTTTGTAAATATGTATGACGTTATTTGGTGTTTTTAGTTAAATTGTGCCACTTTGGTTTATTGTGATAAACTGTAAATAGTTGAAAATGCAGTTGGAAGTCGCGTCGCGGACAAACAAAAGCGGAGGTACTTGTTGATTTCCTTGCGCTTTTGTCGCGGATCCGCAAACTGCGCCTCAAAGTTCTCTTAAAACAGCGCCACAAACAGAGAAAATGCGCACGGGGAGCGGGTTTGGCGCAGTTTGCGGGCGGAGGGAGAATCGTGAGTCCTCGTCAGAAAACACAAAAACAAGCTGAACAAACACGGCCAAGTAACGGTCCCTCCTCAGGCACAGACGCGAGCTTTACGCACAGCTCCTGCCGCAGTCCGGCCCTGGGTTTTCAGGGTTTAGACCCGGTTTAGACCTGGTTTAGTCCTGGTTTAGACCCGGTTTAGTCCTGGTTTAGACCTGGTTTAGACCAGGTTCAGTACGGGTTCACTATGGGTTAAGATTAAGTAGTTCAGCTCAAGTTTAGTCCTGGTTTAGACCTGGTTTTTCATGGTTTAGACCCGGTTTAGACCTGAGATTAGACCCGGTTTAGACCTGGTTTAATCCTGGTTTAGTCCTGGTTTACTACGGGTTAAAATGAAGTAGTTCAGCTCAAGTTTAGTTCTGGTTTAGTTCTTGTTTAGATCTGGCTAAGTTCTGATTTAGTCCTAGTTTATCCATTTTCATTTGGTTTAGATTGTTTATGCTGGTTTGTCATGGTTTAGTCCTGGTTTAGACCTGGTTTAATCCTGGTTTAGCCCCGGTTTAGACTTGGTTTAATCCTGGTTTAGCCCCGGTTTAGACCTGGTTTAGTCCTACGGGTTAAATCAGTGTTGTTCTGCCCAAGTTAAGTGCTGGTTTAGTCCTGGTTTAATCCTGGTTTAGTCCTGGTTTAGACCTGGGTTAGTCCCGGTTTAGACCTGGTTTAGACCTGGGTTAGTCCCGGTTTAGTCCCAGATTAGACCCTTGACAACCAGCAAACTTTTGACACGCCAGAAAGATGCGGCTAAAAGTGTCCAAAAAGCGGTACTTACGCGTAACGCGGCGAGGTCTATCGTGTCCAGACTCCGCGTCGTGTTTTCTCGCGACATGTCGGTCAGATCGTCGCAGTTTTCGGCTCGGGATCAGACATGGACCGCGACTTTTCTCCTCCCGAACTTCCCAAAACTTCCCAAAACTAAAAGTCCCGAAGTGTAAAGCGTAAACGGACAAACGGACGGCGTTTCCTGCGCGCACCGAGCCGCTGGAGCCGGAGACGCGACAAGTTTACGCAGCGGCAGAGAGTCCACATCCGGGAGGGATTTCACAATAAAACATTTAGACCTGGTTTAAACCTGGTTTAGTCCTGGTTTAGACCTGGTTTAGACCTGGCTTAGACCTGGTTTAGACCTGATTTAGACCTGGTTTAGATCTGGTTTAGACCTGGTTTAGTCCTGGTTTAGACCTGGTTTAGACCTGGTTTAGACCTGGTTTAGACCTGATTTAGACCTGGTTTAGATCTGGTTTAGACCTGTTTTAGACCTGATTTAGACCTGGTTTAGATCTGGTTTAGACCTGGTTTAGTCCTGGTTTAGACCTGGTTTAGACCTGGTTTAAACCTGGTTTAGACCTGGTTTAGTCCTGGGTTAGACCTGATTTAGACCTGATTTAGACTTGGTTTAGACCTGGTTTAGACCTAATTTAGACCTGTTTTAGACCTGATTTAGACCTGGTTTAGATCTGGTTTAGACCTGGTTTAGTCCTGGTTTAGATCTGGTTTAGGCCTGGTTTAGACCTGATTTAGACCTGGTTTAGACCTGGTTTAGACCTGGTTTAGACCTGGTTTAGTCCTGGTTTAGACCTGGTTTAGACCTGATTTAGACCTGGATTAGACCTGATTTAGACCTGGTTTAGACCTGGTTTAGACCTGGTTTAGACCTGATTTAGACCTGGTTTAGACCTGGTTTAGACCTGGTTTAAACCTGGTTTAGACCTGGTTTAGTCCTGGTTTAGTCCTGGGTTAGACCTGGTTTAGTCCTGGTTTAGACCTGGATTAGACCTGATTTAGACCTGGTTTAGACCTAATTTAGACCTGTTTTAGACCTGATTTAGACCTGGTTTAGATCTGGTTTAGACCTGGTTTAGTCCTGGTTTAGATCTGGTTTAGGCCTGGTTTAGACCTGTTTTAGACCTGATTTAGACCTGGATTAGACCTGATTTAGACCTGGTTTAGACCTGGTTTAAACCTGGTTTAGACCTGGTTTAGTCCTGGTTTAGTCCTGGGTTAGACCTGGTTTAGACCTAATTTAGACCTGTTTTAGACCTGATTTAGACCTGGTTTAGATCTGGTTTAGACCTGGTTTAGTCCTGGTTTAGATCTGGTTTAGGCCTGGTTTAGACCTGTTTTAGACCTGATTTAGACCTGATTTAGACCTGGTTTAGACCTGGTTTAGACCTGTTTTAGACCTGATTTAGACCTGGTTTAGACCTGGTTTAGTCCTGGTTTAGTCCTGGGTTAGACCTGGTTTAGACCTAATTTAGACCTGTTTTAGACCTGATTTAGACCTGGTTTAGATCTGGTTTAGACCTGGTTTAGTCCTGGTTTAGACCTGGTTTAGACCTGGTTTAAACCTGGTTTAGACCTGGTTTAGTCCTGGTTTAGACCTGATTTAGACCTGGTTTAGACCTGGTTTAGATCTGGTTTAGACCTGGTTTAGTCCTGGTTTAGATCTGGTTTAGGCCTGATTTAGACCTGGATTAGACCTGATTTAGACCTGGTTTAGACCTGGTTTAGACCTGGTTTAGACCTGATTTAGACCTGGTTTAGACCTGGTTTAGACCTGGTTTAAACCTGGTTTAGACCTGGTTTAGTCCTGGTTTAGTCCTGGGTTAGACCTGATTTAGACCTGATTTAGACCTGATTTAGACCTGGTTTAGATCTGGTTTAGACCTGGTTTAGTCCTGGTTTAGATCTGGTTTAGGCCTGGTTTAGACCTGTTTTAGACCTGATTTAGACCTGATTTAGACCTGATTTAGACCTGGTTTAGACCTGGTTTAGACCTGTTTTAGACCTGATTTAGACCTGATTTAGACCTGATTTAGACCTGATTTAGACCTGGTTTAGACCTGTTTTAGACCTGATTTAGACCTGATTTAGACCTGATTTAGACCTGGTTTAGACCTGGTTTAGACCTGTTTTAGACCTGATTTAGACCTGATTTAGACCTGGTTTAGACCTGGTTTAGACCTGGTTTAGACCTGGTTTAGACCTAATTTAGACCTGGTTTAGACCTGGTTTAGTCCTGGTTTAGTCCTGGTTTAGTCCTGGTTTAGACCTGGTTTAGTCCTGGTTTAGTCCTGGTTTAGTCCTGGTTTAGTCCTGGTTTAGTCCTGGTTTAGACCTGGTTTAGTCCTGGTTCAGTCCTGGTTTAGTCCTGGTTTAGTCCTGGTTTAGTCCTGGTTTAGTCCTGGTTTAGACCTGGTTTAGTCCTGGTTTAGTCCTGGTTTAGACCTGGTTTAAGGACACATGGGGATAGAAAAGAAATTTCTAGTATTTAATGTGGAAAATCACATTGTTTCATAAAGAAAGAGTTTTTTAATTGTCATCGTGAGATCAGAATCTGGACTGAGAGAGAGGGAGCAGAGGAGGAGAGAGGAGGAGAGGAGGAGAGAGGGAGGAGAGGAGGAGAGAGGGAGGAGAGAGGAGGAGAGAGGGAGGAGAGGAGGAGAGAGGGAGGAGAGGAGGAGAGAGGAGGAGAGAGGAGGAGAGAGGAGGCAGAGGAGGAGAGAGGGAGGAGAGAGGAGGAGAGAGGGAGCAGAGGAGGAGAGAGGAGGAGAGGAGGAGAGAGGGAGGAGAGGAGGAGAGAGGAGGCAGAGGAGGAGAGAGGAGGAGAGGAGGCAGAGGAGGAGAGAGGAGGAGAGGAGGAGCAGAGGAGGGGAGAGGAGGAGAGGGGGAGCAGAGGAGAGAGGAGGAGAGGAGGAGAGAGGAGGAGAGAGGGAGCAGAGGAGGAGAGGGGGAGCAGAGGAGGAGAGAGGGAGCAGAGGAGGAGAGAGGAGGAGAGAGGGAGCAGAGGAGGAGAGGGGGAGCAGAGGAGGAGAGAGGGAGCAGAGGAGGAGAGAGGAGGAGAGAGGGAGCAGAGGAGGAGAGGGGGAGCAGAGGAGGAGAGAGGGAGCAGAGGAGGAGAGAGGAGGAGAGAGGGAGCAGAGGAGGAGAGAGGGAGCTGAGGAGGAGGTGCAGAGGAGGAGGAGGTGCAGAGGAGGAGGGTAGTTGGGGCAGAAGAATAGCCCCTCTGTGCCTCAGTCCGGGTTTGTTTTCTGTGCTCAGCTGCTCCAGGCTCCATCACACGACTCAACACAAGAGACAGAGACCAGGACTAAACCAGGACTAAACCAGGACTAAACCAGGTCTAAACCAGGACTAAACCAGGTCTAAACCAGGACTACACCAGGACTAAACCAGGACTGAACCAGGACTGAACCAGGACTAAACCAGGACTGAACCAGGACTAAACCAGGACTAAACCAGGACTAAACCAGGACTAAACCAGGACTAAACCAGGACTGAACCAGGACTAAACCAGGACTAAAGCAGGACTAAACCAGGACTAAACCGGGACTGAACCAGGACTAAAGCAGGACTAAAGCAGGACTAAACCAGGACTAAAGCAGGACTAAAGCAGGACTGAACCAGGACTAAAGCAGGACTGAACCAGGACTAAACCAGGACTAAAGCAGGACTAAACCAGGACTAAACCAGGACTAAACCGGGACTGAACCAGGACTAAACCAGGTCTAAACCAGGACTGAACCAGGACCAGACCAGGATTGAACCAGGATTGAACCAGGTCTAGCCCAGGTCTAACCCAGGTCTAAACCAGGACCAGACCCGGACTGAACCAGGACCAGACCAGGATTGAACCAGGTCTAGCCCAGGTCTAAACCAGGTCTAAACCAGGACCAGACCCGGACTGAACCAGGACCAGACCAGGATTGAACCAGGACTGAACCAGGTCTAAGCCAGGACTAAACCAGGACTAAACCAGGACTAAACCAGGACCAGATCAGGATTGAACTAAGTCTAGCCCAGGTCTAAACCAGGTCTAAACCAGGTCTAAATCAGGTCTAACCCAGGTCTAAACCAGGTCTAAACCAGGACCAGACCCGGACTGAACCAGGACCAGACCAGGATTGAACCAGGACTGAACCAGGTCTAACCCAGGTCTAACCCAGGTCTAACCCAGGTCTAAACCAGGTCTAAACCAGGACTAAACCAGGTCTAACCCAGGTCTAGCCCAGGTCTAAACCAGGTCTAACCCAGGTCTAGCCCAGGTCTAAACCAGGTCTAGCCCAGGTCTAGCCCAGGTCTAACCCAGGTCTAGCCCAGGTCTAAACCAGGTCTAGCCCAGGTCTAGCCCAGGTCTAAACCAGGTCTAACCCAGGTCTAAACCAGGTCTAGCCCAGGTCTAGACTGGGTCTGGGTGTTTCCACATGAGGATGAGCCACAGTCTGTGTTTGTCTCGTCCATAATGAGGTCTTTATGTCCCAGAGACTCGGAGGACGAGTCCCACAGAGACGCCACAGCAGACGGGGACAAACGTTATTGATACGAACGATTTATGTGGAAATGATTTAAAAAAACTCAAAAACTCGCCTGAAGACGGTTTACACACCATCCACGTCTGAGTCATCTAGTGATCTCCATCTAGCCCTGGTTTAATCCTGGTTTAGCCCTGGTCTAGTTCTGGTTTAGTCCTGGTCTAGTTCTGGTTTGGTCCTGGTTTAGTCCTGGTTTAGTCCTGGTCTAGTCCTGGTCTAGTCCTGGTTCGGTCCTGGATTAGTCCTGGTTTAGTCCTGGTTCAGTCCTGGTTTAGTCCTGGTTTAGTCCTGGTTCAGTCCTGGTTCAGTCCTGGTTCAGTCCTGGTTTAGTCCTGGTTTAGTCCTGGTTCAGTCCTGGTTTAGTCCTGGTTTAGTCCTGGTTCAGTCCTGGTTTAGTCCTGGTTTAGTCCTGGTTCAGTCCTGGTCTAGTCCTGGTCTAGTCCTAAACAGGGTAGGGGAGCTCACATTAACGTTCAAAAACCTCAGAAAGTGAAAATTTCATGCCATGGGACCTTTAAATGATACTTAAATGACACTGACACTGCTGCTTAAAATACACTTAAATGACACTGACACTACTGCTTAAATGACACATTTGAGCTTTATTCCGCTCCACATTGTGTGTTTTACCTATTTGTATTATACACAAGCCTTTTGTACTTTTACTACAGGTATATGTGATGTTTTAGTCATGGTGTTTATCAGATGTTTGTTTATCACATGTTTTATGTTCACTGTGGGCCTAGGGGGCGCTGCAATTTCAAATCCAGTGTGTGCAGCAGATTCATGTTAGGGTCAGTTCTTCAGTTCTGGAAATGGGCCTGGTCTGTCAGTGATCTTACCCATCCTTTAGAAGAAGCAACACCACCTACAAACACAAACCAGGACTACATTTTGGGGTTTTGTGGCCATAGTTTGGGACCCCAACCTAAGGCAGATGGCGCCCTCCTGTGGCCTGGGGCTGCCGGAGGTCTCTCTTTTAGAGTTTCTCTCCCCACTGTCTCTCAGGAGGGACATTTTTGGCTCACTTACAATGAGCTACATTAGAGTTTATATTTGGGGTCTTGGATAATGCTCGAGTTCACACCTCCAGCTGGACGCCTCTTCATTTGAGGACAGACATGTGAATCTTGCAGTATCAAAATTATATTTCTAAATGTAGTTTTTTTTTACAGTAAAGCTGGCTTTAAACTTTAAATTTAATGTCAACAAAAAGAAGCAAACTAGAAATTTAAACCAGGTTTCTCTTTTAAATGTCCCAAAAATGGTCAATTTTGGTTGTTTTCACACACACAATTTCCTATAATTATTCATGTGATATTATTTTTATTTTTTTTAAAACACATTTTTCTTATTTTTGTCTTAATTTCTTATTAAATTACATCATCGTCCTGGTCTAGTCCTGGTCTAGTCCTGGTCTAGTCCTGGTCTAGTCCTGGTTTAATCCTGGTTCAGTCCTGGAGTTGTGTTTTGTTTCATTCACACGTTTAACAAACAAAACCTGCAGATTTAGGCCGAGTTTTTTCTCTCAAACAGAAAAAAACCCTCTGTTCCACCTTGTGATGTCATGCAGTGATACAGGAAGTGCTCCACTGTGTTTTTAAACTCCACACACCTTCACTAGAATCATTTGGATGTTTTGTTTTTTTTCAGATCTGGAATTGCTGATCTCGACTGAACTAAAGGTAACCATAGAACGACACCATTCCGTGGCAGCTCTACAGCTATCTCCATGGTTACAAACACTGGGCTGTGATTGGCTGCTGAGCGTGACCCTCGTTTACCTGCACAAACGTTCCACACAGAGACCAGGCGTGTTTCTCACACATCTTCAGTTTGATGGCTGAGGATTTAAACTGTGCCCCTCAAGGAGAAGGACAACACGACTCCACATGAGGCGGTGAATCCCCCATTGGTCCAGGAGGGCTCCGAGGTAGAAAACTGTTCAGAGATGGTCATCTCAAACAATCAATCAATCAAACAATATTTATAAAGCGCTTTTCATACAAAAAATGTAATACAAAGCGCCTTACAGTGGTCAAGGATTAGAAGATTGACTTTTATTGATCTCACACAGGAGAAGTTGTTTCTACATTTGACCCGGGACCATCTCCATGATCTTGTTGTTTAGGTTTGGTCAGGACCTCAGCTGGAGGATTTTACCTGGAGCCTGCGACCCAGAAATGGAGAAAGCGAAAGAAGATGGATGTTTTGGGTTGGTGGGGAAAACCGGAGTGCCCGGAGGAAATCCACCCAGACACGGGGAGAACATGCAAACTCCACACAGAAAGACCCGGGCGACCTGAACCTTCTTGCTGTGAAGCATGAGTGCTAACCACTCAGCCACCGTGCTGCCAGAGGGGAAAAAAAACCCCAAACAAACAGACGGACAAACAGACAGACGAACAAACAAACAGACGGACAAACAAACAGACGGACAAACAGACGGACAAACAAACAAAGAGACAGACGGACAAACAGACGGACAAACAGACGGACAAACAAACAGACGGACAAACAAACAGACGGACAAACAGACGAACAAACAAACAGACGAACAAACAAACAGACAGACGGACAAACAGACAGACGGACAAACAAACAGACGGACAAACAGAAACAAAGAGACAGACGGACAAACAGACGGACAAACAAACAGATGGACAAACAAACAGATGGACAAACAAACAGACGGACAAACAGACGGACAAACAAGCGAACAAATAAACAGACGGACGGACAAACAAACAGACGGACAAACAAACAGATGGACAAACAAACAGACGGACAAACAGACGGACAAACAAACAGACGGACGAACAAACAGACGGACAAACAAACAGACGGACAAACAGACAGATGAACATACAGACAGACGGACAAACAGACGGACAAACAAACAGACGGACAAACAATCAGACGGACAAACAAACAGACGGACAAACAGACAGATGAACATACAGACAGACGGACAAACAGACGGACAAACAAACAGACGGACAAACAAACAGACGGACAAACAAACAGAGGAACAAACAAACAGACGGACAAACAAACAGACAGACAAACAAACAGACGGACAAACAGAGGAACAAACAAACAGACGGACAAACAAACAGACGGACAAACAAACAAACAGACGAACAAACAAACAGAGGAACAAACAAACAGAGGAACAAACAAACAGACGAACAAACAAACAGACGGACAAACAAACAGACGGACAAACAAACAAACAGACGAACAAACAAACAGAGGAACAAACAAACAGAGGAACAAACAAACAGACGAACAAACAAACAGAGGAACAAACAAAAACAAACAGATGGACACACAAACAAAAGAACAAACGAAAGACAAGCAAACAGACGACCGAAGTCAATCAAAGGCCGAGCTAAACAGGTGAGCCTTGAGCCATTCTTAAAAACATGAGCGTTCTCTTTGGCCCTGAGCTCCTCCGGCAGATCCATAGACGAGGGCCGTAGTCCTGAAAAGACGCCTCTCCGTGAGTCTGTGTCCTGACATTGGGAATGACCAGGAGCTGCCGGAGGAGCGCAGGGCCCGTGAAGGTTTGTAAGGGGAAAGCAGTTCTGAAAGATAAGAAGGCCCAAGGCCATTAAGACATTTAAAAAAAATCTGAACTCTGTTTTGTTGAAAATAGTTTCTGCAGCTTAACAGCTTGATCACAAAACCAGTCCGGATGGCCACTTCTGAAACCTTTTCAGTGTTCATGACAATAGACCTTTTTCACAATGACCAGAAGTGCTCCGCTGTAGGTTTGCGGTTAATGGTTTTGGCAAAATATCGGTGAAAATGTCTCGCGTTTTCTCCACCAGCTTCACAAATCTGCTCCATTACCAAATCTTCAACCAACAAAGTCCACAAAAGAAATACATTCTTCTCCGGCAACAGTCTAAGCAGGGTCTCCCAGACCTCCTTCACCCCAGACACTTCCTCCAGCTCCTCCGGGGGGACTCCAAGGTGTTCCCAGGCCAGCCGGGAGACACTCACTGCGTGCATGTGGACGAGTGTAATCCGACTGCAAACGGATTGGGATCGTATCAAATTCATGTGCACAGGCTAAGGATCATATAGAGATTGGTTTCCCGAATCTGATTGGAACCCCTGGCTTAGGCCGATAGTAATCCGCTCGGCGCCGCCTTGTGCACGATATCGGATCGGACTGGTGTACTGCGCCTGCGTGGGAATTTTCGCCAGGAATTTCACCCGGAAGTGGCAGGAGGCGCCGACGCCGTCATAAGTAGCGAATGTTGCCAGAAAAGTCAGACGAAATCATGGCTGCGAAGAAAGAATGCACAACACGTACACCAATGCTGCTCCGGCAAACTCCTCGAGCGCCATCTTTGTAACCGCCACATAGTTTGTTGTGTTTTTATTGAGTCGCCATCACCCGGAAGTAGGTGGACTACAGCCACATAGCGTAGCGGAGCCTCCAGGTCGCTGACCGTTATCCGATTACACGAGCTTCATGTGCACTTGGATTGTAGGACAGACCACCCGCCGAGTAACGGGATCAGATTTGGAGAAATCTTACCATGTGCACACAGGGATAGACCCTCCAGCGTGTCCTGGGTCTTCCTTCCTCCTCACAGAAAAAATTTAGATAAAAAAAGCAATAATAACAACATCTGTAATGAACTGATAATACTATACTGTGGAACATTACAAGACTTAAAAAAAATGACTCAGAACTTGTAAAACAACTCATATACTTTTTATTTGCTTTCAGTTAAATTATTCCAAAAGAAACAGTCCAAAGAAAGGTTAGAAATGAGAAAAACATCCACTGTACCCAATATTGCCATCGAATAGAACGAGTGAAATTATTATTATTATTATTATTATTATTATTATTATTATTATTATTATTATTATTATTATTAAAAAAACACACCTCAGACCCAGAGGCAGGTTCAAATACGACTGTTTTCATGTTGGTTTAAAGCTCACAATGAAGAAATGCTCCACTTTTGGCTGAAGTTTAAGGTTCAGACACAAAATGACCACAGCCCATTCATTCACTCACTCAAAAGTCCGTGAAAAAAGCTGCATTGTGTAACTTTTCTGGTGGAGGGTCTGTCGTATGTGTGAGACATTAGTGCTTTTTCTGGAATGTTTTAGTCCTGCTTTAGTCCTGGTTTAGTCCTGGTTTAATCCTGGTTTAGACCTGGTTTAGTCCTGTTTAGTCCTGGTTTAGTCCCGGTTTAGTCCTGGTTTAGTCCTGGTTTAATCCTGGTTTAGACCTGGTTTAGTCCTGCTTTAGTCCTGGTTTAGTCCTGGTTTAGACCTGGTTTAGTCCTGGTTTAATCCTGGTTTAGACCTGGTTTAGTCTTGGTTTAGTCCTGCTTTAGTCCTGCTTTAGTCCTGCTTTAGTCCTGGTTCAATCCTGTTTTAGTCCTCTTTTAGTCTTGTTTAGTCCTGGTTTAGTCCCAGTTTAGTTCCGGTTTAGTCCTGTTTAGTCCTGGTTTAGTCCTGTTAATCCAGTTTTAGTCCTGGTTCAGTTCTGGTTTAGTCCTTCTTTAGTCCTGCTTTAACCCTAATTTAGTCCCGGTTTAGTCCTGTTTAGTCCTGTTTTAGTCCTGTTTTAGTCCCGGTTTAGTCCCGTTTTAGTCCCGTTTTAGTCCCGTTTCAGTCCTGGTTTAGTCCCAGTTTAGTCCCGGTTTAGTCCTGTTTAGTCCTGTTTTAGTCCTGTTTTAGTCCTGGTTTAGTCCTGGTTTAGTCCCGGTTTAGTCCCGATTTAGTCCTGTTTCAGTCCTGGTTTAGTCCCGGTTTAGTCCCGGTTTAGTCCTGTTTAGTCCTGTTTTAGTCCTGTTTTAGACCTGGTTTAGTCCTGGTTTAGTCCTGGTTTAGTCCTGTTTAGTCCTGTTTTAGTCCTGTTTTAGTCCCGGTTTAGTCCTGTTTTAGTCCTGGTTTAGTCCTGTTTTAGTCCTGTTTAGTCCTGGTTTAGTCCTGTTTTAGTCCTGGTTTAGTCCTGGTTTAGTCCTGTTTTAGTCCTGGTTTAGTCCTGTTTTAGTCCTGGTTTAGTCCTGTTTAGTCCTGTTTTAGTCCTGTTTTAGTCCTGGTTTAGTCCTGTTTTAGTCCTGGTTTAGTCCTGTTTTAGTCCTGGTTTAGTCCTGTTTAGTCCTGTTTAGTCCTGTTTAGTCCTGTTTTAGTCCTGTTTTAGTCCTGGTTTAGTCCTGGTTTAGTCCTGTTTTAGTCCTGGTTTAGTCCTGGTTTAGTCCTGGTTTAGTGCTGGTTTAGTCCTGTTTTAGTCCTGTTTTAGTCCTATTTAGTCCTGGTTTAGTCCTGTTTAGTCCTGTTTTAGTCCTGTTTTAGTCCTGGTTTAGTCCTGGTTTAGTCCTGTTTTAGTCCTGGTTTAGTCCTGGTTTAGTCCTGGTTTAGTGCTGGTTTAGTCCTGTTTTAGTCCTGGTTTAGTCCCGGTTTAGTCCTGTTTAGTCCTTGTTTAGTGCTGTTTTAGTCCTGTTTTAGTCCTATTTAGTCCTGGTTTAGTCCTGTTTAGTCCTGGTTTAGTCCTGTTTTAGTCCTGGTTTAGTCCTGTTTTAGTCCTGGTTTAGTCCTGGTTTAGTCCTGGTTTAGTGCTGGTTTAGTCCTGGTTTAGTCCTGGTTTAGTCCCGGTTTAGTCCTGGTTTAGTCCTGGTTTAGTCCTGGTTTAGTCCTGGTTTAGTCCTGGTTTAGTCCCGGTTTAGTCCTGGTTTAGTCCTGGTTTAGTCCTGGTTTACACTCTAGATGGACACCTGCTTTTGTCTGCAAATAACAGTCAGATTTGTATTGATTAGAGATCTCTGAATGATCTTAACCCATGATCAATACACCGCCGTTGTGTCCTTGGGCAAGACACTTGACCGTCTGCGTGTAAAACAGGACGTGTGCGTGTGGGTCGGCGTAATGGATCTGAAATCGGACGCGACGAGTGACGACTGTGATCGTGTCTGTATTTCAGAGCTGTTATGACTTATTGCTCTCGTTAAAGGAGCACTGCGGAGCTTTTCTGGTGAAGGGTGCTCGATCTGCTCGTCTCCATGGAGATGTTGTCGCTCTGCCTGGAATGTTCCGCAGTAGAGAAATAAATGTATCACTCATTGCAAGCCCGCTCACAGTAAGAACGCATGTTTTTCCAATTTTTTTTATTTTATTTTTTAGCTATTAATAAATGCGGACTAGACACGTTTAATGCCAGACCAAAGCAATAACATCTCCATGGAGACGAAAGAAAGGTTACACAGTGCGCCTTTAAACTTTGGTAGCACTTAAAGGAATATTAACGCTTTTTACAATCTGAGCCTTATTTCGATAATAAAACACATTGATTTACTCACCCATAGCACTTTGGTGACATTTGGAGCAGTTCCGGAGATTTGGTAGTCCTGGTTTAGTCCGGTTTAGTCCTGGTTCTGTCTTGGTTTAGTCCTGGTTCTGTCTTGGTTTAGTCCTGGTTTAGTCCTGGTTTAGTCCAGTTTAGTCCTGGTTTAGTCCTGGTTCTGTCTTGGTTTAGTCCTGGTTTAGTCCTGATTTAGTCCTCCTTTAGTCCTGGTTTAGTCCCGGTTTAGTCCCGCTTTAGTCCTGGTTTAGTCCTGGTTCAGTCCTGCTTCAGTCCTGGTTTAGTCCTGGTTTAGTCCTGATTTAGTCCTGGTAGAGTCCTGGTTTACTCTTGGTTTAGTCCTGGTTTAATCCAGTTTAGTCTTGGTTTAGTCCCGCTTTAGTCCCTCTTTAGTCCTGGTTTAGTCCCAGTTTAGTCCTGATTTAGTCCTGGTAGAGTCCTGGTTTACTCTTGGTTTAGTCCCGGTTTAATCCAGTTTAGCCTTGGTTTAGTCCTGGTTTAGTCCTGGTTTAGTCCCGCTTTAGTCCCTCTTTAGTCCTGGTTTAGTCCCAGTTTAGTCCTGGTTTAGTCCTGGTTTAGTCCTGATTTAGTCCTGGTAGAGTCCTGGTTTACTCTTGGTTTAGTCCTGGTTTAATCCAGTTTAGCCTTGGTTTAGTCCTGGTTTAGTCCTGCTTTAGTCCCGCTTTAGTCCCTCTTTAGTCCTGGTTTAGTCCCAGTTTAGTCCTGATTTAGTCCTGGTAGAGTCCTGGTTTACTCTTGGTTTAGTCCCGGTTTAATCCAGTTTAGCCTTGGTTTAGTCCTGGTTTAGTCCTGCTTTAGTCCCGCTTTAGTCCCTCTTTAGTACTGGTTTAGTCCTGGTTTAGTCCTGATTTAGTCCTGGTAGAGTCCTGGTTTACTCTTGGTTTAGTCCTGGTTTAATCCAGTTTAGTCTTGGTTTAGTGCTTCTTTAGTCCTGCTTTAGTCCTGGTTTAGTCCCTCTTTAGTCTCGGTTTAGTCTTGGTTTAGTCAAAACATCTCCGCTTGAGAAAATGATGCGAACATGCATTTATCCCGGTTGTGAAAACAAAATGACATCTTGGACGAAGTTGAGTTTTCACAGGCTTCATCATCACAATCCAGAGTTACTGGAGTTACTGCTCCTCAAACTGTCTCCGCTTCCTTCTTTCTAACACCTCCTCATCCGTATACTCAGGCTCAAAACGACAGGGACGAACATCAGACTCAAATAAGTCCTCTTCAGTCTCAAAGTCCAAATCTTCAGCCAGTTTGTGTTATTTGTTGACCGCAACACCGTTACCCGGATATCCGAACCTACCAAATCTACGGAACTGCTCCAAATGTCACCAAAGTGATATGAGTGAGTAAATCATCGTGTTTTATTACAGAAATAAGGTTCAGATTGTTAAAAACGTTAATATTCCTCTAACAGTTTCAACGACGATTGGTTGATGGTCTCATTCACACCGGGCTGCTTCGATAAAAACAAAAAAAAGTCTAAACAGAAAATACAAAGAACAACCATAGACTGTTTATATAAATGGACATAGCCAACACGCTCCAAACAGGAAGTGAGCACGAGCGCGATTCTGGCTCCATCGGCTCTGGCTCCAGTTCACTTTGTATTGAAAAAGCGTCAGCCCTCTTTCTGTAACCGCTGCTGTCCTCCGGCTCCTCGTTTTGGTCGTAGAATGTTCGTATTAACCCGCTCCACATGATCTTGATCCCACAAAAATCAAGAAACAGACCAATGAGATGACCCCTTTCTGCCAACGTAGCAACAGGCTTGATTGACAGCGTTGCTAAGCGCCCGCTCTCTGCTAAACGAGCTTATACTGAACACAGTCCTGGTTTACTTCTAGTTTAGTCTTGGTTTAGTCCTGGTTTACTTCTAGTTTAGTCTTGGTTTAGTCCTGTTTTAGTCCTGTTTTAGTCCTGCTTTAGTCCTGCTTTAGTCCTGCTTTAGTCCTGCTTTAGTCCTGTTTTAGTCCTGCTTTAGTCCTGCTTTAGTCCTGCTTTAGTCCTGCTTTAGTCCTGTTTTAGTCCTGGTTTAGTCCTGCTTTAGTCCTGCTTTAGTCCTGCTTTAGTCCTGGTTTAGTCCTGGTTTAGTCCTGGTTTAGTCCTGTTTTAGTCCTGTTTTAGTCCTGCTTTAGTCCTGTTTTAGTCCTGGTTTAGTCCTGTTTTAGTCCTGGTTCAGTCCCGGTTCAGTCCCGGTTTAGTCCCGGTTTAGTCCCGCTTTAGTCCCGGTTTAGACCCGGTTTAGTCCTGCTTTAGTCCTGGTTTAGTCCTGGTTTAGTCCTGGTTTAGTCCTGGTGTAGTCCTGGTTTAGTCCTGGTTTAGTTCTGGTGTAGTCCTGGTTTAATCCTGGTTTAATCCTGGTTTAGTCCTGGTTTAGTCCTGGTTTAGTCCTGCTTTAGTCCTGGTTTAGTCCTGGTTTAGTCCTGGTTTAGTCCTGGTTTAGTCCTGCTTTAGTCCTGGTTTAGTCCTGGTTTAGTCCTGGTTTAGTCCAGGTTTAGTCCTGGTTTAGTCCTGGTTTAGTCCTGGTTTAGTCCTGGTTTAATCCTGGTTTAGTCCAGGTTTAGTCCTGGTTTAGTCCTGGTTTAGTCCTGGTTTAGTCCTGGTTTAGTCCAGGTTTAGTCCTGGTTTAGTCCTGGTTTAGTCCTGGTTTAATCCTGGTTTAGTCCAGGTTTAGTCCTGGTTTAGTCCTGGTTTAGTCCAGGTTTAGTCCTGGTTTAGTCCTGGTTTAGTCCTGGTTTAGTCCTGGTTTAGTCCAGGTTTAGTCCTGGTTTAGTCCTGGTTTAGTCCTGGTTTAGTCCTGGTTTAATCCTGGTTTAGTCCAGGTTTAGTCCTGGTTTAGTCCTGGTTTAGTCCTGGTTTAGTCCTGGTTTAGTCCAGGTTTAGTCCTGGTTTAGTCCTGGTTTAGTCCTGGTTTAATCCTGGTTTAGTCCAGGTTTAGTCCTGGTTTAGTCCTGGTTTAATCCTGGTTTAGTCCTGGTTTAGTCCTGGTTTAATCCTGGTTTAGTCCTGGTTTAGTCCTGGTTTATTCCGCTCTTTCTGTAAGTGCTGCTGTCCGGATCCTTGTTTTGGTCGTAGAATGTTCGTATTCACCCGCTCCACGTGGGGGCAGGACGGGGCGTTACCTTCAACCACATGGCTCCCGATTGGCTCTTTGGTTGCTATGATGCTCGCCGTCGTAATTCCTAATGCGGAACTCGACTCCCAAATTCGCCCGTGTAAACGCCGGCCTCGATGAGCTTCATTTGACTGGAGCTGAACGCAGTTTATTCAGTCTGGAAAGTCGGGAAAACACTCGGTAGAAGACGCCTCGGCATAAGTTATGAAAACTGTACAGAATAGTGTAACAAACCAACATTAACAAAAATCTCAGAAAAGTTAAATAAAATCCAAAAATGTTGAATAAAAAAGTTTATATTGTTGTAGGGACATTTTGTTTTCCTCTTCGTCAAACAAAAAGAACAAAAATTCCAGCAAAACGAATGTGCCATCGTTTCTTTAATTAAGTTTCCTTTATTATTATTATTATTATTCTTCTCTAAATGGGTGGTCGTCATGCAGGTAGAAAAAGCCTTTAGTTGTGTCATTCACCTCCTCACCACCAGAGGTCAGTAGCTGAATATTGGGTAACAAGGCGATTTCGTGGTAGGTTCCAGGTGAAATTGTTCATATTTAAATCCACTGAACGTCTCTTCAAAAATCATCCAAATCATCCAAATGTGCTTTAAATATTTACGCTAAAAGTTCAAAATATTCCCATCTTGTACTCGCGGATTTTCGAGCTAAAACTGCCGTTACGTTTTCTTCAAGTTTTTAAGGCGGACCGGCTGGTTCGCAGTGACGCCGTCTTCTCCGTAGGTCCAATGCCGATCCAAGGCTCCTTAAATAAGAATTCTCCAAAGTTGGTGTTCGCAACTGGCTTTCCGCGTGTTCTCCATTTGCATCCCGTTTTTAAGAATGCGTTACGGTACAATCCTTAGTTGTTTTTTTTTAGTAATTTCACCTTACAAAATACTCCTTAGCGATCTATACCAAAACGAAACTATCTCGAGGTCCGTACAGTCACTAAATCCTTCCGTATTTGCTTCTCGTCGGTGTAAACGGGGAAGTTTCAAGTCCCAAAAACCCTCGCGCAAAAGCAGAACAAGAAGAAGAAGAAGAAGAAGAAGCACCAAACTTTCCCGATTTGACTCAAAGTTCGTAAATCACTTCCCGGTGGAGCTGGTGTTCTACCAGATGTCAGAGCTTAGTTCTCTGCTGGTGAGGGGGATAAACGTGCTGTTCATGTGGACGTCGGGTTTCTTGCCAAGTGTATTGCTCTTGGGCACCTGGGAAATAAAAAATAAATAAATAAAGAACAAGAATTAGAGAAAACACATTAACATCGGAGCGAATAATTACAAATGGAAAACCAAAAGAGCATGCGACAGACGACCAGAGGTGGGGAGGGGTTCACGTAAAACTCAATCATGATACAAAACAAAACAAACAACTAAAACATCATCTTTTTTTTTTTTTTTTTTAAGTTTTGTTGAGTGTAAAAATGTAAAAATAATAGAATCAACTTTTTCCAGATTTTTTTTTTTTTATTTAAAATTTTTTTTTTAAAACCATCTCATTAAAAAGGGTGGTTAAACATAAAATTTATTATTATTATTATTATGATTTTTTTTTTTTTTTTTTTTTTTTTTTTTTTTTTAAAGTAGTTTTAAGTGTAAAAATGTAAAAAATAATAAAATAAACTTTTAGGGAAATTTAAGAATTTTCAAGCTTAAAATAATACAAAATAAATTCTACATTTCCTGATTTTTTTTAGTTTTTTTTTTTTTAAACCAACACATTGAGCAGAGTGGTTAAACATAAGAATTTTTAAAAAAAGGAAAAAAAATTGTGTTGAGTGTAAAAATGTAAAAATAATAAAATAAACTTTTACGAAAATTTAGGAATTTTCAAGCTTAAAATAATACAAAATAAATTCTGCATTTCCTGATTTTTTTTTTTTTTTTTAAACCAACGCATTAAACAGAGTGTGGGCGAAGCCTTGTACACGAGGGTTTGAGAGATCTCTAGATGGCTCAAACATGCAGGGATGATTCTAGAACGTCTTCAGGCGGGAAAAACGTTAGAACATGGGAGAAAAACACGGATGAAGAGTGGAGTTCCAGACCTCTCGTTCCCCAGGACACTGGAGCGAGGCCCTGGGGAGAGAAGAGGGTGAGTCCATGCACAGGAAACGCTTCAACTCATGCAAAACACCGCAAAAACTCACAGCTACAGGGTCCCAGGACGTCAGGTTAGAACTACAACTCACATCTACAGGGTCCCAGGACTTCAGGTTAGAACTACAACTCACAGCTACAGGGTCCCAGGACTTCAGGTTAGAACTACAACTCACAGCTACAGGGTCCCAGGACTTCAGGTTACAACTACAACTCACAGCTACAGGGTCCCGGGACTTCAGGTTACAACTACAACTCACATCTACAGGGTCCCGGGACTTCAGGTTAGAACTAAAACTCACATCTACAGGGTCCCAGGACTTCAGGTTAGAACTACAACTCACATCTACAGGGTCCCGGGACTTCAGGTTACAACTACAACTCACATCTACAGGGTCCCAGGACTTCAGGTTAGAACTACAACTCACATCTACAGGGTCCCGGGACTTCAGGTTACAACTACAACTCACATCTACAGGGTCCCAGGACTTCAGGCTAGAACTACAACTCACATCTACAGGGTCCCGGGACTTCAGGTTAGAACTAAAACTCACATCTACAGGGTCCTGGGACGTCAGGTTAGAACTAAAACTCACATCTACAGGGTCCCGGGACTTCAGGTTAGAACTACAACTCACATCTACAGGGTCCCGGGACTTCAGGTTAGAACTAAAACTCACATCTACAGGGTCCCGGGACGTCAGGTTAGAACTAAAACTCACATCTACAGGGTCCCGGGACTTCAGGTTAGAACTAAAACTCACATCTACAGGGTCCCGGGACTTCAGGTTAGAACTAAAACTCCTACAGGGTCCCGGGACGTCAGGTTAGAACTAAAACTCACATCTACAGGGTCCCGGGACTTCAGGTTAGAACTACAACTCACAGCTACAGGGTCCCGGGACTTCAGGTTAGAACCAAAACTCACAGCTACAGGGTCCCAGGACTTCAGAACTAAAACTCACATCTACAGGGTCCTGGGACTTCAGGTTATAACTAAAACTCACAGCTACAGGGTGCCAGGACTTCAGGTTAGAGCTACAACTCACATTTACAGGGTCCCGGGACTTCAGGTTAGAACTACAACTCACATCTACAGGGTCCCGGGACTTCAGGCTAGAACTAAAACTCACATCTACAGGGTCCCAGGACTTCAGGTTAGAACTTTATCTCCTTTTCACTCAGTCTGACCCGTTTAAAGAGTCACTGTGTAACTTTTCTGAGAGTGAAAGAGAGAGACAGAGAGAAAGAGAGAGAGGAGTGAAAAAGTAAAGAAAGAGGTGTAGAGAAAGGAGAAGAGAGAGTGAAAGAGAGAAAAAGGGAGAGAAACAGAGGATAGGGGGGAGGATACAGAAAAGAGAGAGAGGGATGAGAAGAGGAGGGGGGTAGAGAAAGGAAAAGAGAGAAAAAGAAAGAGAAAGAGAAGAGTGAAAGAGGAAAGAGAGAGGGGTAGAGAAAGGAGAAGAGAGCGTGAAAGAGAAAAAAAGAGAGAAAGACAAGAAAGAGAAGAGTGAAAGAGAAAAGAGAGGGGTAGAGAAAGGAGAAAAAAAGAGCGAAAGAGAGAAAAGAGCAAAAAATAGAAAAAGAGAAAGAGAAGAGTGAAAGAGGAAAAAGAGAAAAAAAGACAGAGAGAGGAGTGAAAAAGGAAAGAGAGGGGTAGAGAAAGGTGTGAAAGAGGAGAGAAGAGCGAAAGAGAGAGAAAAAAGAGAGAGAGAGTCAGAAGAGGAAAGTGAGAGGAACAGTGAGGAAGAAGAAAAGAGAGAGAGATAAGGAAAGCAGGGACAGAGGAAGGGCAGGAGAGAGAGAGTGAAGGATACAGGGGAAAGGGGGGGGGAGGGGGTGAAAGAGGAAAGAGAGAGAAAAAGAGAGAGAGAAGAGTGAAAAAGGAAAGAGAGAGGAGTAGAGAAAGGAGAAGAGAGAGTGAAAGAGAGAGAAAAGAGAGAGAAGAGCGTAGAGACGAAGCTAAAACAGAAAGTCGCTGAAGACATTCTGAACTGAAGTCCTTGGACCTCCTGAAGTCCTTGGACCTCCTGAAGTCCTGAAGTCCTTGGACCTCCTGCAGATCTTCAGGAGTTTTTGAACTGAAGTCCTTGAACCTCCTGAAGTCCTGAAGTCCTTGAACCTCCTGAAGTCCTGAAGTCCTTGGACCTCCTGAAGTCCTGAAGTCCTTGGACCTCCTGCAGATCTTCAGGAGTTTTTGCGGTGGCTGAAGCTCTTCTTCACGTACCTGTCCGTTGAGCAGAGTCATGGGGATGTTGCAGTAGACGTGGCGCCCCCCGGGGCCCAGAGTGGAGAACTGCACTGTGGGGGGCGGGGCGAGGGGCGGGGCGAGGGGCGGGGTCAGGGGCGGGGCCTGTGGCGGCGGCAGCTGAAACTCGTAACCGCGACAGAAATGTCTCATCTGGGCCGCCGTAGCGTGACCGCCCCCTAGAGGTAAAGTCATCTGGTTATAGTCTGGGATCTCCGTCGCCAAGGCAACCTGGGGAGAGAAAAGAAACCACTTAAAGGCCTACTGTGGAACATTTCACAGGACCGGGCAATATAACAATAACATTTATAATCAAATCGGTGTATTTATTGACTGATTTCCCTTTTTATTTTATTTTTTCAATATAATTTCACAAAAATAAACAGTACAGACCTTCACTTGTCTTAGATTAGTCCTGGTTTAGTCTTAGTTTAGTCCTGGTTTAGTTCTGGTTTTATCTTGGTTTAGTCCTGGTTTAGTCTTAGTCCTGGTTCTGTCTTAGTTTAGTCCTGGTTTAGTCCTGGTTTAGTCCTGGTTTAGTTCTGGTTTAGTCCTGGTTTAGTCCTGGTTTTGTTCTGGTCTCATTCCAATTCTCTGGTGAAGGAGTTTTGTCAGTGTAGAGCATAACCTAGAATGTTCCGGAGTATGGCTTTAATGTAGAGAATAAAAGAGCCCAATGAGTCTAAAACCTGGAATAATCTCCTGGACTCTGTTTAGACTCAGAGTAGGAGTAATATTTGATTATCGCCTTTAGCTTTTATTTCATTTCCTGATTCGGCCTGGATATCGTACCTGGTGGTGGGCGTGCCGAGTGTCGTTGGGCGGGGCCAGAGAGGCAGAGGTGGTCGTCATGGCGATGGTGGACACTGTGGTCTGAAGGTCCCCGAACAGGCCCTGCTCCCCCGAGTCCATCACCTGCAAACAAAGAAACACAGAAAACCATCCAGTCACCAAGTTTACTGATCTCTTCTTTTTGGATTGAAGGCGTCAGGAGGTCCCCGTTTGTACCTGCCGTCTGGACAGCGTCTCCCTGCGTTTGGACGGCATCTCGTAAACCAGCTGCTTCCAGAACTTTGAGGACAAGTCGTTGCTTTTGGGACCTCTCCACTTGATGATGGTCAGGAGCTGAGAGCAGGAGGTAAACACAAGAGTCAGCGCACAGATAACTCTTCTGCTTCTTATAGTTTAGTTAGGGCTGCTTCCCATTTCTCTGTCTTACCCCTTCGTCTTCTTAACCCTTCCCCTTTATCTATGTCTTTGTCTCGCCCCTCGATACCGAGCTGAGAGGACTCAGGGTACGAATGTTCCCCTAAGAAATGGGGCGCCACTCGATTACCGTTTGATTACCGATTACCGTAAACCTGCTAAACTGTTAATCGATTATTACAACTGCTGAAAATACATTTATGAGACTCCTCGGCTGGTCCATGTGACGCTGCCATCCTGATCCCAAAACCTGCCTGAGCTTGTAGGCGTACCCCTTCGTTTCAAGTCTGGTCGAGAGCTTACTTTGTCTCAAGGGGCATGTAGCCCGAGGTCGTGATCAAAATTAGAATCAGGACACCCCTCGACCTCACATGAACGCGCAAAACCAAGGGGTAGGGGTAAGATGAAGGGGTAAGACGGAGGAATGGGATGCAGCCTTAGACTTAGGGTGACCACCGGCATGAAACAGGAAAGGAGGACACTTGTGTCCAAAAAGGAGGACAAAGGCCCTAAAGTGAGGACACCTTGTTTTTTGTTTTGTTTTCCCTCAGGGAAGAAAAACAACTTATGAATAATGTATGAAGTCAACATATATTTATTAACATGGAACACCCATCAAAAAGAAAAATGTGGCAAATTATGGTCAAGATGAAATGAACAAAAAACAATATCATCACCAATTCACTGAAAAAACAGTCTTTGCCATCATACGCCATGGCAAAGAAGAAAGAAATCTCACTTTTAAGAGGTCAGATCTCGCTACCTGGATTTGTGGAATTCGCACAAAATCCCCAAAATATGATTTGCAATTATGAAAGCCGTAATGTAAATATTGTAACGTATTTTAACTGTCGACATTGAGAGGAAACGTAAGTGAAACTTGTTACGCACGGCACTAAAGAAAAGAACATTTTAAGGGACAGTAATAAGATGAAGATGGAAGAAGGAGCCAAGTTGCAGCTCAAAGAATGGCTGATAGCGCAGATAGAGAGCGGACAAAACGAGGGGCTGACGGGTTGTATCAGAATGTTTGAAGAAGAAGAAGTGAAACTTTATTGATCTCACACTGGAGAAATTCTTCTCTGCATTTTAACCCATCCTATATATATATATACACATATATTAGGAGCAGTGGGCAGCACACATTAGGGCGCCCGGGGACCATCTCCATGATCTTCTTGCTTCGGTTTGGTCAGGACCTAAGCTGGAGTACCTATGGTGCATGTTTTGGTTGGTGGGGGAAACCGGAGTGCCCGGAGGAAACCCACCCAGACACGGGGAGAACATGCAAACTCCACACAGAAAGGCCCGGGCGACCCGGGGATCGAACCCAGAACCTTCTTGCTGTGAAGCAAGAGCGCTAACCACTCTGCTACCGTGCTGCCAAAAAAAAAAAAAAAAATCAGGGGAGAGCGCGGACGCAGTCCCCCACTACCAGAAAT
>JAVJIX010000119.1:52500-100000 GCA_036785185.1 Paratrypauchen microcephalus
TGATTAGTTATAGTCGAAAAGTGATTAGTTATAGTCGAAAAGTGATTAGTTCTAGTCGAAAAGTGATTAGTTCTAGTCGAAAATTGATTAGATCTAGTCGAAAAGTGATTAGTTCTAGTCTAAAATTGATTAGTTCTAGTCGAAAATTGATTAGTTCTAGTCGAAAAGTGATTAGTTCTCATCCAAAAGTGATTAGTTCTAGTCTAAAATTGATTAGTTCTAGTCTAAAATTGATTAGTTCTAGTCGAAAAGTGATTAGTTCTAGTCTTAAATTGATTAGTTCTAGTCTAAAAGTGATTAGTTCTAGTCGAAAAGTGATTAATTCTAGTCGAAAAGTGATTAGTTCTAGTCTAAAAGTGATTAGTTCTAGTCTAAAATTGATTAGTTCTAGTCTAAAAGTGATTAGTTCTAGTCTAAAAGTGATTAGTTCTAGTCTAAAAGTGATTAGTTCTAGTCGAAAAGTGATTAGTTCTAGTCTAAAAGTGATTAGTTCTAGTCTAAAATTGATTAGTTCTAGTCTAAAATTGATTAGTTCTAGTCGAAAAGTGATTAGTTATAGTTGAAAAGTGATTAGTTCTAGTCTAAAAGTGATTAGTTCTAGTCTAAAATTGATTAGTTCTAGTTGAAAATTGATTAGTTCTCGTCGAAAAGTGATTAGTTCTAGTCTAAAATTGATTAGTTCTAGTCGAAAATTGATTAGTTCTAGTCGAAAAGTGATTAGTTCTAGTCGAAAAGTGATTAGTTCTAGTCTAAAAGTGATTAGTTCTAGTCGAAAATTGATTAGATCTAGTCGAAAAGTGATTAGTTCTAGTCTAAAATTGATTAGTTCTAGTCGAAAATTGATTAGTTCTAGTCGAAAAGTGATTAGTTCTAGTCGAAAAGTGATTAGTTCTAGTCGAAAATTGATTAGATCTAGTCGAAAAGTGATTAGTTCTAGTCTAAAATTGATTAGTTCTAGTCGAAAATTGATTAGTTCTAGTCGAAAAGTGATTAGTTCTCATCCAAAAGTGATTAGTTCTAGTCTAAAATTGATTAGTTCTAGTCTAAAATTGATTAGTTCTAGTCGAAAAGTGATTAGTTCTAGTCTTAAATTGATTAGTTCTAGTCTAAAAGTGATTAGTTCTAGTCGAAAAGTGATTAATTCTAGTCGAAAAGTGATTAGTTCTAGTCTAAAAGTGATTAGTTCTAGTCGAAAATTGATTAGTTCTAGTCTAAAATTGATTAGTTCTAGTCGAAAATTGATTAGTTCTAGTCGAAAAGTGATTAGTTCTAGTCGAAAATTGATTAGTTCTAGTCGAAAAGTGATTAGTTCTAGTCGAAAAGTGATTAGTTCTAGTCGAAAATTGATTAGTTCTAGTCGAAAAGTGATTAGTTCTAGTCTAAAATTGATTAGTTCTAGTCGAAAATTGATTAGTTCTAGTCGAAAAGTGATTAGTTCTCATCCAAAAGTGATTAGTTCTAGTCTAAAATTGATTAGTTTTAGTCTAAAATTGATTAGTTCTAGTCGAAAAGTGATTAGTTCTAGTCTTAAATTGATTAGTTCTAGTCTAAAAGTGATTAGTTCTAGTCGAAAAGTGATTAGTTATAGTCGAAAAGTGATTAGTTATAGTCGAAAAGTGATTAGTTCTAGTCGAAAAGTGATTCGTTCTCGTCCAAAAGTGATTAGTTCTAGTCTAAAATTGATTAGTTCTAGTCTAAAATTGATTAGTTCTAGTCGAAAATTGATTAGTTCTAGTCGAAAAGTGATTAGTTCTAGTCGAAAAGTGATTAGTTCTAGTCGAAAATTGATTAGATCTAGTCGAAAAGTGATTAGTTCTAGTCTAAAATTGATTAGTTCTAGTCGAAAATTGATTAGTTCTAGTCGAAAAGTGATTAGTTCTCATCCAAAAGTGATTAGTTCTAGTCTAAAATTGATTAGTTCTAGTCTAAAATTGATTAGTTCTAGTCGAAAAGTGATTAGTTCTAGTCTTAAATTGATTAGTTCTAGTCTAAAAGTGATTAGTTCTAGTCGAAAAGTGATTAATTCTAGTCGAAAAGTGATTAGTTCTAGTCTAAAAGTGATTAGTTCTAGTCTAAAAGTGATTAGTTCTAGTCGAAAAGTGATTAGTTATAGTCGAAAAGTGATTAGTTATAGTCGAAAAGTGATTAGTTCTAGTCGAAAAGTGATTAATTCTAGTCGAAAAGTGATTCGTTCTCGTCCAAAAGTGATTAGTTCTAGTCTAAAATTGATTAGTTCTAGTCGAAAATTGATTAGTTCTAGTCGAAAAGTGATTAGTTCTAGTCTTAAATTGATTAGTTCTAGTCTAAAAGTGATTAGTTCTAGTCGAAAAATGATTAGTTATAGTCGAAAAGTGATTAGTTATAGTCGAAAAGTGATTAGTTCTAGTCGAAAAGTGATTCGTTCTCGTCCAAAAGTGATTAGTTCTAGTCTAAAATTGATTAGTTCTAGTCTAAAATTGATTAGTTCTAGTCGAAAATTGATTAGTTCTAGTCGAAAAGTGATTAGTTCTAGTCGAAAAGTGATTAGTTCTAGTCGAAAATTGATTAGATCTAGTCGAAAAGTGATTAGTTCTAGTCTAAAATTGATTAGTTCTAGTCTAAAATTGATTAGTTCTAGTCGAAAAGTGATTAGTTCTCATCCAAAAGTGATTAGTTCTAGTCTAAAATTGATTAGTTCTAGTCTAAAATTGATTAGTTCTAGTCGAAAAGTGATTAGTTCTAGTCTTAAATTGATTAGTTCTAGTCTAAAAGTGATTAGTTCTAGTCGAAAAGTGATTAATTCTAGTCGAAAAGTGATTAGTTCTAGTCTAAAAGTGATTAGTTCTAGTCTAAAAGTGATTAGTTCTAGTCGAAAAGTGATTAGTTATAGTCGAAAAGTGATTAGTTATAGTCGAAAAGTGATTAGTTCTAGTCGAAAAGTGATTAATTCTAGTCGAAAAGTGATTCGTTCTCGTCCAAAAGTGATTAGTTCTAGTCTAAAATTGATTAGTTCTAGTCGAAAATTGATTAGTTCTAGTCGAAAAGTGATTAGTTCTAGTCGAAAATTGATTAGATCTAGTCGAAAAGTGATTAGTTCTAGTCTAAAATTGATTAGTTCTAGTCGAAAATTGATTAGTTCTAGTCGAAAAGTGATTAGTTCTCATCCAAAAGTGATTAGTTCTAGTCTAAAATTGATTAGTTCTAGTCTAAAATTGATTAGTTCTAGTCGAAAAGTGATTAGTTCTAGTCTTAAATTGATTAGTTCTAGTCTAAAAGTGATTAGTTCTAGTCGAAAAGTGATTAATTCTAGTCGAAAAGTGATTAGTTCTAGTCTAAAATTGATTAGTTCTAGTCTAAAATTGATTAGTTCTAGTCGAAAAGTGATTAGTTCTAGTCTTAAATTGATTAGTTCTAGTCTAAAAGTGATTAGTTCTAGTCGAAAAGTGATTAGTTATAGTCGAAAAGTGATTAGTTATAGTCGAAAAGTGATTAGTTCTAGTCGAAAAGTGATTCGTTCTCGTCCAAAAGTGATTAGTTCTAGTCTAAAATTGATTAGTTCTAGTCTAAAATTGATTAGTTCTAGTCGAAAATTGATTAGTTCTAGTCGAAAAGTGATTAGTTCTAGTCGAAAATTGATTAGTTCTAGTCGAAAAGTGATTAGTTCTAGTCTAAAATTGATTAGTTCTAGTCTAAAATTGATTAGTTCTAGTCGAAAATTGATTAGTTCTAGTCGAAAAGTGATTAGTTCTAGTCGAAAAGTGATTAGTTCTAGTCGAAAATTGATTAGATCTAGTCGAAAAGTGATTAGTTCTAGTCTAAAATTGATTAGTTCTAGTCGAAAATTGATTAGTTCTAGTCGAAAAGTGATTAGTTCTCATCCAAAAGTGATTAGTTCTAGTCTAAAATTGATTAGTTCTAGTCTAAAATTGATTAGTTCTAGTCGAAAAGTGATTAGTTCTAGTCTTAAATTGATTAGTTCTAGTCTAAAAGTGATTAGTTCTAGTCGAAAAGTGATTAATTCTAGTCGAAAAGTGATTAGTTCTAGTCTAAAAGTGATTAGTTCTAGTCTAAAAGTGATTAGTTCTAGTCGAAAAGTGATTAGTTATAGTCGAAAAGTGATTAGTTATAGTCGAAAAGTGATTAGTTCTAGTCGAAAAGTGATTAATTCTAGTCGAAAAGTGATTCGTTCTCGTCCAAAAGTGATTAGTTCTAGTCTAAAATTGATTAGTTCTAGTCGAAAATTGATTAGTTCTAGTCGAAAAGTGATTAGTTCTAGTCGAAAATTGATTAGATCTAGTCGAAAAGTGATTAGTTCTAGTCTAAAATTGATTAGTTCTAGTCGAAAATTGATTAGTTCTAGTCGAAAAGTGATTAGTTCTCATCCAAAAGTGATTAGTTCTAGTCTAAAATTGATTAGTTCTAGTCTAAAATTGATTAGTTCTAGTCGAAAAGTGATTAGTTCTAGTCTTAAATTGATTAGTTCTAGTCTAAAAGTGATTAGTTCTAGTCGAAAAGTGATTAATTCTAGTCGAAAAGTGATTAGTTCTAGTCTAAAAGTGATTAGTTCTAGTCTAAAATTGATTAGTTCTAGTCTAAAAGTGATTAGTTCTAGTCTAAAAGTGATTAGTTCTAGTCTAAAAGTGATTAGTTCTAGTCGAAAAGTGATTAGTTCTAGTCTAAAAGTGATTAGTTCTAGTCTAAAATTGATTAGTTCTAGTCTAAAATTGATTAGTTCTAGTCGAAAAGTGATTAGTTATAGTTGAAAAGTGATTAGTTCTAGTCTAAAAGTGATTAGTTCTAGTCTAAAATTGATTAGTTCTAGTTGAAAATTGATTAGTTCTCGTCCAAAAGTGATTAGTTCTAGTCTAAAATTGATTAGTTCTAGTCTAAAATTGATTAGTTCTAGTCGAAAAGTGATTAGTTCTAGTCTAAAAGTGATTAGTTCTAGTCGAAAAGTGATTAGTTCTAGTCTAAAATTGATTAGTTCTAGTTGAAAATTGATTAGTTCTAGTCTAAAAGTGATTAGTTCTAGTCTAAAATTGATTAGTTCTAGTCTAAAATTGATTAGTTCTAGTCTAAAATTGATTAGTTCTAGTCTAAAAGTGATTAGTTCTAGTTGAAAATTGATAAGTTCTAGTCGAAAATTGATTAGTTCTAGTTGAAAATTGATTAGTTCTAGTCGAAAAGTGATTAGTTCTAGTCGAAAATTGATTAGTTATAGTCTAAAATTGATTAGTTATATTCGAAAAGTGATTAGTTCTAGTCTAAAAGTGATTAGTTCTAGTCTAAAAGTGATTAGTTCTAGTCTAAAAGTGATTAGTTCTAGTCTAAAAGTGATTAGTTGTAGTTATAGTCGTAAAGTTAGCTGTGATTTCTCTGTTTGCAGATGTTCATAAGGATTCATAAGGATCCATTTATCTCGCTGAAGTTTTTAGGTCTGCTTCGGCGTCCCTTTGTGTTGTTAAAAAGCAGAGTTCTCCCCCAGAGCCATTTAAAAACAGATATTTCCATCCTTTATCACACAAATAAAGCCCTGCCCTCCGCTCGCCGCTCCCGCACCGCTCCCAAACTCCGAACACGCCACGCTTCTGTCGCCGTCTCGGATAATTCTACCATTTATTTCTCTAAAAAACGAGTTTGGAAACGTGTCGTGATGATGCACACAATAATGAGGTCATCTTTCAGTCTGCAGTCGCCGTTCACTTAAATTAACGCCACGAATAAAAGATGAGACCAAAATAAGGGTACGGTTGGGGCTTTTTAAAACACTCGGAACTTGGAGGAAGTGCATAAAACTGTGCTTTTGTTTCACCTAATTTAATTACAGTTTATGTGAAATGTTAAGGAGATTTTAATGTCCTGGTGGGGAGATTTGTCCTCCATATTAAACCTGTTCTTCAATAAAACAGTTCTTCAATATTACAGAGTCTAAACTAGGACTAAACGAGACTTAAAGGGCCCATATTGTGTTCTGATTTAGTTTCCTCCTCACAAACACACCTGGACTTGTGTTTGTTTCATAGTTTCTAAACTAAACCAAAGCTAAACCAGGGACTAAACCAGGACTAAACCAGGACTAAACCAGGACTCACTGCTGCTGGGGATGAGGTCTCGGTCGGGGATGAACAGTTTGTATCCGTAGTGTTTCTCCAGAACATCAGGGAGGATCTCCAGAGCAAAGGTCTCCTCGTCACTGCTGGGGCTGGACACAACACAGAATAAACCAACAAAAATATAAAAGAATGTAGATCAAAACTCAACCTCACAATTATTTAAAATAATTTAAGTAAAAATCTCTTGTCTTGTTCCCGTGGGCCCAGACTGTGTCTCCTCTCATTTTGTGGAAATTTATGGAAAATGCATCTACTTTTTTTTTTTTCAAATTAATCTTTTTCTTTTCACAAAACAAAATAAAAAAATATCTTTCAGTAATGATATAAACAAGACAGATTGTAATTATTATTTTTTTAATCAAATTTCTTCCTTCAGATTTTCCCTGACAGATGATCGTCTGCAGACTTCTCCAGTAAAAACCCCAGAGCTGATCTCTGACCGTTAGACTCAGACACTGACCGTCCGATGTTGTCCAGGTCCACTTTGGTGTAGGACAGGTAGGCGTCGTACTCTTTATTGTCTGTGGACAGAAAACACCAGGATTAAAGGGAGTCAGAGTTTACTTCTTATATCCATTCATCAGGACCGGGTCGCAGGCACAAACAGTTTAAACAGGGACTCCCAGACTTCCTTCACCCCAGACACTTCCTCCAGTTCTTCCGGGGGGACCCCAAGGTGTTCCCAGGCCAGCCGGGAGACATAGTCCCTCCAGAGTGTCCTGGGTCTTCCCCGGGGACTCCTCCCGGTGGGACATGCCCGGAACACCTCCTGAGGGAGGAGTCCAGGAGGAGTCCGGAACAGACGCCCGAGCCAGACCAGGTCTAAACTGGGACTAAACCAGGTCTAAACCAGGTCTAAACTGGGACTAAACCAGGTCTAAACCAGGTCTAAACTGGGACTAAACCAGGTCTAAACCAGGTCTAAACTGAGACTAAACCAGGTCTAAACCAGGTCTAAACTGGGTCTAAACCAGGTCTAAACTGGGACTAAATCAGGTCTAAACTGGGACTAAACCAGGTCTAAACTGGGACTAAACCAGGTCTAAACCAGGTCTAAACTGGGACTAAACCAGGTCTAAACTGGGTCTAAACCAGGTCTAAACTGGGACTAAATCAGGTCTAAACTGGGACTAAACCAGGTCTAAACTGGGACTAAACCAGGTCTAAACCAGGTCTAAACTGGGACTAAACCAGGTCTAAACTGGGACTAAACCAGGTCTAAACCAGGTCTAAACTGGGACTAAACCAGGTCTAAACCAGGTCTAAGCTGGGACTAAATCAGGTCTAAACCAGGTCTAAACTGGGACTAAACCAGGTCTAAACCAGGTCTAAACTGGGACTAAACCAGGTCTAAACTGGGACTAAACCAGGTCTGAACCGGGACTAAACCAGGTCTAAACTGGGACTAAATCAGGTCTAAACCAGGTCTAAACTGGGACTAAACCAGGTCTAAACCAGGTCTAAACTGGGACTAAACCAGGTCTAAACTGGGACTAAACCAGGTCTAAACCAGGTCTAAACTGGGACTAAACCAGGTCTAAACCAGGTCTAAACTGGGACTAAACCAGGTCTCAACCAGGTCTAAACTGGGCCTAAACCAGGTCTAAACTGGGACTAAACCAAGTCTAAACCAGGTCTAAACTGGGACTAAACCAAGTCTAAACCAGGTCTAAACTGGGACTAAACCAGGTCTAAACCAGGTCTAAACTGGGCCTAAACCAGGTCTCAACCAGGTCTAAACTGGGCCTAAACCAGGTCTAAACTGGGACTAAACCAGGTCTAAACCAGGTCTAAACTGGGACTAAACCAGGTCTCAACCAGGTCTAAACTGGGCCTAAACCAGGTCTAAACTGGGACTAAACCAGGTCTAAACCAGGTCTAAACTGGGACTAAACCAAGAATAAACCAGGTCTAAACTGGGACTAAACCAGGTCTAAACCAGGTCTAAACTGGGACTAAACCAGGTCTAAACCAGGTCTAAACCAGGACTAAACCAGGTCTAAACCAGGTCTGAACCAGGACTAAACCAGGTCTACTCCTCACTCTATCTCTAAGGGAGCGTCCAGCCTCTGTGGAGGAAACTCATTTCGGCCGCTTGTATCGGCGATCTCGTCCTTTCGGTCATTACCCAGAGCTCATGACCATAGGTGAGGGGAGGAACGGAGATCGACGGTAAATCGAGAGCTTTGCCTTTCGGCTCAGCTCCCTCTTCACCACAACGGTCCGGTACAACGACCGCATCACTGCCGACGCCGCACCGATCCACCTGTCAATCTCACGCTCCATCCTCCCCTCACTCGAGAACAAGACCCTGAGATACTTGAACTCCTCCACCTGAGGCAAGGACTCTCCACCACCCGGAGAGGGCGAGACACCTTTATCCGGTCAAGAACCATGGCCTCGGATTTGGAGGAGCTGATCCTCATCCCAACCGCTTCACACTCGGCTGCAAACCGCCCAGTGCACGCTGGAGGTCCTGGTTTATTGAAGCCATCAGGACAACATCCATAAATATAATGAACAGAACCGTGACAAAGGGCAGCCCTGGAGTCCAACATGCACCGGAAACAGGTCCGACTTACCACCGGCAATGTGAACACTCCGGTCATACAGGGACCGAACAGCCCCAAACTCCCAGAGCACTCGCCACAGGACCCCACGAGGGACACGAGGACCCTACGAGGGACACGAGGACCCCACGAGGGACACGAGGACCCTACAAGGGACACGAGGACCCCACGAGGGACATGAAGACCCCACGAGGGACACGAGGACCCCACGAGGGACACGAGGACCCCACGAGGGACATGAAGACCCCACGAGGGACATGAAGACCCCACGAGGGACATGAGGACCCCACGAGGGACATGAGGACCCCACGAGGGACACGAGGACCCCACGAGGGACATGAAGACCCCACGAGGGACACGAGGACCCCACGAGGGACACGAGGACCCCACGAGGGACATGATGACCCCAAGAGGGACACGAAGACCCCAAGAGGGACATGAGGACCCCAAGAGGGACATGAGGACCCCACGAGGGACACGAGGACCCCACGAGGGACACGAGGACCCCACGAGGGACATGATGACCCCAAGAGGGACACGAAGACCCCAAGAGGGACACAAGGACCCCACGAGGGACACGAGGACCCCAAGAGGGACATGAATACCCCACGAGGGACATGAGGACCCCACGAGGGACATGAGGACCCCATGAGAGACATGAGGACCCCACGAGGGACACGAGGACCCCACGAGGGACATGAAGACCCCACGAGGGACACGAGGACCCCACGAGGGACACGAGGACCCCACGAGGGACATGATGACCCTACGAGGGACACGAGGACCCCACGAGGGAAACGAGGACCCCACGAGGGACACGAGGACCCCACGAGGGACACGAGGACCCTACGAGGGACACGAGGACCCCACGAGGGACACGAGGACCCCACGAGGGACACGAGGACCCCACGAGGGACACGAGGACCCCACGAGGGACACGAGGACCCCACGAGGGACACGAGGACCCCACGAGGGACACGAGGACCCCACGAGGGACATGAGGACCCCACGAGGGACACGAGGACCCTACGAGAGACTTGAAGACCCCACGAGGGACACGAGGACCCCACGAGGGACATGAAGACCCCACGAGGGACACGAGGACCCTACGAGAGACTTGAAGACCCCACGAGGGACACGAGGACCCCACGAGGGACATGAAGACCCCACGAGGGACACGAGGACCCCACGAGGGACACGAGGACCCCACGAGGGACATGATGACCCCAAGAGGGACACGAAGACCCCAAAAGGGACATGAGGACCCCACGAGGGACACGAGGACCCCACGAGGGACATGAAGACCCCACGAGGGACACGAGGACCCCACGAGGGACACGAGGACCCCACGAGGGACATGATGACCCCAAGAGGGACACGAAGACCCCAAGAGGGACATGAGGACCCCAAGAGGGACATGAGGACCCCACGAGGGACACGAGGACCCCACGAGGGACACGAGGACCCCACGAGGGACATGATGACCCCAAGAGGGACACGAAGACCCCAAGAGGGACACAAGGACCCCACGAGGGACACGAGGACCCCAAGAGGGACATGAATACCCCACGAGGGACATGAGGACCCCACGAGGGACATGAGGAGCCCACGTGGGACATGAGGGACACGAAAATGCAGTGTTACATGCTATTTCTTTTCATTTTTGACAACTTTTCTGAGAATATTTCTGCCTTCCAGCGTCACTGAAAAGCTTTGTGTTTGTGTCTCATGAGGCTCACCATGACTCTCCCTGTGCTCTGTGTTCTAATTTTGTTGGATTTTACAGTGTTTTGTGTTTTAAACGTGGTTTAATCGGGTCTGTCCACGTTAATATGGCCCACGGAGAGGTTTTAAAAAGGATCAGTAGAGTTTTAAATATAAATTACACATTCAGAGGAGTGGGAGTGCTTCATTAACGAGCGGAAATTCACTTTATTTTCCCACTAAACTGAAGCAACTGTGACGATATCTTTGTCTACTGTTCTAATGATGTTTCTCCTCAAAAACTATAATAATAATACAGTACAATACAACAACAAGAAAACTGGCTAAAATGATGATGTCTATACCACATTTAGTATGTATAATGTGTCATTTATTTTGCTATATGTAAATATGTGACCAACTGTGGCAAAATCAGACACAAGTCGTCCCGGAGGCATTTTGAGTTATTCACAGATTGTGAAAGTGTAGATTCTAAGCTTTCCAATGATGCCTTACACATGGAAATCTGACAACATTTGAAGAATTTGTGGCCATTTGAAAGCGGCACATTCTGAAATCGACGAGCTGAGAAAAGCTGCGTTAAAGATCCTCTTGTTCAGGCCTTCTGAGCTCATCTGCAGGACATTAAGATCACTGAGATCACTGTGGTGTTTCAGGCAGAATTAGAAGGTACTTTGTTAAAATAGAAATGCTTTTATAACAAAAAGTCCATATAATCATTCAGTAATCACAGGATATATGTTAAGTCAAAGTCATAACAGCAGAATAAGAAATACACAGAATCACCTGACTCTGGATGGATTCTGTTCCTCACCCTTATGAAAAAAACTACAGTGTATAACAGGAAAACTGCAGTTTTGTCGTGTCCAAAATATTGCATTATGCAGTACAATGCAGTACAAGAATGAGAACTTCGGACTTCTTCAAACGGGTGTGTTGAAGGAGAGGGAGCAGCCCCAGAACATACAAGAAGAAAATAATCCTGCACTCCGTCTTATTTGCAAAATGTGACGCACCACAGACTTTGAGCCCTCATGTCATGTCGTGTTTTTGTGGGTTTTTTTTTCAAAATTTGTGATTTTCGTTTTTTTGCAGAATGTGCAAGTTGAGATCATGAAGAAGCCTCTCCATGTTTCAGATAACAGCATTAGTGACGTTAAAAACATACATTTTTTATTTCAAATTGGCTTGTTTTTCGGAAAGAAATGGGGCGTGTATAAATCAACATATATTCCCACGCTCGCGCGCTCGCCAGTCCTGTTGCGAGGAGCGCTGAGGGGGTTTCCCCTGTTCGCCGATCAGCTGTGAAGAGCTCCTGCGTATGTAAGCAGCACTGCAGGACACTAAAAGACATGAAAATGGACTTTTAACTTCTACTTGGACACATGACACGTTCGGGAGACCTTCGGGACAGGTTCGGGACATGTCCATTTCTCCGGAGCTCGTGTACAGAGTGTGATTTAGCTCCGAAACACACGATACGCGTTTACACGTGGAGATACGCCGAAAACACTGCAACAACGGGTGAGTTATAATTATGATCATATTTGTGCATCAAATGGACTTTATAGACTTTAGGACATGTTTAAATACTAATTCAGCTTTCGTATGGCGATCATCTGTGCACAATGCGGCTAAGCTAATGCTAACGCTAGCATTGAAACAATGCGGTGAGCGCGATCAAGAACAGTCTCTTTAGGTTCATTTCCACTCTATTTTGTTTATATGAAAGTGTAAAATTTGTAAGATTTATTAAGACATGCAACGTTTCGGCACTAGGCCATTTTTGCCTGATGAAGGCCCAGTGCCGAAACATTGCAAGTTTTAGTAAATCTTACATTTTGCAAGCAAGAACATGGACATGTGAACATATGGATCAATAAAGTTTGTCTAAGTCTAAGTCTAAGTAAGATGGAGTGCGGAATTATTTTTGGTATTTTTGGTCGTCTGTTGCAATAAGATGTAATATGATGCTAATGTTGACACGAGCCCCCTGCTTTCAGCTAAATATCTCCCTTTGATGCAGAAATAATATGACCCACGAAAGCTGAAGTATTTAGACATGTCCTAAAATCTCTAGTGTCAAAGTTCAGAGGCACTTTACTCACCCCATAAGAAAGAGAAATGCGTTCCTGCAAACATCATCGGCGACTTACTTTTTGTCAGGGGCTTTACCTTTTGTCAGGGTTTTCTCCGATGTTACGTCTGTTTGCCTCGTTGTCCGATTATTCGTGTATCCACGGTCTTTCGGCAGTTAAAGAATCTGATCTCATTCTGTAAATAAGGTCTGGAGAAAGTTTCTGGCTGAATTTTTCCCGAGGAGAGAGTTCGCCTTCCTTCTTACGTAGCATTTACAGCCAAAATTACGTATTTTCTCCATTTCAATATCCTTATGCTCTTCAGATGTTCCTGTAGATAAAACATCTGATATCTTACGATCAGCTCCTGTGTGCGACAGATCGGCGTCCCGTAAAACGATTCAGCTCATCCGCAGAACATTACAACTTTACCTGCAGCTCCGCAGCTTCAGTACCACGAGGTTTGGTTTTCGTTCACAGCTGATGGCGGAAAAAGAAAACAAAAGAGCGCTAATCGTCACGTGAACGGCCAGTAGTGCCAGTATGGAAATTATAGTACAGTCATACCTCACCTTACGAAAGACCCAAATACGAATAATCCAAGTTACAAAACGCCTTTACGTAAAATTTCCGTCTCTGAATACGAAAGAAAATTCAAGTTACGAAACGCAAAATCTCAAAAATTCAAATAATGCGCGCTCGGCTTCGCAGCCGCCCAAATCCCCCGAAACGTAAATACACTTGTAAATACACTTGTAAATACACTCTCCAACAGGGTTTAGGGGGTACTGGGGGCCTTGGAACGAATCAGGCCTTTTACATTGCGACTCTACTTACGAAAAAAATCACGTTACGAAACCACTTCTGGAACGAATTAACTTCGTAAGGTGAGGTATGACTGTAATTTACACACTCCCAGATTCTTTAGGAAAAACTCGCCAATTTCAAAGAAAAAGACACATGGAGTGGCTTCTTCATGATCTCAACCAGCACATTCTGCAAAAAAAATGAAAATCACAAATTTTGAAAAATAAAAAAAAAAGCTTCTAACGCAATTTTCTCCGGTTCGTTCTGAGCGACTTGTGGCGGGTTTTGCCGTGGTCGGTCACATATTTGTAAAGTTTCGTGACTCTATAATGAACAGGGGTGGGTTAGTATAAGTTTTCTTCTTCCCGTTTCTTTTCGAGAAATGCTCTTCTGTCGTTCACAGTGTTTATGTCGCATGTGTACGATTATTTTTTCTGTCTTGGCACAAACTCAAAATAAAAACAAATCAACCCAGCCGTGTAAAACCGAGCGTTTAACGGTAAATAAAGTCATACCGTCCTCCGTCTCGTCGCTGCCGAAGTGTCTCCTGTAGCACAGAAGCAGCTCCAGGTTGTAGCATTTGTACAGCGCCGTGAGGACCCCCAAAACCACGAGGATTACCCCGAGACCCCCGGCCAGCTCCAGCCTGTACATGTCTGTGTGAGAGAGAAGAGAAAGAGACATGTGAGGACCCCAAAACCACGAGGAACACCCCGGAATCCCCAGTCTGTACATGTCTGCGAGAGAGAGAACAGAGAGAGAGACATGTGAGGACCCCAAAACCACGAGGAACACCCTGGAAACCCCAGTCTGTACATGTCTGTGAGAGAGAGAAGAGAGAGAGACATGTGAGGACCCCAAAACCACGAGGAACACCCCCAGAACCCCCAGTCTGTACATGTCTGTGAGAGAGAGACATGTGAGGACCCCAAAACCACGACGAACACCCCCAGAACCCCCAGTCTGTACATGTCTGTGAGAGAGAGAACAGAGAGAGACATGTGAGGACCCCAAAACCATGATGAACACCCCCAGAACCAAAGTCTGTACATGTCTGAGAGAGAGAGAACAGAGAGAGACATGTGAGGACTCCAAAACCACGACGAACACCCCCAGAACCCCCAGTCTGTACATGTCTGTGAGAGAGAGAACAGAGAGAGAGACATGTGAGGACCCCAAAACCACGAGGAACACCCCAGAACCCCAGTCTGTACATGTCTGTGTGAGAGAGAACAGAGAGAGACATGTGAGGACCCCAAAACCACGAGGAACTCCCCCAGAACCCCCAGTCTGTACATGTCTGCGGGAGAGAGAACAGAGAGAGACATGTGAGGACCCCAAAACCACGAGGAACACCCCAGAACCCCAGTCTGTACATGTCTGTGTGAGAGAGAACAGAGAGAGACATGTGAGGACCCCAAAACCACGAGGAACACCCCCAGAACCCCAGTCTGTACATGTCTGTGTGAGAGAGAACAGAGAGAGACATGTGAGGACCCCAAAACCACGAGGAACACCCCCAGAACCCCCAGTCTGTACATCTCTGTGTGAGAGAGAACCGAGAGAGACATGTGAGGACCCCAAAACCACGACGAACACCCCCAGAACCCCCAGTCTGTACATGTCTGTGAGAGAGAAGAGAGAGAGACATGTGAGGACCCCAAACCCACGAGGAACACCCCCAGAACCCCCAGTCTGTACATGTCTGTGTGAGAGAGAACCGAGAGAGACATGTGAGGACCCCAAAACCACGACGAACACCCCCAGAACCCCCAGTCTGTACATGTCTGTGAGAGAGAAGAGAGAGAGACATGTGAGGACCCCAAAACCACGACGAACACCCCCAGAACCCCCAGTCTGTACATGTCTGTGAGAGAGAGAACAGAGAGAGACATGTGAGGACCCCAAAACCACGACGAACACCCCCAGAACCCCCAGTCTGTACATCTCTGTGTGAGAGAGAACCGAGAGAGACATGTGAGGACCCCAAAACCACGACGAACACCCCCAGAATCCCCAGTCTGTACATCTCTGTGTGAGAGAGAACCGAGAGAGACATGTGAGGACCCCAAAACCACGACGAACACCCCCAGAACCCCCAGTCTGTACATCTCTGTGTGAGAGAGAACAGAGAGAGACATGTGAGGACCCCAAAACCACGAGGAACACCCCCAGAACCTCGAGATCGATATTAACCGATACGACGGCAGATTGAAAATAGAACTGATTTCCTTTAAACACAAACGGCGTGTGGTAAAACATGATACAGATTTATGACCAAAACAGGACTGAACCAGGATTGAACCAGGACTAAACCAGGACTAAACCAGGACTAAACCAGGACTGAACCAAGACCAGGACTGAACCAGGACTAAACCAGGACTGAACCAGGATTGAACCAGGACTAAACCAGGACTGAACCAGGACTAAACCAGGACTAAACCAGGACTAAACCAGGACTGAACCAAGACCAGGATTGAACCAGGACTAAACCAGGACTGTACCAGGATTGAACCAGGACTAAACCAGGACTGAACCAGGACTAAACCAGGACTAAACCAGGACTAAACCAGGACTGAACCAGGATTGAACCAGGACTAAACCAGGACTGAACCAGGACTGAACCAGGATTGAACCAGGACTAAACCAGGACTGAACCAGGACTGAACCAGGACTAAACCAGGACTGTACCAGGATTGAACCAGAACTGAACCAGGACTGAACCAGGACTGAACCAGGACTGTACCAGGACTGAACAAGGACTAAACCAAGACTGAACCAGGACCAGGACTAAACCAGGACTGAACCAGGATTGAACCAGGACTAAACCAGCAATAAACCAGGACTGAACCAGGACTGAACCAAGACTAAACCAGGACTGAACCAGGACTAAACCAGGACTAAACCAGGACTAAACCAGGACTGAACCAGGACTAAACCAGGACTGAACCAGCAATAAACCAGGACTGAACCAGGACTGAACCAGGACTAAACCAGGACTGAACCAGGACTAAACCAGGACTAAACCAGGACTAAACCAGGACTGAACCAGGATTTTTTTGTTGTTGTCTCTTTGTCTGGAATGTTTCACAGTATGGCTTTAAACCTTTCCAATCGCCATGGAGACCAAACCAGACCAAGTTACAGGTCAGATCTGTGGAGAGGCGACCCCCCACGAGTTTTATTAAAAATTATTATTATTATTTTTTTTTTAGACGTAATATATATATAAAAAAAACTATTTAAAAAATCCAACAACAAAAAAATCGAATCAATTTTTTGTAATACATTTTTGTGAAACGTACTAGAAAAGTTTCATAGTGCAGCTTTAATGGAAATAGGCAGTAAAAAAGCAGCAATAATTAATCAAAAAACAATGTAAATATAAATACTAATATTTTACATTTCGGAAATTTGAAAACAATTAAAAATAAAACTAAACACGCTCTTGGTAGTACCTCTCCTGTCCACTAGACGTCACTGCTGCCCCACGTTTCGCCTCCTCTTTTCTCTTTAAACTCGACAAAGAAATCACAAAAAAGTCGAATTTGGGGCCAAACTCTTTGTATCGAAATCAATGAAGAATTTTTACACTGAGAAAATACTAAAAATGATTCATTACGATCGTTTTTAATCGTTTGGACCTGGAAAATTCTGAGTTTTCAGTTTAATTTGGTTTAAAAATGTTAAAATAAATGAGAAATATGTGCAGTTTTGTTACCTCATAGACAAAAAAAGTGAAATAGAAAACCGGGACTGAACCAGGACTAAACCAGGACTAAACCAGGACTAAACCAGGACTAAACCAGGACTGAACCAGGACTAAACCAGGACTAAACCAGGACTGAACCAGAACTAAACCAGGACTAAACCAGGACTGAACCAGGACTAAACCAGGACTAAACCAGGACTGAACCAGGACTAAACCAGGACTAAACCAGGACTAAACCAGGACTGAACCAGGACTAAACCAGGACTAAACCAGGACTGAACCAGGACTAAACCAGCAATAAACCAGGACTGAACCAGGACTGAACCAAGACTAAACCAGGACTAAACCAGGACTAAACCAGGACTGAACCAGGACTAAACCAGGACTAAACCAGGACTGAACCAGAACTAAACCAGGACTAAACCAGGACTGAACCAGGACTAAACCAGGACTAAACCAGGACTGAACCAGGACTAAACCAGGACTGAACCAGGACTGAACCAGGACTGAACCAGGACTAAACCAGGACTAAACCAGGACTGAACCAGGACTGAACCAGGACTAAACCAGGACTGAACCAGGACTAAACCAGGACTAAACCAGGACTGAACCAGGACTAAACCAGGACTGAACCAGGACTGAACCAGGACTGAACCAGGACTAAACCAGGACTAAACCAGGACTGAACCAGGACTGAACCAGGACTGAACCAGGACTAAACCAGGACTGAACCAGAACTAAACCAGGACTAAACCAGGACTGAACCAGGACTGAACCAGGACTAAACCAGGACTGAACCAGGACTAAACCAGGACTGAACCAGGACTGAACCAGGACTGAACCAGGACTAAACCAGGACTGAACCAGAACTAAACCAGGACTAAACCAGGACTGAACCAGGACTAAACCAGGACTAAACCAGGACTGAACCAGGACTAAACCAGGACTGAACCAGGACTGAACCAGGACTGAACCAGGACTAAACCAGGACTGAACCAGAACTAAACCAGGACTAAACCAGGACTGAACCAGGACTAAACCAGGACTAAACCAGGACTGAACCAGGACTGAACCAGGACTAAACCAGGACTAAACCAGGACTAAACCAGGACTGAACCAGGACTGAACCAGGACTAAACCAGGACTAAACCAGGACTAAACCAGGACTGAACCAAGACTGAACCAGGACTAAACCAGGACTAAACCAGGACTGAACCAGGACTGAACCAGGACTAAACCAGGACTAAACCAGGACCAAATCAGGACTGAACAGGACTAAACCAGGACTGAAGTAGAAATATGTGCAGTATTGTTACGTCTTAGGTAAAACATGAACTGTGAAATATAAAGTGATGAAAATGGAACTCTCGGAACTCCACAAGAAGAAGGTCAGAGGAGCAGAAGGTCAGAGGAGGAGGAGGTCAGAGGAGAAGGTCAGAGGAGGTCAGAGGAGGTCAGAGGAGCAGAAGGTCAGAGGAGGAGGAGGTCAGTGGAGGTCAGATGAGCAGAAGGTCAGAGGAGAATGTCAGAGGAGGAGGTCAGAGGAGAGGAGGTCAGAAGGTCAGAGGAGAAGGAGGAGGTCAGAGGAGAAGGAGGTCAGAGAGGTCAGAGGAGAAGGGTCAGGTCAGAGGAGGAGGTCAGAGGAGAAGGTCAGAGGAGAAGGTCAGAGGAGGAGGTCAGAGGAGGTCAGAGGAGAAGGTCAGAGGAGGAAGTCAGAGGAACAGAAGGTCAGAGGAGGAGGAGGTCAGAGGAGGAGGTCAGAGGAGGTCAGAGGAGGAGGTCAGAGGAGGAGGTCAGAAGGTCAGAGGAGGTCAGAGGAGAAGGTCAGAGGAGGAGGTCAGAGGAGGTCAGAGGAGAAGGTCAGAGGAGGTCAGAGGAGCAGAAGGTCAGAGGAGAAGGAGGTCAGAGGAGGTCAGAGGAGAAGGAGGTCAGAGGAGCAGAAGGTCTGAGGAGCAGAAGGTCTGAGGAGCAGAAGGTCAGAGGAGCAGAAGGTCAGAGGAGAAGGAGGTCAGAGGAGGTCAGAGGAGAAGGAGGTCAGAGGAGGTCAGAGGAGAAGGAGGTCAGAGGAGCAGAAGGTCTGAGGAGCAGAAGGTCTGAGGAGCAGAAGGTCTGAGGAGCAGAAGGTCAGAGGAGAAGGAGGTCAGAGGAGGTCAGAGGAGGTCTGAGGAGCAGAAGGTCGGAGGAGAAGGAGGTCAGAGGAGGTCAGAGGAGAAGGAGAACAGAGGAGGTCAGAGGAGGAGGAGCTCAGAGGCGAAGGTCAGAGGAGCAGAAGGTCACAGGAGAAGGAGAACAGAGGAGGTCAGAGGAGAAGAAGGTCAGAGGAGGTCAGAGGAGACGGAGGTCAGAGGAGCTCAGAGTAGAAGGAGAACAGAGGAGGTCAGAGGAGCAGGAGGTCAGAGGAGCTCAGAGGAGGTCAGAGGAGGAGGAGGTCAGAGGAGGTCAGAGGAGGTCAGAGGAGGTCAGAGGAGCAGGAGGTCAGAGGAGGTCAGAGGAGGTCAGAGGAGGAGGAGGTCAGAGGAGGTCAGAGGAGGTCAGAGGAGGTCAGAGGAGGTCAGAGGAGGAGGAGGTCAGAGGAGGTCAGAGGAGGTCAGAGGAGGACCGATGACGTTGACGTGTCTCAAACTGAGTTTTCTTTTCTTCTGAGTGGAGCTGTGATCACGTGAGTAAAAAAGCAGATCTTCTGACGCTCCAGGAGGAAAACCAAGTTCTTCACAAACAATTTCACCAAATTCCGACTCCGATTCCCACCGAGGCGTTCGGAGCTAAAAGCCTCGGAAATCTCTGGAACAATTTTGAATAACAACATGTGAGATCGGTGTTTTCCTCGTGTCACGTCGCTCCAATTTTCTTTTTCTCCTTTAGACTTTCGTTTGTCGCGTGTGCTCGAGCGAACGTGTCCGTGGACCCGCTCGCCGCCGCCACGCTCCAAACAGGAAGTGAGCATGGGCGCACTTTCGGCTCCACCGACTCTGGCTCCAGTTCACTTTCTATTGAAAACACGGTCAGTCTGTGGTCCTGCCGCAGTACAGATTTATTACTGAACCAGGACTAAACCAGGACTAAACCAGGACTAAACCAGGACTAAACCAGAACTAAACCAGGACTAAACCAGAACTGAACCAGGACTAAACCAGGACTAAACCAGAACTAAACCAGGACTAAACCAGCACTAAACCAGGACTAAACCAGGACTAAACCAGGACTAAACCAGGACTGAACCAGGACTAAACCAGGACTAAACCAGAACTAAACCAGGACTAAACCAGGACTAAACCAGGACTAAACCAGGACTAAACCAGAACTAAACCAGGACTAAACCAGGACTAAACCAGGACTAAACCAGAACTAAACCAGGACTAAACCAGCACTAAACCAGGACTAAACCAGGACTAAACCAGGACTAAACCAGAACTAAACCAGGACTAAACCAGGACTAAACCAGGACTAAACCAGGACTAAACCAGGACTGAACCAGAACTAAACCAGGTCTAAACCAGGACTAAACCAGGACTAAACCAGGACTAAACCAGGACTAAACCAGGACTAAACCAGGACTAAACCAGGACTAAACCAGGACTAAACCAGGACTAAACCAGGACTAAACCAGGACTAAACCAGGACTAAACCAGGACTAAACCAGGTCTAAACCAGGACTAAAGCAGGACTGAACCAGGTCTAAACCAGGACTAAAGCAGGACTAAACCAGGACTAAACAAGGACTAAAGCAGGACTGAACCAGGACTAAACCAGGACTAAACCAGGACTAAACCAGGTCTAAACCAGGACTAAAGCAGGACTGAACCAGGACTAAACCAGGACTAAACCAGGACTAAACCAGGACTAAACCAGGACTGAACCAGGTCTAAACCAGGGCTAAACCAGGACTAAACCAGGACTAAACAAGGACTAGAGGAGAAAGCGAGAGAGAGAGAGAGAGGAGAATGTGAAGAGAGGTGAGGGAGAGGGCGAGAGAAAGAGAGGGGAAAAGAGAGGAGGGAAAGGAGAGAGATGGAAAGAGACTCAGAAGAAGAGAGAGAGAAGGGAAAGAGAGAGGGAGTGAGTAGAAAAGGAGAGAGAGAGGAGATAGAGAAGGGAAAGAGAGAGTGAGTAGAAAAGGAGAGAGAGGAAAGAGAGAGAGGAGAGAGAGGAGATAGAGAAGGGAAAGAGAGAGTGAGTGAGTAGAAAAGGAGAGAGTGAAGGAGAAGGAGTCCCCTGGGCCTGGTTAAGTGCACAAAGACAGATTTGACTCCTCAGGCTCAGTGGAGGAAGTCAAGGAGAGACGCTTCAGCCCTTTGTCTTCATCTCTCCCTCTCTCCTTCCTCCCCCCTCTTTCTCTCCCACTCTCTCACCTCCTCCCCCCATCTCTCTCTGTAAGTATACAGTGTACTTCCTCCTCCCTCTCTCTCCCTCCCTCCTTCCTCTCATCTGTCTCACCTCCCTCTCTCCTCACTCCTTCTATTCCTCCCTGTCTTCCCTCCGCCTCACCTCCTCCCTTTCTCCTCTCTCCTCCTCTCTCTGTAAGTCATTAGGCATGCTGCCTCTCCCTCCATCTCTCCTCTCCTTTCCTCCCTCTCTCCTCCCTCCCTCTCTCCTCTTTAATTCTCATTTCTCTTTCTATCATGCCCCCTGCTGGTGTGTCTCTGTGAGCGCGTCAGCCTCATTTCTTTTCTTCATAATTACAAACTTCACGTTTCATTTCCGTGATTCGGCTCGACTGCTGTTTCCTGAGAGACGCGTCTAAAAAAAGAAACTTTTGGACCGTGAGCTTTAAGACGTGGAGCTGTGTCTGTTTCTCACACAAACCTGCACATTTAGAGAAGAGTGTGACATGGGCCTTTCACACAGATAAAGTGAGTCAAGTGTCTTGCCAAAGGACACAACAACAGGGCATCTGACACATTTTTACGGGAGGGCATCTGACCTTTCTTGAGCAGCAGGGCGCTCCCTCCTCTCCGCCCGATGCTGTTCTCCACGTAGCAGGTGTAGTTGTTCAGGTCGGCCTCGTCCACGTGGTCGAACATGAGGGAGAGCTCCACCTCCTTCTCCCCCAGATGCTCTCGCAGCAGCCTGGACACAACGGAGAAAGAGTTCAACAAAAAACAACTAAACAACTAAAACAACAAAAAACCCCAACAAAAACAACAAAAAACAACAAAAACAACAAGAAAAAACCCGAACAAAAACAGATGCTCCCGCAGCAGCCTGGACACAACGGAGAAAGAGTTCAACAAAAAACAACAAAAAAACTAAACCAACAAAAAACCCAACAAAAAACAACAAAACCAACAAAAAACCAACAAAAACAACAAAAAACAACAACAAAAAACCCCAACAAAAACAACAAAAAACAACAAAAAAACCAACAAAACCAACAAAAAAACCCAACAAAAACAACAAAAAACAGCAAAAAACCCCAACAAAAACAACAAAAAACAACAAAAACAGATGCTCCCGCAGCAGCCTGGACACAACGGAGAAAGAGTTCAACAAAAAACAACTAAACAACTAAAACAACAAAAAAAACAACAAAAAACAACAAAACAAAAAAAAAACAAAAAAAAAAAAAACAACAAAAACAACAAAAACAACAATCAGAATCAGAATCATTTATTAATGGCCACACAACAAGTTGGTGGAATTTGTTTCCGGTACAGCAAGAATGCTCACATCTCTTCTGTGTCTATTACAGGACAAAACAAATATACAACACACTTACACAATACGACATACAACAACAGATAAATGACCAGTTATAAGCGGGATTGATTTAGAGTCCGGATGGCAGTGGGAAAGAAACTGTTGGTGAATCTGACAGTTTTGGAAGTGATGGATCTGTAGCGCCTCCCAGAGGGCATGAGTCTGAACAGATTATTGGCAGGGTGTGTGGGGTCTGAGGTGATTCTATTGGCTCTTTGTGTGATGCGTCTGTGATACAGTGTGTCTATGGAGGGGAGAGTGTGACCAATGATTTTAGTTGATTTATTTATAATGCGTTGAAGTTTGTGTTGTGAATGTGAATCCAAATTACCGAACCAGACTATTATTGATGATGTAAGGACGCTTTCAATTATTGCTGTGTAGAACTGAAGAAGGATGTTGTGTCTGATTCTGAATTTTTTTAATTGTCTGAGGAAAAACAGTCTTTTATTGGCTTTTTTGTATGTTTCGTTTGAATGCTGTTTCCATTTTAGTGTGTGATTGATATGGGTACCCAGAAATTTGACTGTCTCTGTAATGGTGATTGTTTCATTATCAATTGTGATTGGTGTTTTCTGTGAAGGTGAGCGTGCAAAATCAATTATGAGTTCCTTTGTTTTTGATGTATTGAGGAGCAGGTTGTGACTTTGACACCAGGAGGTTACATGGGAGATTTGCTTACGGTAATGACTTTCATTATTGTCAGTGATGAGTCCAATTATTGTTGTGTCGTCAGCATATTTGAATACGGATATAGAATTGTGGATGGATGTCAGTGTATTGGTGTACAGAGAGAACAGCCAGGGGGAGAGGACACATCCCTGGGGAACACCGGTGCTGAGGGTCAGGGGCTGGGATGAGAGGCCACTCATCCTGACCCGTTGCTTTCTCTCTGACAGGAAGCTCCTGATCCAGTGGCATAGGGTGAGAGGAGTGTTCATGTCCAGCAATTTATTGAAGAGTTTGACCGGGTCAATAGTATTGAAGGCGGAGCTAAAATCCAGAAACAGTACACGGGCATAGGTGTGAGGAGTCTCCAAGTGATGTAATATTCGGTGAAGAGCCAGGTTCACCGCATCCTCTACTGACCTATTGGCTCGGTAGGCAAACTGATAACTGTCCAATTGGTGAGTGGTGAAGTCTTTGAGGTGAGTGAGTATGATGCGTTCAAATGATTTCATGACAACAGATGTGAGGGCAATTGGTCTATAGTCATTGAGGCAGGTTACTTTATTGGTTTTCGGGGAAGGAATAATGACAGAATCCTTGAAACACTTTGGTACTGCGCTCTGATGGAGAGAGTAGTTGAATATAGTGGTGTATATTGGGGCTAACTGGGATGCACAATGTTTTAGAGCGGTAGGGCTAACCCCATCAGGACCAGCCGCTTTCCCCTTTTTGTTCTTGTAAAAAGTAGCTCTCACCTCCTCCTCCTGGATGTAGAAAGGTGGTACTGGAAGGGGAAACGGAGGGGTATAGGAGGGAGTGGGCAGCTGCTCAAACCTCCCATAGAAGTTATTTAGCTCATCTGGGAGGTCTTGGTCAATGCCAGGCGGAGGGCCAGTGGATTTTTTATAATCTGTCATTATTTTCAGTTTTTTCCAAATTGACTTTGTATCATTTGAGGCAATCTGCCTTTCTAATGTATTACCATATTTTGATCTGGCTTTCCTGATGGCAGCTCTGAGTTTGTATTTAGCTGCCTTATATTGTGCTTCGTGGCCATCAATAAAAGCCTGGTTCTTTTCCTTACGTAGGATTTGTATGTCTTTTGTGAACCACGGCTTGTTGTTGCTGTGCGTTTTCACAGTTTTGGTGGGGATGCACGTTTCAACGCAAAAGTTGACGTATGACGTCACCGTGTCCGCTAGCTCGTCCAGGCTGACCGCAGCTGCACTGAATACGTCCCACGTGGTGCATTCGAAGCAGCCCCTCAGCGTGTCGATACAAGCACTTGACCAGCACTGCACGACTTTGGATTTTATACCGCTGGATTTAAGTTTCTGCCGATATTTCGGGACGAGCAGCAACGTGGCGTGGTCCGACCTGCCCAGCGGAGCCCTCGGGAAGGACCGATAAGCCTCGCTGATGGGAACGTAGCAGTGGTCGAGGATGTTGGAGCCTCTGCTAGGGCAGGTAACTTGCTGGATGTAATTCGGAAGGTCACACGATAGATTGGCATGGTTAAAGTCTCCTAATGCGATCACAACGGCATCAGGATGTGAGTTTTCCACAAAGGAGATGTAATTTGCCAGATCTGAAGTGGCTACCTTAGCATTAGCCGAGGGCGGGATGTAAACGCCGATTAGGACAACAGAGGCAAATTCTCTCGGAAGATAATATGGTCTGCATTTTAAACTGATATATTCCATATGAGGGCTGCAGAATGTGTTCAGCTCTTTGACATTGTTGCACCATCGCTGGTTTATCATCAGACATATGCCGCCACCTTTGGTTTTCTTTGAGAGCTTCACAGACCTGTCTGCACGGTGTAGAGAGAAGCCGGGTGGAGTGACAGCCAGGTCAGGCACAGTGTCATCTAGCCAGGTCTCGGTTAGGCATATCGCTGAGCAGTCTCTGTAGTCCTTGTGAGATTGGAGGAGGAGGAAAAACTCGTCTATTTTATTTCTTATTGATCTGACGTTTGTGAGGAGCAGGGCTGGTAGTGTTGGTCGGTAAGGGTTCTCTCTTTGCCTGCAGAGAACACCGGCACGATGACGTTTCCTCCTGACAGTCCTGTGGTTCCAGGAGTAGTTTGCCGGTTTGGATGTCGCTAGTATGTCCGCAGGAAAGCTTGAAATCGGAATCGGTAGCTCACCGAAATTATTCCTGAGAGAAAGTAATTCCCAGCGACTGTATGTGACACATTCTGTCTTTCTGACATGCGACACGGACAATAGTAGAAGACACAGAAGCAGAGCTTGCACCGGGGCTAGCCTCGCGGCCGCCATCAACAAAAAACCCCAACAAAAACAACAAAAAACAACAAAAAAACAACAAAAAACAACAAAACCAACAAAAAACCCCAACAAAAACAACAAAAACAACAAAAACAACAACAAAAAACCCCAACAAAAACAACAAAAAACAACAAAAACAACAAAAAAACAACAAAAAACAACAAAACCAACAAAAAACAACAAAAACAACAAAAAACAACAAAAAACCAACAAAAAACCCCAACAAAAACAACAAAACCAACAAAAAAACAACAAAAAACCCCAACAAAAACAACAAAACCAACAACAAACACCAACAACCCCCCCAACAAAAACAAAACAAAAAAAACAACAAAAAACAACAAAAAAAACAACAAAAAACAAATAAAACAACAAAAACAACAAAAAACAAAAACAAAACAAAAAAACAAAAAAAAACAATAAAAAAAAAACTACAAAAAAACCCCCAAAACAACAACAAAAACCAACAAAAACCAACAACCCCCCCCAAAAAAACAACAAAAAACAACAAAAAAGAATAAAAAACAACAAAAATAACAAAAAACAACAAATAACAAAAAAAACAAAAAACAACAAAAAAACCAACAAAACCCAACAAATAACTCCAACAAAAAAACAACAAAAACAACAAAAACCAACAACCCCCCCAAAAGACCAACAAAAAAACAACAAACCAACAAAAAACAACAAAAACTATTTTAAAAAACCCCCAGAAAACAACAGAAACCAACAAAAAAATAAAAAAATAAAAAAACAACAGAAAAGAATAAAAAACTCCAACAAAACAAAAATAAAAAAACAACAAATAACAAAAAAACCCAACAAAAAACAACAAAAAAACAACAAAAACCAACAACCCCCCCAAAAAAACAAAACAAAAAAAACAGAAAAGAATAAAAAACAACAAAAATAACAAAAAACCAACAACAAATAACAAAAAACAAAAACAAAAAAAAAACAACAAAAAACTCCAACAAAAAAATAAAAAATAAAAATAAAAAAACTACAAAAACCCAACAAAAATTAAATTAATTTGTTAATTAAATTAAATTAAAATAAATTAAATTAAATCATTCTTTACCACAAAAAATAAATAAAAAAAACAAAACAAAAATAAATGAAAAGAACGTTCTCATGATTGACCTGAAAAGTCTGAGAGAAAAAGTCAGAATTTGTCGTGATTTTATTTCAGATTCCCTCATGAGAAATGATGAACTTTTAAGTTGATGAAGGCTGGGAAAGAGAGGGAGAGGAAAGAGAGACTCAAGAGGGAGGGAGGGAGGGATGAGGGTGAGCAGAGGTCGAACGGAGGAGAGAAAGAACAGATGCTGAGGTCGGAACACAGAGGGAGAGAGCAGGAGGTGGAGGTGAAGAGAGAGAGAGAGAGAGAGAGAGAGAGGGAGAGAGAGAGGGAGAGAGAGAGGGAGAGGGAGCAAGAGGGGGAGAGAGAGAGGGAGGGAGGGAGAAAGGGAGAGGAAGAGAGGGAGGGAGAGAGAGAGGGAGAGGGGGAGAGAGAGAGAGAGAGGGAGTGAGAGAGAAGGAGAGAAGGAGGGAGAGAGAGGGAGAGAGAGAGAGAGAAAGGGAGACAGGGAGAGAAGGAGGGAGAGAGAGGGAGGGAGAGAGAAAGGAAAGAGAGAGGGAGAGAAAGAGAGAGAGAGAGAGAGAGGAAAGAGAGGGAGAGAGAGAGAGAGAGAGAGAAAGGAAAGAGAGAGAGAAAGAGAGAGATGGAGAGAAAGAGAGAGAGAGAGACAGAGAGAGAGGGAAAGGAAAGAGAAGGAGAGAGAGGGAAAGAAAGAGAGTAGGGAGAGAGGGAGGGCAGTAAAGAGAGAGGGGAGAGTGGGAGAAAGAAAACAAGACACAGAGAGAGAGAGGGAGGAGAGAAACATGCACACACATCAGAAAAGAGAGAGGGAGGGGAAGAGGACGACAGATGGACTTTAATACTTTATATTATTTTAAAGATGAACAGATTAAACGGACAGAATGAGAGGAGGGGCAGAGGGCAAAGGGCAAATCTGCACATTTCAGTGGGACTTTTTTTTTTAGAAGAAACGTCACAATTTCATGAGTGAGTCCAGGAGCAAAGAGCAGAGACATCCAGACTGAAAGAAAGAGAGAAGAAAGAGAGGGAGAGGGAAGTGGGCAGAGAGAGAGAGAGAGAGAGAGAAGAAAGAGAGAGAGGGAGAGGAAAGACAGGAGAGGGAGAGAGAGAGAGAACAGAAAGAGAGAGAGAGGGAAGAAAGAGAGGGAGAGAGAGAGAGGAGGGAGAAGAGAGGGAGAGAACATACAGACAGAGAGAGGGGGGAGAAAAGAAAGAGAGAGATGAAAGACAGGGAGAGAGAGAGAGTGAGAGAGAGAGAGAAGAGAGAGAGAGAGAGAGGAGAAGAAAGAAAGGGAGAGAGAGAGAGAGAAGAGGGAGAAGAGAGAGAAGAAAGAGAGAGAGAGAGAGAGAAGAGTGAGAAGAAAGAGAAGAGAGGGAGAGGACATACAGACAGAGAGACAGGAGAGAGAGAAGAAAGAGAGAGAGAAGAAAGAGAAGAGAGGGAGAGGACATACAGACAGAGAGACAGGAGAGAGAGAGGGAAGAGAGAGAAGAGAGGGAGAGGACATACAGACTGAGAGATAGAGGGAGAGAATAAAGAGAGAGGACAGACAGAGACTTCTGTTTACTGTAAGTGCAGTTTAGTCATTTAAAGTTATTATTTTCAATCCTGGTGAAATCCTGGTTTAGACCTGATTTAGACCTGATTTAGACCTGATTGAGGACCACTCTAGACCTGATTTAGACCTGATTTAGGACCAGTTGAGACCTGATTTAGACCAGATTTAGGACCAGTTTAGACCTGATTTATACCTGATTTAGGAACACTTTAGACCTGATTTAGACCTGACTGAGACCTGATTTAGGACCAGTTTAGACCTGATTTAGACCTGATTTAGGAACACTTAAGACCTGATTTAGACCTGATTTAGGAACACTTTAGACCTGATTTAGACCTGACTGAGACCTGATTTAGGACCAGTTTAGACCTGATTTAGACCTGATTTAGGAACACTTTAGACCTGATTTAGACCTGATTTAGGAACACTTTAGACCTGATTTAGACCTGATTTAGGAACACTTTAGACCTGATTTAGACCTGACTGAGACCTGATTTAGGACCAGTTTAGACCCGATTTAGGACCAGTTTAGACCTGATTTAGACCTGATTTAGGACAAGTTTAGACCTGATTTAGACCTGATTTAAGATCAGTTTAGACCTGATTTAGACCTGATTTAGACCTGATTTAGGCCTGATTTAGGACCAGTTTAGACCTGATTTAGGGCCAGTTTAGACCTGATTTAGACCTGATTTAGGACCAGTTTAGACCTAATTAAGACCTGATTTAGGACCAGTTTAGACCTAATTAAGACCTGATTTAGGACCAGTTTAGACCTAATTTAGACCTGATTTAGGACCAGTTTAGACCTTATTTTTGACCTGATCTATACCTGGTTTAGACCTGAACCAAAAGATCAAAATACTGGTGAAAAGTATCAGCTAAATAATCAATATCAGACCAACACACAGACAGTTAAAACCCATATACTACTGTCCATCCCTGGTGTAGAACAGGTATAGTCCTGGTGTAGAACAGGTATAGTCCTGGTTTAGAACAGGTATAGTCCTGGTTTAGAACAGGTATAGTCCTGGTTTAGAACAGGTATAGTCCTGGTTTAGAACAGGTATAGTCCTGGTTTAGACCTGATTTACTCAAACCAACTTTTGTACCATTTTATCGTACACATATTTTAAAATATTTCTGGACAGATTCTCACCTGACTTCGCTCTCCTTGATGTGTCCGGCGAGCTCCTCCACAAACTTGTCTCCTCTCATCCAGTAAATGATGGGACGCCGGTTCTCCCCGCTGTATCCGAAGAACGCCTTACAGTCAAGAGTCAGGGGCAAACCTAAACACAAACACAGCCTTACAGTCCAAAATCAGGGGCTGTTTTTATTTATCTTTGTTTACTGACTTTGGATTTCATTAGGTCACTTGTTTTCTTTGCTGTAGTTATGATTTTATGTTGCAGAATATTTGTATTTTACTTTTATTTAACACATAAATAAATGAAAAAAGAGTGGGGCTAGGATAGCTCTTACAAAGCTAACACTGAGGTGCGTTCACGTGAGATTGACAGGTGGATCGGTGCAGCGTCGGCAGTGATGCGGTCGCTGTACCGGACCGTTGTGGTGAAGAGGGAGCTGAGCCGAAAGGCAAAGCTCTCGATTTACCGTCGATCTCCGTTCCTCCCCTCACCTATGGTCATGAGCTCTGGGTAATGACCGAAAGGACGAGATCGCCGATACAAGCGGCCGAAATGAGTTTCCTCCACAGAGGCTGGACGCTCCCTTAGAGATAGAGTGAGGAGTAGACCTGGTTCAGTCCTGGTTTAGACCTGGTTCAGTCCTGGTTCAGTCCTGGTTTAGACCTGGTTTATTCTTGGTTTAGACCTGGTTCAGTCCTGGTTTAGACCTGCTTCAGGCCTGGCTTAGTCCTGGTTTAGACCTGGTTTAGACCTGGTTCAGGCCTGGTTTAGTCCCAGTTTAGACCTGGTTTAGTCCCAGTTTAGACCTGGGAGGTGTTCCGGGCACGTCCCACCGGGAGGAGGCCCCGGGGAAGACCCAGGACACGCTGGAGGGACTATGTCTCCCGGCTGGCCTGGGAACACCTTGGGGTCCCCCCGGAGGAGCTGGAGGAAGTGTCTGGGGTGAAGGAAGTGCAATGTACAACATTTTTTCAATAGAAAGTGACTTTGGGCCAGATTTGATGGAGGCTGAAGCTTATGTCCATTTAGAGTCCACGGTTTGGACAAATCTGCAAATATTTTCCAACTTTCAACAATGATTCTGGCCCAGGTCCGATCCTGCTCTCCTGGAGGACCCTGAAGGCAGCGCGGTGATGTCCTATTCTCCTGGAGGACCCTGAAGGCAGCGCGGTGATGTCCTATTCTCCTGGAGGACCCTGAAGGCAGCGCGGTGATGTCCTATTCTCCTGGAGGACCCTGAAGGCAGCGCGGTGATTACTGCTCTCGCTGAGTATTAATGAACACACTAACGAGTGCTACATCGTTAGCCAATCAATTAGAAGATAATTAAGACGGCGGCTCGTCAGGACAGCTCTGTGGACGCTGATGTGAGAGGACGGACGTCCGGGGTAAATAATGACATGGTGAAGTCAATAAAAGTGTGAACGTGTGTATGAGAATGTTACACTCCAGTACAAATGTGTAACTGTGCTGCTGTTGTGTTACCACAACTGCAAAAATTATGACTAAAACTACTTTTTGAAACATATTTGTGGTTAATAATCAATATTTTATGAACAACACACATACACACACGTTGAATAAAATTGTGCCTTAAAATATACGTTAAACATGTTAAGTGTGTTCGATGTGTGTTGAACATGTTAAAAAGTGTGATTTTAATTAGAGGTAAGATCTTAAGCCCGAGCCCGACACGACCTGACCCGAAATTCGGGTCGGGCTCGGGCCTAAAATGTCAATCATTGCTTCGGGTCGGGTCGGACTTCTCTCTCGCTGACTTTTTAAAAATAAATATCTGTTTATAAAAATCTATACTAAAACGATGTGTGGACACTAAACTAAGGAATACTTGTTTTAAAATAAATAATTTGGATAAAACAGAGAAGGCGCTATAAGGTAATTGCTATTTAACTACTAAACAGGAGCCGCAGAGCCAGAGCTCTGCGCACGTGAACGCCGCCCTCTTAATAATCTTCCCCTCCGCTCTCTCTCTCTGCTTCTCTCTCTTAAAGTGCCGCGCTAGATTCTTAAGGACGTACTGCTGTTGTGGTTTATGGCCCAATTTTCAACCTGTCAAAATGACGGACGGCCTTAAATTTTTCCCGTCAACTCTTTAAAAAATCCGTCAATGATGGAAAATTGTGGGTTAATGTACCCTCTGCAGAAACAAATATAAAAGATGTAAATGTTTATAGTCTTGTTTAACTTAGATTTCGTTACAAAACACAGGCTTTAATTTGTTCTCATAAATCACCCTCCTCCTCCCGAGTCCTCACAAATAAAATATGACATTTCGGGTTTGCCTCGGGCTCGGGCAAATCAAGTTAATTGGTCGGGTTCGGGCCGGGTCGGGCTTTAATACCCGCGGGCCGGTTCGGGTCGGGCTGGATTTTTTAGGCCCGATCTTACCTCTAATTTTAATGTGTGTTAAAATTGAAAGGCGCTTTAAAATGTGAGTTAAACATGTGAAAAGTGTGTTCGATGTACATTAAAATTTACGTTAAATGTACGTTAAAATGTGCATTAAATTGTGCGTTAAAATGTGTGTTAAATGTACCTTAAAATGGTTTAGTCCTGGTTTAGTCCTGGTTTAGTCCTGGTTTAGTCCTGGTTTAGTCCTGGTTTAGACCTGGTTTAGTCCTGGTTTAGTCCTGGTTTAGTCCTGGTTTAGTCCTGGTTTAGTCCTGGTTTGGTCCTGGTTTAGACCTGGTTTAGTCCTGGTTTAGACCTGGTTTAGTCCTGGTTTAGTCCTGGTTTAGACCTGGTTTAGTCCTGGTTTAGTCCTGGTTTAGTCCTGGTTTAGACCTGGTTTAGTCCTGGTTTGGTCCTGGTTTAGACCTGGTTTAGTCCTGGTTTAGTCCTGGTTTAGACCTGGTTTAGTCCTGGTTTAGTCCTGGTTTAGACCTGGTTTAGTCCTGGTTTAGTCCTGGTTTAGTCCTGGTTTAGACCTGGTTTAGTCCTGGTTTAGTCCTGGTTTAGACCTGGTTTAGTCCTGGTTTAGTCCTGGTTTAGTCCTGGTTTAGTCCTGGTTTAGACCTGGTTTAGTCCTGGTTTAGTCCTGGTTTAGACCTGGTTTAGTCCTGGTTTGGTCCTGGTTTAGACCTGGTTTAGTCCTGGTTTAGTCCTGGTTTAGTCCTGGTTTAGACCTGGTTTAGTCCTGGTTTAGTCCTGGTTTAGTCCTGGTTTAGACCTGGTTTAGACCTGGTTTAGACCTGGTTTAGTCCTGGTTTAGACCTGGTTTAGTCCTGGTTTAGTCCTGGTTTAGTCCTGGTTTAGACCTGGTTTAGTCCTGGTTTGGTCCTGGTTTAGACCTGGTTTAGTCCTGGTTTAGTCCTGGTTTAGACCTGGTTTAGACCTGGTTTAGACCTGGTTTAGTCCTGGTTTAGTCCTGGTTTAGTCCTGGTTTAGACCTGGTTTAGTCCTGGTTTGGTCCTGGTTTAGACCTGGTTTAGTCCTGGTTTAGTCCTGGTTTAGTCCTGGTTTGGTCCTGGTTTAGACCTGGTTTAGTCCTGGTTTAGTCCTGGTTTAGTCCTGGTTTAGACCTGGTTTAGACCTGGTTTAGACCTGGTTCAGACCTGGTTTAGACCTGGTTTAGACCTGGTTTAGTCCTGGTTTAGACCTAGTTTAGACCTGGTTTAGACCTGGTTTAGTCCTGGTTTAGTCCTGGTTTAGTCCTGGTTTAGTCCTGGTTTAGACCTGGTTAAGATCTAGTTTAGTACTGGTTTAGTGTTCATTTAGTCCTGGTTTGTCTTCTTTTAGGCCTGGTCAAGACTTTGTTTAATCCTGTTTTAGTCCTGGTTTAGTCTTTGTTTAGATTTGTTTTTTAATCTTCTATAGTTTAGATCTAGTTTAGTCCTGGTTTATTTTTCCTTCAATTTTCATTTAGTCCTGGTTTAATCCTGGTTAAGTAATGGTTGAGTTGTGGTTTAGCCTGGTTTAGTCCTGGTTTAGTCTTGCTTTAGTCTTGGATTAGTCCTGGTTGAGTCCTGGTTAAGTTCTGGTTAAGTTGTAGTTTAGCCTGGTTTAGTTCTGTTTAGTCCTGGTTTAGCTCTAGTTTAGTACTGGTTTAGTTCTTGTTTAGTGTTCATTTAGTCCTGGTTTTGTCTTCCTTTAGACCTGGGTTAGTCTTTGTTTAATCCTGGTTTAATCCCGAATTAGTCTTTGGTTAATTCTGGTTTAGTTTTGGCTCAGTCCTATTTAGTTCTGCTTTCATTTTAGTTTAGTCCTGGTTTAGTCCTGGATTAGTCCTGGTTTAGTCTTCATTTAGTCCTGGTTTAGTTTTGGTTCACTTCTGGTTCAGTCCTGGTTTAGTCCTGGTTAAGCCTGGTTTAGTTCTAGTTTCAGTCCTGGTTTAGTTCTAGTTTTAGTCCTGGTTTAGGTCTAGTTTTAGTCCTGGTTTAGGTCTACTTTTAGTCCTGGTTTAGTCCAAGTTGTCGTCCTGGTTTAGTTCTAGTTTAGTCCTGGTTTAGTTCTAGTTTTAGTCCTGGTTTAGGTCTAGTTTTAGACCTGGTTTAGGTCTAGTTTTAGTCCTGGTTTAGTCCAAGTAGAGCCACAGAGGTCAGAGCTACAGACACAAACAGCAGGGTCTGATTTAAAGCTACACTGCGTAACATTCCAGCCAAAGCAATAAGACTTTTTCTTTTTCTTTTCTTTCATTTCCAGTCCTGTATCTGTGTTTACACGTGAGCGATCTGAGCCGCGGCTATTTTTAATTCCTCATAAAATCATTTAATGAAAGTGGATATTTTCTGATAAATATTCGGTTTTAATTTCCTCCGCAAACGGAAATGAGACGCGGAGGAGAAAGTTTTTCCGTTCACACTTGGTCTGCTTTTGTCAAACCTCGCAGGAAAAACCAGAAAAGGACGTCCACCGTGTCCGCGTCCAAATTTGGCGTTTCCTGACAGTTCTAATTAAGGCCGTTGTGTATGCGCGGGGGCTCGTTAGCACACTTTAAACGAACGCATGAAATTAGAGGAGGAGACGACGAGGAAAAGGATCCCGGAGGTTAATTAAACGACCGGGAGAGGAGGCGGGGCTCCGAGGTACACTTCAGAGACACAACGGTTTAGGACGAAAAAGAAACAACGACCGCCTGAAAATCTGACTCACAAGTCCTGGTTTAGTCCTGGTTTAGTCCTGTTATAGACCTGGTTTAGTCCTGGTTTATACCTGGTTTAGTCCTGGTTTAGTCCTGGTTTAGTCCTGGTTTATACCTGGTTTAGTTCTGGTTTATACCTGGTTTATTCCTGGTATAGCCCTGGTTTAGTCCTGGTTTAGTCCTGGTTTATACCTGGTTTAGTCCTGATTTAGCCCTGGTTTAGTCCTGGTTTAGTCCTGGTTTATACCTGGTTTATACCTGGTTTAGTCCTGGTTTATACCTGGTTTAGTCCTGGTTTAGTCCTGGTTTATTCCTGGTATAGCCCTGGTTTAGTCCTGGTTTAGTCCTGGTTTATACCTGGTTTATACCTGGTTTAGTCCTGGTTTATACCTGGTTTAGTCCTGGTTTAGTCCTGGTATAGCCCTGGTTTAGTCCTGGTTTAGTCCTGGTTTAGTCCTGGTTTAGACCTGGTTTAGTCCTGGTTTAGTCCTTGTTTAGTCCTGGTTTAGACCTGGTATAGCCCTGGTTTAGTCCTGGTTTAGTCCTGGTTTAGTCCTGGTTTAGACCTGGTTTAGTCCTGGTTTAGTCCTGGTTTAGACCTGGTTTAGTTCTGGTTTAGTTCTGGTTTAGACCTGGTTTAGTCTTCATTTAGTCTTGGTTTAGTTTTGGTTTCATACTGGTTTAGTCCTGGTTTAGACCTGGTTTAGTTCTGGTTTAGTCCTGGTTTAGTCCTGGTTTAATCCTGGTTTAATCCGGGTTTAGTCCTGGTTTAGTCCTGGTTTACTCTTTGTTTAATCCTGGTTTAGTCTCTGTATAGACTTTGTTTAGTTCTGTTTTTTAGTCCTGGTTTAGAACTGGTTTAGTCTTGGATTAGTTGTGGTTTAGTCTTCATTTAGTCCTGGTTTAGTCCTTGTTTAGTCCTTGTTTAGTCCTGGTATAGCCTGAGTTTAATCCTGGTTTAGTTTTAGTTCAGTCTTGGTTCAGTCTTGGTATAATTCTGGTCTAATCCTTGTGGAGTCCTGGTTTAGTTCTGGTTTATTCTTGTTTTAGTTTAGTTTTAGTCCTGGTTTAGTTTTGTCCCAGTCCAGCTTTAGTCCTCTTCTAGTCTTAGTTTAGTCCTGCTTTAGTCCTGGTTTAATCTTAAGTGTCGCTCGTTTAAAAAGTGTGAATCTCTGAGGAGCTGATGTTTGTGCAGAAGCTCTTCACACTTCTACTGTCCAGAGACCGGACTAAACCAGGACTAAACCAGGACTAAACCAGGACTGAACCAGGTCTGAACCAGGACTGAACCAGGACTAAACCAGGTCTGAACCAGGTCTGAACCAGGACTAAACCAGGACTAAACCAGGTCTGAACCAGGTCTAAACCAGGTCTGAACCAGGTCTGAACCAGGACTAAACCAGGACTAAACCAGGTCTGAACCAGGTCTGAACCAGGACTAAACCAGGTCTGAACCAGGACTAAACCAGGACTAAACCAGGTCTAAACCAGGACTAAACCAGGACTAAACCAGGACTAAACCAGGTCTGATCCAGGTCTGAACCAGGACTGAACCAGGACTAAACCAGGTCTGAACCAGGTCTGAACCAGGACTAAACCAAGTCTGAACCAGGTCTGAACCAGGACTAAACCAGGTCTGAACCAGGTCTGAACCAGGACTAAACCAGATCTGAACCAGGTCTGAACCAGATCTGAACCAGGTCTGAACCAGGTCTGAACCAGGTCTGAACCAGGACTAAACCAGGTCTAAACCAGGTCTGAACCAGGACTAAACCAGGTCTGAACCAGGTCTGAACCAGGACTAAACCAGGTCTGAACCAGGTCTGAACCAGGACTAAACCAGGTCTGAACCAGGTCTGAACCAGGACTAAACCAGGTCTGAACCAGGACTGAACCAGGTCTGAACCAGGACTGAACCAGGTTTGAACCAGGTCTGAACCAGGACTGAACCAGGTCTGAACCAGGTCTGAACCAGGACTGAACCAGGACTAAACCAGGTTTGAACCAGGTCTGAACCAGGTCTGAACCAGGTCTGAACCAGGACTAAACCAGGTCTAAACCAGGTCTGAACCAGGACTAAACCAGGTCTGAACCAGGTCTGAACCAGGACTAAACCAGGACTAAACCAGGTCTGAACCAGGTCTGAACCAGGTCTGAACCAGGTCTGAACCTCAGACTCTGTGGTGTGGGGGCGGTGCTTGAACCTCAGACCCTGTGGTGTGCGGGCGTTGCTCTGCTGAAGTGTGTTTCCTTCAGGAGGTTTTCGTCTCTGGAGTTTTGGAGACGTGAGGAGCCCAGATCTGTCAGAACCTCTGAGAGTCTCTGAGATCCTCCAGAAGAACAAGAGGAGGAGGAGGAGGAGAGAGAGGAGGAGGAGGAGAGAGAGGAGGAGGAGGAGGAGGGAGAGAGAGGAGGAGGAGGAGGAGGAGGAGGGAGAGAAGGAGGAGGATCCTGATGCTCTCCTCCTCTCTCTCTCCTTTGCTGTTCTCTTCTGCTCTTCGTCTCTCCTCTCCTCCTCTTCTCTCCTCCTTCGCTCTTCTTTTCCTCCTCTCCTCTCCTTTCCTTCTCTCCTCTCCTCTTCCTCTCCTCTGTTCATATTTCTCATTCATCAGATTATTCCCAGAGTTTTCGTTCCTTCTGATGAGGTGGAGCCGGAGGGCAAAACATCCCTCCATCATTTCCATATGTACAACCTCTCTCCCTCTCTCCTCCTCCTCTCCCTCTATGCCCCTGTTCATCTTGCTCTCTCTTTCTTCTTTTCCTCCTACTCTCCGTCTCTCCTGCTCTGCTTCTCTCCTCCTCCTCTCCTTCTTTTCCTCCTCCTCTCTCCTTCTTTTCCTCCTACTCTCCCTCTCTCCTGCTCTGCTTCTCTCCTCCTCCTCTCCCTCTCTCCCTCCTTCTTTTCCTCCCTCTCTCCTCCTGCTCTCTGTTTTTTATTTCCTCAGTCTCTCCTCCCTCTCGCGCTCTTTCCTTCTTTTCCTCTCCCTCTCTCCCTCCTTTTCCTCCTCCTCCTCTCCCTCTCTCCTTCTTTTTCTCTCCCTCTCTCCCTCCTTTTTTCCTCCTCCTCTCCCTCTCCTCCTTTTCCTCCTCCCCTCTCTCCTTCTTTTCTTTCCTCCTCCTCTCCATCTCTCCTTCTTTCCCTCCTCCTCTCCCTCTCCTTCCTATCCTCCTCCTCTCCCCCTCTCTCTCTCTCCTTATTTTCTTTCCTCATCCTCTCCCTCTCTCCTTCTTTTCCTCCTCCTCTCTCTCCTTCTTTACTTTCCTCCTCCTCTCCTTCTCTCCTTCCTTTCCTCCTCCTCTCTCTCTCCTTCTTTTCCTCCTCCTCTCTCTCCTTCTTTACTTTCCTCCTCCTCTCCTTCTCTCCTTCCTTTCCTCCTCCTCCTCTCTCTCCTTCTTTTCTTTCCTCCTCCTCTCCTTCTCTCCTTCCTTTCCTCCTCCTCCTCTCTCTCCTTTTCTTTCCTCCTCCTCTCCTTCTCTCCTTCCTTTCCTCCTCCTCCTCTCTCTCCTTTTCTTTTCTCCTCCTCTCCTTCTCTCCTTCCTTTCCTCCTCCTCCTCTCTCTCCTTTTCTTTCCTCCTCCTCTCCTTCTCTCCTTCCTTTCCTCCTCCTCTCTCTCTCCTTCTTTTCTTTCCTCCTCCTCTCCTCCTCTCCTTCCTTTCCTCCTCCTCCTCTCTCTCTTTTTCTTTCCTCCTCCTCTCCTCCTCTCCTTCCTTTCCTCCTCCTCCTCTCTCTCCTTTTCTTTCCTCCTCCTCTCCTTCTCTCCTTCCTTTCCTCCTCCTCCTCTCTCTCCTTTTCTTTCCTCCTCCTCTCCTTCTCTCCTTCCTTTCCTCCTCTCTCTCTCCTTTTCTTTCCTCCTCCTCTCCTTCTCTCCTTCCTTTCCTCCTCCTCCTCTCTCTCCTTTTCTTTCCTCCTCCTCTCCTTCTCTCCTTCCTTTCCTCCTCCTCCTCTCTCTCCTTCTTTTCTTTCCTCCTCCTCTCCTTCTCTCCTTCCTTTCCTCCTCCTCCTCTCTCTCCTTCTTTTCTTTCCTCCTCCTCTCCTTCTCTCCTTCCTTTCCTCCTCCTCTCTCTCTCCTTTTCTTTCCTCCTCCTCTCCTTCTCTCCTTCCTTTCCTCCTCCTCCTCTCTCTCCTTTTCTTTCCTCCTCCTCTCTCTCATTTTCTTTCCTCCTCCTCTCCTTCTCTCCTTCCTTTCCTCCTCCTCTCTCTCTCCTTCTTTTCTTTCCTCCTCCTCTCCTTCTCTCCTTCCTTTCCTCCTCCTCTCTCTCTCCTTCTTTTCTTTCCTCCTCCTCTCCTCCTCTCCTTCCTTTCCTCCTCCTCCTCTCTCTTTTTCTTTCCTCCTCCTCTCCTCCTCTCCTTCCTTTCCTCCTCCTCCTCTCTCTCCTTTTCTTTCCTCCTCCTCTCCTTCTCTCCTTCCTTTCCTCCTCTCTCTCTCCTTCTTTTCTTTCCTCCTCCTCTCCTTCTCTCCTTCCTTTCCTCCTCCTCTCTCTCTCCTTTTCTTTCCTCCTCCTCTCCTTCTCTCCTTCCTTTCCTCCTCCTCCTCTCTCTCCTTTTCTTTTCTCCTCCTCTCCTTCTCTCCTTCCTTTCCTCCTCCTCTCTCTCCTTTTCTTTCCTCCTCCTCTCCTTCTCTCCTTCCTTTCCTCCTCCTCCTCCTCTCTCTCCTTTTCTTTTCTCCTCCTCTCCTCCTCTCCTTCCTTTCCTCCTCCTCTCTCTCCTTTTCTTTCCTCCTCCTCTCCTTCTCTCCTTCCTTTCCTCCTCCTCCTCTCTCTCCTTTTCTTTTCTCCTCCTCTCCTTCTCTCCTTCCTTTCCTCCTCCTCTCTCTCCTTTTCTTTCCTCCTCCTCTCCTTCTCTCCTTCCTTTCCTCCTCCTCCTCCTCTCTCTCCTTTTCTTTTCTCCTCCTCTCCTCCTCTCCGTCCTTTCCTCCTCCTCTCTCCTTCTTTTCTTTCCTCCTCCTCTCCTTCTCTTCTTCCTTTCCTCCTCCTCCTCTCTCTCCTTTTCTTTCCTCCTCCTCTCCTTCTCTCCTTCCTTTCCTCCTCCTCTCTCTCTCCTTCTTTTCTTCCCTCCTCCTCTCCTTCTCTCCTTCCCTCCTCCTCCTCCTCTCTCTCATTTTCTTTCCTCCTCCTCTCCTTCTCTCCTTCCTTTCCTCCTCCTCTCTCTCCTTCTTTTCTTTTCTCTCTCTCTCCTCCTCTCTCTACTTTTCTTTCCTCCTCCTCTCCTCCTCTTCCTCCCCCTCTCTCCTTTTCTTTCCTCCTCCTCTCCCTCTCCCCTTCCTTTCCTCCTCTCCTCCTCTCCTTCTTTTCCTCCTCCTCTCTCTCTCCTTTTCTTTCCTCCTCATCTCCTTCTCTCCTACTTTTCCTCCTCCTCTATCTCCTTTTCTTTCCTCCTCCTCTCCTCCTCTCCTCCTCTTCCTCCTCCCCTCTCTCCTTTTCTTTCCTCCTCCTCTCCTTCTCTCCTTCCTTTCCTCCTCCTCCTCTCTCTCCTTTTCTTTCTTTCCTCCTCCTCTCCCTCTCCCCTTCCTTTCCTCTTCTCCTCTCTCCTTCTTTTCCTCCTCCTCTCTCTCTCCTTTTCTTTCCTCCTCATCTCCTTCTCTCCTACTTTTCCTCCTCCTCTATCTCCTTTTCTTTCCTCCTCCTCTCCTCCTCTCCTCCTCTTCCTCCTCCCCTCTCTCCTTTTCTTTCCTCCTCCTCTCCTTCTCTCCTTCCTTTCCTCCTCCTCTCTCTCTCTCCTTCTTTTCTTTCCTCATCCTCTCCCTCTCCCCTTCCTTTCCTCCTCTCCTTCTCTCCTTCTTTTCCTCCCCTCTCTCGTTCAGGGTCAGAGGAAAAACACAAACTTTCGTCGATATTACAAGTTCATCACCGCGAGGCAAAAACAACAACAACGGCGTAATTATAAGAGAAAAAAAAAAAAGGAAAAAAAGAAAGTTCCGCAGTGGCTTTAAACATACAGATCAGACGAGTGGACTCTCCTCTCCGCAGATCTGACCGACAACGGCGCCATTCGACTGGAACTCCATTACGTTTAAACGTTTAGCTACACTATTTTTAGCGTAATAAGCGCAGATCTGCCGCTTTAGCTCTGTCCGGTAATCAGGAAGTGCGCTGTTAGCATGCTAGCTGTTGTTCGTCAGGAGTCTGATCAGTCCGAGCGTTCGTGGTCCCGTTTGGGAGTTTGATTTCCGGCAAAAACGAGAAAGAGCAGCTAACGGAAAAACTGCTGACTAACGCTAATGCTAACGCTAACGCTAACGCTAATGCTAACGCTAATGCTAACGTTAATGCTAGCTTGTGACTGTGATGTTTTTATTTTCAAATCAAATCAGACTCCTGAAAACGTTCTCTTTAAATCACTTTTGTGTTTTTTTCCTTGCGTTTTCAGACTATTTTAAAACTTATTTGCGGAGTTTGCTAATGTGTGCGTTGCGTCTCCGTGGTAACTGCTGAACATTCCGCCGATAGACACACACGGAGGATCCTCTGACCGCAGGAAGTAACTTTGGACCACTGCAAACTCTTCTGTTTTTTCACGATTTTAAGGCAATAAAATCTCCACGGAAACAAGCGATCAGACCCTCCGCTGGAAAGGTTACGCCGTGAAGCTTTAATTCTCCCAGATTGCAATCGTAATCGGACATTTTTTCACCTCCTCGTCCTCGTCTGAACAAAACGAAACAAACGATCTTGTCTTCGGCGGCCGTCTGCACCTGGCTGCACCTGACACGGCTCCGGTTATCTCGCCGCCGGCTGAATAATGACAAAACGAATCCACGGCGTGAAAAAAACGAACAAATAAAACGGTGAAATGAAGCGAAAAGAGGAGAGGAATGAAGACAGGAGCGACGGGGCGGACAGGAGGAAGATAATAGCGGGAGCGAAACGACGAGCTCCACACGAGGAACACGCCGAGGAGCTTTAATTACGTCATAGACAATACCACGGAAAAGACTCGATAATCAATACTGATTCTGATACAACCATGAGAATTAAAAAAGAAATAAAACTCTTTCTTTAGACGATTTAGGACTAAACATCTAAACCAGGACTAAACCAGGACTAAACCAGGACTAAACTTCTAAACCAGGACTAAACCACGACTAAACCACGACTAAAGCAGGACTAAACATCTAAACCAGGACTAAACCAGGACTAAACCACGACTAAAGCAGGACTAAACATCTAAACCAGGACCAAACCAGGACTAAACATCTAAACCAGGACTAAACCAGGACTAAACATCTAAACCAGGACTAAACCAGGTCTAAACCAGGACTAAACCAGGACTAAACCAGAACTAAACCAGGACTAAACCAGGTCTAAACCAGGACTAAACCAGGACTAAACCAGAACTAAACCAGGACTAAACCAGGACTAAACATCTAAACCAGGACTAAACCAGGACTAAACCAGGACTAAACCAGGGCTAAACCAGGACTAAACCAGGACTAAACCAGGGCTAAACCAGGACTAAACCAGGTCTAAAGCAGGACTAAACCAGGTCTAAACCAGGACTAAACCTGGACTAAACCAGGACTAAACCAGGTCTAAAGCAGGACTAAACCAGGACTAAACCAGGACTAAACCAGGTCGAAAGCAGGACTAAACCAGGTCTAAACCAGGACTAAACCTGGAGTAAACATCTAAACCAGGACTAAACCAGGACTAAACATCTAAACTAGGACAAAAGATCTAAACCAGGACTAAACCAGGACTAAACCAGGACTAAACATCTAAACTAGGACAAAAGATCTAAACCAGGACTAAACCAGGACTAAACCAGGACTAAACCAGGACTAAACCAGGTCTAAACCAGGACTAAACATCTAAACCAGGACAAAAGATCTAAACCAGGACTAAACCAGGACTAAACCAGGACTAAACATCTAAACCAGGACTAAACCAGGACTAGACATCTAAACCAGGACTAAACCAGGACTAAACCAGGACTAAACTTCTAAACCAGGACAAAAGATCTAAACCAGGACTAAACCTGGACTAAACCAGGACTAGACATCTAAACCAGGACTAAACCAGGACTAAACATCTAAACCAGGACTAAACCAGGACTAAACCAGGACTAAACCAGGACTAAACTTCTAAACCAGGACTAAACCAGGACTAAACCAGGTCTAAAGCAGGACTAAACCAGGACTAAACATCTAAACCAGGACTAAACCAGGACTAAACCAGGACTAAACCAGGACTAAACCAGGACTAAACATCTAAACCAGGACTAAACCAGGACTAAACCAGGACTAAACCAGGACTAAACCAGGACTAAACCAGGTCTAAAGCAGGACTAAACCAGGTCTAAACCAGGACTAAACATCTAAACCAGGACTAAACCTGGAGTAAACATCTAAACCAGGACTAAACCAGGACTAAACATCTAAACTAGGACAAAAGATCTAAACCAGGACTAAACCAGGACTAAACCAGGACTAAACATCTAAACTAGGACAAAAGATCTAAACCAGGACTAAACCAGGACTAAACCAGGACTAAACCAGGACTAAACCAGGTCTAAACCAGGACTAAACATCTAAACCAGGACAAAAGATCTAAACCAGGACTAAACCAGGACTAAACATCTAAACCAGGACTAAACCAGGACTAGACATCTAAACCAGGACTAAACCAGGACTAAACCAGGACTAAACTTCTAAACCAGGACAAAAGATCTAAACCAGGACTAAACCTGGACTAAACCAGGACTAGACATCTAAACCAGGACTAAACCAGGACTAAACATCTAAACCAGGACTAAACCAGGACTAAACCAGGACTAAACCAGGACTAAACCAGGACTAAACCAGGTCTAAAGCAGGACTAAACCAGGTCTAAACCAGGACTAAACCTGGAGTAAACATCTAAACCAGGACTAAACCAGGACTAAACATCTAAACTAGGACAAAAGATCTAAACCAGGACTAAACCAGGACTAAACCAGGACTAAACATCTAAACTAGGACAAAAGATCTAAACCAGGACTAAACCAGGACTAAACCAGGACTAAACATCTAAACTAGGACAAAATATCTAAACCAGGACTAAACCAGGACTAAACCAGGACTAAACCAGGACTAAACCAGGTCTAAACCAGGACTAAACATCTAAACCAGGACAAAAGATCTAAACCAGGACTAAACCAGGACTAAACCAGGACTAAACATCTAAACCAGGACTAAACCAGGACTAGACATCTAAACCAGGACTAAACCAGGACTAAACCAGGACTAAACTTCTAAACCAGGACAAAAGATCTAAACCAGGACTAAACCTGGACTAAACCAGGACTAGACATCTAAACCAGGACTAAACCAGGACTAAACATCTAAACCAGGACTAAACCAGGACTAAACCAGGACTAAACCAGGACTAAACTTCTAAACCAGGACTAAACCAGGACTAAACCAGGTCTAAACCAGGACTAAACATCTAAACCAGGACAAAAGATCTAAACCAGGACTAAACCAGGACTAAACCAGGACTAAACATCTAAACCAGGACTAAACCAGGACTAAACCAGGACTAAACCAGGACTAAACCAGGACTAAACCAGGTCTAAACCAGGACTAAACATCTAAACCAGGACTAAACCTGGAGTAAACATCTAAACCAGGACTAAACCAGGACTAAACATCTAAACTAGGACAAAAGATCTAAACCAGGACTAAACCAGGACTAAACCAGGACTAAACATCTAAACTAGGACAAAAGATCTAAACCAGGACTAAACCAGGACTAAACCAGGACTAAACCAGGACTAAACCAGGTCTAAACCAGGACTAAACATCTAAACCAGGACAAAAGATCTAAACCAGGACTAAACCAGGACTAAACCAGGACTAAACATCTAAACCAGGACTAAACCAGGACTAGACATCTAAACCAGGACTAAACCAGGACTAAACCAGGACTAAACTTCTAAACCAGGACAAAAGATCTAAACCAGGACTAAACCTGGACTAAACCAGGACTAGACATCTAAACCAGGACTAAACCAGGACTAAACATCTAAACCAGGACTAAACCAGGACTAAACCAGGACTAAACCAGGACTAAACTTCTAAACCAGGACTAAACCAGGACTAAACCAGGTCTAAACCAGGACTAAACATCTAAACCAGGACAAAAGATCTAAACCAGGACTAAACCAGGACTAAACCAGGACTAAACATCTAAACCAGGACTAAACCAGGACTAAACCAGGACTAAACCAGGACTAAACCAGGACTAAACCAGGTCTAAACCAGGACTAAACATCTAAACCAGGACAAAAGATCTAAACCAGGACTAAACCAGGACTAAACCAGGACTAAACATCTAAACCAGGACTAAACCAGGACTAAACCAGGACTAAACCAGGACTAAACCAGGACTAAACCAGGTCTAAACCAGGACTAAACATCTAAACCAGGACAAAAGATCTAAACCAGGACTAAACCAGGACTAAACCAGGACTAAACATCTAAACCAGGACTAAACCAGGACTAAACCAGGACTAAACGCGGAGGATTCTATCGCGCTCGGAGCTTGGGGAAAACCGACCTCCACCTTGAGAAAGTGCGATGGAACGGTCAATCAGAGTCAACGGGGAGAATTGTCTTTTTGATGAGTTAAGAGAAAGTGTCTTCTAAAACCTTTGCAGTGACATTTACTTTCACATCGTTTGACAGAAGACAGAAGTTTTTTTTTTTTTTAAACGTCATCGTCATAATTGTCATAATTAAGTCGTGGAAAAGTTACGTGAAAAGTTCTCAGGCATCTGTATTTTCCACAACTGTTAGAACGAATTTACAACGGAGAACTGACTCCAGGCCCAGGTAGGTTCCATAGTGGTCCAGATCTAAACCAGGTCTAAACCAGATCTAAACCAGGTCTAAACCAGGACTAAACCAGGTCTAAACCAGGTCTAAACCAGGACTAATCCAGGTTTAAACCAGATCTAATCCAGGTCTAAACCAGATCTAATCCAGGTCTAAACCAGATCTAAACCATGTCTAAACCAGGTCTAAACCTGGACTAAACCAGGACTAAACCAGGTCTAAAGCAGGACTAAACCAGGACTAAACCAGGACTAAACCAGGTCGAAAGCAGGACTAAACCAGGTCTAAACCAGGACTAAACCTGGAGTAAACATCTAAACCAGGACTAAACCAGGACTAAACATCTAAACTAGGACAAAAGATCTAAACCAGGACTAAACCAGGACTAAACATCTAAACTAGGACAAAAGATCTAAACCAGGACTAAACCAGGACTAAACCAGGACTAAACATCTAAACTAGGACAAAAGATCTAAACCAGGACTAAACCAGGACTAAACCAGGACTAAACCAGGTCTAAACCAGGACTAAACATCTAAACCAGGACAAAAGATCTAAACCAGGACTAAACCAGGACTAAACCAGGACTAAACATCTAAACCAGGACTAAACCAGGACTAGACATCTAAACCAGGACTAAACCAGGACTAAACCAGGACTAAACTTCTAAACCAGGACAAAAGATCTAAACCAGGACTAAACCTGGACTAAACCAGGACTAGACATCTAAACCAGGACTAAACCAGGACTAAACATCTAAACCAGGACTAAACCAGGACTAAACCAGGACTAAACCAGGACTAAACTTCTAAACCAGGACTAAACCAGGACTAAACCAGGTCTAAAGCAGGACTAAACCAGGACTAAACATCTAAACCAGGACTAAACCAGGACTAAACCAGGACTAAACCAGGACTAAACCAGGACTAAACATCTAAACCAGGACTAAACCAGGACTAAACCAGGACTAAACCAGGACTAAACCAGGACTAAACCAGGTCTAAAGCAGGACTAAACCAGGTCTAAACCAGGACTAAACATCTAAACCAGGACTAAACCTGGAGTAAACATCTAAACCAGGACTAAACCAGGACTAAACATCTAAACTAGGACAAAAGATCTAAACCAGGACTAAACCAGGACTAAACCAGGACTAAACATCTAAACTAGGACAAAAGATCTAAACCAGGACTAAACCAGGACTAAACCAGGACTAAACCAGGACTAAACCAGGTCTAAACCAGGACTAAACATCTAAACCAGGACAAAAGATCTAAACCAGGACTAAACCAGGACTAAACATCTAAACCAGGACTAAACCAGGACTAGACATCTAAACCAGGACTAAACCAGGACTAAACCAGGACTAAACTTCTAAACCAGGACAAAAGATCTAAACCAGGACTAAACCTGGACTAAACCAGGACTAGACATCTAAACCAGGACTAAACCAGGACTAAACATCTAAACCAGGACTAAACCAGGACTAAACCAGGACTAAACCAGGACTAAACCAGGACTAAACCAGGTCTAAAGCAGGACTAAACCAGGTCTAAACCAGGACTAAACCTGGAGTAAACATCTAAACCAGGACTAAACCAGGACTAAACATCTAAACTAGGACAAAAGATCTAAACCAGGACTAAACCAGGACTAAACCAGGACTAAACATCTAAACTAGGACAAAAGATCTAAACCAGGACTAAACCAGGACTAAACCAGGACTAAACATCTAAACTAGGACAAAATATCTAAACCAGGACTAAACCAGGACTAAACCAGGACTAAACCAGGACTAAACCAGGTCTAAACCAGGACTAAACATCTAAACCAGGACAAAAGATCTAAACCAGGACTAAACCAGGACTAAACCAGGACTAAACATCTAAACCAGGACTAAACCAGGACTAGACATCTAAACCAGGACTAAACCAGGACTAAACCAGGACTAAACTTCTAAACCAGGACAAAAGATCTAAACCAGGACTAAACCTGGACTAAACCAGGACTAGACATCTAAACCAGGACTAAACCAGGACTAAACATCTAAACCAGGACTAAACCAGGACTAAACCAGGACTAAACCAGGACTAAACTTCTAAACCAGGACTAAACCAGGACTAAACCAGGTC